>JASMMZ010000004.1:6963466-6989368 GCA_038502455.1 Anisogramma anomala | reverse complement strand
TAATAATAATAATAATAATAATAATAATAATAATAATAATAATAATAATAATAATAATAATAATAATAATAATAATAATAATAATAATAATAATTTTAATTTTAATAATTTTATTTAAAGATTTGAGAACATTAGTATTATGGACTAAAGCTATTGGCTATTAAGTCTATAGGTTAAATGACTATGTATGTAACGGGATTTGCAGTACCCAGCCGAGCGTGACCTGGACGCAGTCTGGGTGCAGTCCGCAGGCATCACATACGAGGGCACGTAATAGGTTATATACGAACCATATAAATAAGTCATATACAAGGGAATACTATAGCTTTTTTTGGTTTTACGCTATATTTCAATTGTTAATTTTATTTTGGTACCTATTTACTATACTTTAATAACTCGGACTATAACATATCATTAAGGTTTTCATTTTTCTTTTTAAAGAAATATTACTCATAACAAACGAATTAATAACAAATATTAATACGTTTATGTTATATTTTAACGTTATTGGGAAGGCTAAAGCGTCGGCGAATAGTCTATTCTTTACCTTTATAATTATATCTTTTACACGTTCAAAGCCAACTTAAAATGATATAATTCGCTTTTAAAGTACTATGAACTATAGATCATTGACTTTAAAGTAAATTTAATAACTCTTTGCATTAATTTTCGTATTCGTCCATATGTTTGACTTCGTCTAGTTCGTTATGAATATTAAGCAATTAAAAGTCGACTTAACGTCTACTCTAGTTGGTTTTTTTCACGATTCAAAATAGCCCGATACGAAACAACAAATCGCAATTAAATAGATATGTTTCACGTAGGCAATAACGCGTTAAATATTCTAATTTATACACAAAGTAGATAAAAAGCAAACGAAAAAAGGTAGTTATATATTTCTTTAAATATCTGGTTATTGAACGCTTGCTATAAAGCAAGTTATCACGGTATATTATGAGGTCGGAGAATACAAGGGAATATACCATTCTGATAAGTTTTTTTATTATATTAAAGCTATTTTTAACGACCTTCATCGCGCAAATGAAGCCTTGTATAAATTAAATGGATCATTTTTCAACGATAGAAAACATATAAACATCATTCATCATTATGTTCGAAATATTACTTATTTAAACGGGCGATTTTATTTGGTCTCGGTCGTTGAATATAATGACCTACGTTTTCGTATATCCCTACTTATTCGAAATAAATTTATTACGGCAGGCGTTAATTCTATTAATTATATCGCGTTTCTAACGAAATACCGTGAGTTTATTCCCTAGTTAAAGTTTTTAAACCTAAAGCAACGTTTTAGTGGATGATTATCGGAACCCCAAATTAGTACCGCAACCAAATAAAAATATAATTATAACGGAAGTTTAAGCAGTTTGGGTATCTTCGTTAAAAAGCTGTAGTAATCATGTTTTTTTATCTTAATAAACTCAATTGATATAGACCTAAAATTAAGAACCCTGGGTAACGTGGATAACGTAGAAAAAACGCCGGGCTAATAAAGTTACGAAACATTATTTACGTGATAATTTATCGAATTATTACTAATACGTTCGTAAGTTTCGCACGGCTTTTCCTTCAAAGTAAATATATGAAATTTAAATTCAAAAGGTAAATCATGGTTTTATTGGAATAGTACTACATGCCATGCAATAAACCAACTTTACTTACAATAAAGTTTGCTATACTAAACTACAAGTTGAGTGTATTGCTTGGTGTGGACTTACCGCATTGTGTGTAAGTCGAGTGCAGTACGTTGCACTTTACTCTAAGGCACAGGCCAAGCACTTGGCCATACAAATTACAGTGCAGACCGGCTAGCGGTCTGCCAAACCTAGAACAATACATCCACCATCTAACTACTTCAATACACATTTTACTTCGACCAATCGAATCGACAAAATTGCAACGTCTAAGGCCTACTAATACTAATCAGTGCTTATTAGGTTAAGTAAAGATTGGCTAAGTAGAAAAAGAAAGCTACTTTACGGTTACGCTTTGTTCTTTTAAGGTAAGGTAGAGGAAAGTTTTTTGCGAAGGGCCTTTATGCGCTGTGCAGTTGTTCGCGGCAGTCTATAAGTAAGCAACGGTATATCTACTCGAAAACACCAATAAATCTTTATTGATCCTTCTTAAAGGTGTTAAAATTGATCGCTATAAGCTTCAAAGATCACTGAGCCGGCAATTTGACAACCAGATAAGTTAATTGCTACTATAGGTACTACTACTGTAAATTATAAGAAAAAAAACTAAGTCCCTACGCTCAATAACCATAATTTCTACCACTAATGAAGACCTCCAATCGCACTACTTACACCGAATTACTGTCCTACTTTACTCTTTTCACCCCCCATACTACGTCAATCATCAAGTTCGCTGCTCGGAGCGAAAATACAAGGAATCACTAAGTCGCGCTAAGAAAACCACGTCGCGTTACTTTACGATGAAACTCGCCAAGTCCACACGCTCTGAATCACCAAGTCTTTACGCCCCCAAATCACCAAGTCCTATACAAAAAAAAAACGCCGAGATATTCATCGTAAGTGCTACCTTTGAAGCCATTACCAACCTCGACCGAAAAAAGGAAATCAAGGCTTTCGGTATCACCTTTACGAAGCATTACGACGAAGAACTCTGGTATATCGACGCCATTAAAAACTTTATCCTAAAACACCTAACTAACGTAATTGGCTGCTTTATTCTCGACGTAAAATTTGAAAGAGTCGACTATAAACCTATGGCCCTCGACATCTTTCAGAACTAGTTCCGCAACTAAAGTCTAGATATGTAGGAAAAGGCGGATGCAAAAGTAAAGACAAAGTTAAGGGTTAATCTATTCGTTCGAGGCGTCAAACTTAATACGAAAAAAGGAAAAAAAAGTACCCTTGCCATTTTACTTTACAAATACGCCACAGATAAAGACCCTTAATGGACCTTAGTCAATGGTAAAGAAGTTACTAGCAATAGTTACCTATAATAACCATACATATGTTTGCAAAGACCTTCTCGAGAGGAATCGATAGATTTACACCCTTTAAGCCTTTAAATGTAACAGTTAATTAAGTAAAAGCCTTTTTGAACCCGTTAACGCCAAAAGTGTTATCGCCAAGTCCCCTACGACGGAAACCCCTAGGCTCATTTCCCCTAAGTTTCTTAGCACGTCCAGTTCCAATAGCCAAGTTAAAAAATGACCGGAGTTATACGCGAGCCGATTATAGGTATAACTATTAGCTTTTTCCCTTTAAACTCGACTAAAGGTAACTATTTTGCCTATTAATACTAATAACAACCTTGGTCTTTTCCCCGGTTAGGTGAAAAAGGCCTATACGACTAGTAAATTACCCTTCCCCATCGGCGCATCTTTATAAAGGATACGGACTATACGGCAATTACTATGTTAGTTAAGATTTGAGGAGGAAAAGAGAAGTATAACGGTAAGCTATATAATCTTCTCGACGTTAAGTTACGCCTATTCTTTAACATCTACCGTCAGATAAATGTTAAATTGCCAGGTTTTCACTCGTTGTTTCAAAATATCCTCACTGGCTAAGTTAAGGATTACTACCTCTAATACTTAACGAATTATACCTCTTTCCGCGAAATATACGATAATATTAAGGGCCACTTCAAATATGATATTAACTTTACCCAATATTATACGGATTGGAATATTATTAAGCGGTTTTATATGTTAAATCATAAGAAAGAGTCTAAAATTCAAATAAACCTTTTAAATCAAATGTTTAATAGGCTAATACTTTTCCAACGAATAATAGATAATATGGGAGCTGGTGAAGGCACCTTACGCCAGTAAATCCGGCAAGTAGTTACGGGTTATGAAAAGTTTGAATACGTCTTGTAATGCCCTATATTACTTGAGAAGGGTTTTTTAGCCAATTACGTTTTTCGTTAGCGACCGTAACTGTTCGAGTTTCTAGCTCCATTGGTATATACCAATAAGCTCTGGAATTCAGTGACAAAGAAAATCCTTTCAATTCGTACTATATTAATCGACGGTACGGACGACCTGGAAGATACAATTAATAAAGGGTTTGAACCTTTACTTATGAAGTAGGGTATTTATCCTCCTTAAAATCTTTAAGTCATTTAAATAAGTTTAATTTAAACGTTAAAAAACGTTGGATTTATAGTAAATAGAGCTACTGGTTAACACGTTATATTGCTGTCGAATGTAATGTAAAACAAGTGATGTACTATACGTAGTACCCCTTTATTTCAAAATGGGATTACATAGAGTGCGTTACGTAATTCGAAGGAAGTAAAGTTAAGGAAAAGGAAAATAAGCCGAAGGCTATCGACTGACACGAAGATACTAATATTGACACTGATGCTAACCCGGAAGCTATGTAATAATTAAATGACTACGCATTTTTATACCGCTTTATAGGTAAAGACCCTTACCGTTATTATAACTATGAAAACTCTAGCCCTACATACCTTTTTACCATTTAAAAACGGTATGCTAAGCAGGTCTTTTAGGGGATTATGTCGGATATAGGGGTCGCATGGTATTTAACAGGAGGCTATTCGTAATACATTACGTTACGAAGGGATACGAATATTATTACGGAACTTGATTAGGTAAATACTAATAAATCCAAAGTTGCCTTTTAACTTTAGGAAAGAGATATCTTTATTAGAATCGACGATAGTAAAGATTGTAGTTGACTCTATTGTTTTCCACATTTTGGAATCCCCTATCCATTTTTTCCTTTACTTTAAAGATATAAAAAACCTCGGCGTTAACGTTAATATTTAAACTAATAAGTTAATACATGTTTCAAGCTGGTAAGAGGTTTGCATTTAGCCTTAAATAGAGGTATATTTAGTTTTGTCTTTAAGGATTAGAGGTAGTAGTGTTAAACCTGACGGAGGTAAAACTTGGTTAACTATATAGTAAGTTTAACTACTCGGCAACTGATAGGTTTTATAAGGTCTTAAAAGTAGTTAGTTACAAAGATTTGGATCTGCTAGTACTAAAATTAATTAAACGCTTTTGTTACCACTGCTAGATAAATTTCCAAGCCCCCTTAAGGTTTAAGTTTATGTTAAAGAAAGATTAAGACTTTAACTCGGAAATCTTTGCAAACGTGTTTTATTTGGACGGCAAGCCAGTATTACACGTCGTAGACTTCGCCACGGCTTTTTATGACGATAAATTCCTTAAAACCATTGCGGCGAAGGAAACATAGAAAGTATTACGTACTTTGTAGATTAATACGTACCTTGGTTTACCAGACATGTTAGTTTACGATACCGGTACCAACTTTCTTACGATGGAGTTTTAAGCTAATATAAAGTAAATAGGGATTTAATATAAATAAGATTTTATAAACGTCTTTCAAGGTATTGATAAAGTTAAAAGGGTATACGTACTTTTACGAAAGGCTTACAATATCTCTATATTGGAAATCGGAAGCTTTATAAGCTAAAAGGCACAGCTGCAGATAGCGGTGAAAGGTCTTAACGATACTATTGGCCTTAACGGACTTATACTAACTTTAATAGTATTTGGAGCTTAATCAAATATTACAGCTAAATCTCCACTCTCGTAAAGTACCTAAAAATGTGTTATAGCATATAAAAAAGTACTATATGAATTAAGGAAGTAATCAGCACGTCGTCAGGTTAAGGATATCTTTAATATTAGAAACGGACCATTAATAACAGACATTTTTTTACTCCCCTTATAAAGTAAAGTCTTTACATGATGTAAGCTAGGTAAATGGAATGGGCCGTATAAAAGACCCATTAAGTTTAATAAAGATTCCAACGTCGATAACCTCTGAGTCGAGCGAATTAATTAATATAACCCTTTCTAGCCGACTGTTAATAGGCCGATAAAACGTCGACGTTACGAAAAACTACTTAAGGAGAGGATATATATTAAAAAGAAAGAAAATTAAAATTATAAGCCTGACAGAGTATATATAATGGCATAGGTATTCTAAAAGGAAATGTCTGACGGAAAACTTGCCTTTAAGTTACGTGTCGAAGGCATTATGAATACACCGGGTAAGCGTTTTGAAAAAAGTGACTAAGTGGAAATTAACGGCCTTTTGTTACGAGGGGTTGTATAATTTGTGCTGTTAACGCAATTTAAAAGCTATGATATTACTATTTTCAAATCGAGGATAATTTACGAAGTTAAGGGTGAAATCACCGATCGACCGTACGAAAAGTCACGGCTAATCACCTAAAAATATGGTAATAAAGGTAAGGATAAGATCCTTACTTAATCGCCTATAATTTAGGATATTAGTTAGCATTTTATCGTTATTATTACTATTAGTTTGACTTTTAACACAAAGGGTTAGTTTATATTTAATAGCTGAGATATTACGTAAACGTATACGTAATTTGCTACGAGTCTTAAACGGATTGTATTATTAAAACTACTATAAGAACTGAGGAATAAGTTTCTGGTTTGCACGATAATGTACTGTATTAAGCTTTTATATGAATTAGCTAAAGTTAACGTTTATTGGTTCTTAACGTATCAGGTATATTTTAAAAACAGGTTAGGTATAAAGACTTTAACATTTAACTCACAACTGTTAATTATAAAGTGTAAAAACTTTAAAATTGTAGGCATATAAACCAACAATACCCTTTTTCTCGGCAATGCTGGATTTGTAGCGGCGAAATACCGTGTTATCGATAAATCAGGCCTTTAAATGTGTAAGTTAGTTGAAATGTTGGCTAAAGGCATATAACTTGACTTTAACGGATAGTTACTCCGTATTCATGATATTAAGGCTAAAAACGGCACTTATATTAGCTTATGTTTAAAGGGATAAGCCACGATCCTGAAAATTATCGATAAGACTAACGAGGCAAGGGCATAGAAATACTTAGAGGAAAGGGCCCGTACGGCTTACATTGCCACGTTATATTAATCGAAGACATCGTACGACCTTCCCATTACGATATAAGCATAGGACGCGTAAAACGAAAACTTTGATAAGTTGACTAAGTGGATTTAGTGGTAAATAGATTATGTAGAAAGAGGAATTAATATAGTTTTTGTAGATTTAACGAAGGCGGAGTTAATAATTTTTACGGACGGTTTATTTGCCAACAATACTAACTTTACATTGTAAATAGGCTTTTTAATAATACTTTTTAACGAGGATAAGTTTAAAGAGCAGTTCACGATTATCGAGAACCTTATGTACTGGATATCTTTTAAGTGTAAGCGTGTAACTCGGAGCGTGCTGGCTTTTAAAGTTTACGGTATAATAACAGTCAAGTTTATTACCGATATCTGTAGTGGTATATACCGATTTCCGAAGCCTTTACGAATACCTATTAAAACTAGGCACAAAAAATGAAAAACGTCTGATAATGGACGTAATAGCGTTAAGGAAGGTATACGAAGCCCGAGAAATCGATAATTTCCGGTGGATTAACGACAAAGATAACCCTACTGATGCCATAACCAAGGCCACGCCTAATAACGCCCTGGAAAGGTTTATGAACAACAATACGCTGACTATACGAATCGAAGGATACGTGGACCACCTAATACGTGATATGGAGGAATGTCCCGGCAAACTAGAAGACCGCCAAGATAATGGTGGCGATGGCAGCAGTTTAAACTACTGGTAAAGGGTATATAAGTGGTGACGTACTTAATTCGCGCAGGTTTGTGGTAAAGGATCTGTACACGGGATTTGAAAAACGAAAGCCTCAAAGGGATAGAACAAAAGGGCTATAAAGGGCCGTAATTAAGGTTATTTATAGTAAAGATTAATCGGAATTGACAGGGATGTGGCCTATTGTTAGCTTGTGAATTAAGGAGGGATTTTAGAGGTTGCCACTAATTGGTAGCAGGCCACATTAACGTACGCAGGCACAAAAACAAAAAGCCGCTAGTGTTTAAACAATATTATAATAGTATTGCATGTAGTGTAATAGCTCAACTTTACTTACAGTAAAGTTAACTATACTGCAAGTGTATTGCTTTGTGCAGACTTACCGCATTGAGTGTAAGTCGAGTGCAGTACGCTGCACTTCACTCTAGAGCACAGGCTAAGCACTTGGCCATACAAATTACAGTGCAGACCGGCTAGTGGTCTGCCAAACCTAGAACAATACATCCATCATCTAACTACTGCAATACACCTATTACTTCGACCAATCGAATCGATAACGTTACAACATCTAAGGCTTACTAACACGTTTATTGGTTTTTTACTTACTAGGCTCACTTTAAATTACGGTTAGTAATAAAGGTTTTAACGTACGACCCGTATTTACTTATAACGTAAAAAAGGGATTTCGACGTAGTAGGTATATAAACTAACGATACCCTTTTTGTCGAAACGGCTAATTTCATAATACTAAAACAACAGGCGATTAAGGACTTGAAGTTCTGGAATTGTAAACAAGTAATAACGTTAACAAAAAAAAGCTAATTTAATTTTAACGGATTGTCAATTCGTATACTTGGTATTAATACCGATTTTAGCTTTTGCTAAAAGAGCCAAAATACTATTTTAACTATTATTAGCAAAACTAATATAGTTAAGGCTTAAAAATACTTAAAGTAACGTGTTTAAGGTAGTTATATTATTACCTTATACCAACTGAAAATCTTTTACTACCTTTTTATTATAATATAAATATAGGATCCGGAAAACGAAAACTTTAACCGGTTAAATAAAAGGTTCGAGTAATAAATGCGGAACTTAGACCAGGGTATTAATATGGTTTTAATCGACTTGTCGAAAGCGAAGAAAATTATTTTTACAAACGGATCTTTTTCAAATAAAATCGACCTATCTTTACAGATCGGCTTTTTGATAACCCTTGTTAACGAAAATAGACGAGAAAACCAATTTAGTATTATCGGCAGCCTAATTTACCAAACCTCCGTTGATTATAAAAGGATTATATGAAACGTGTTAGCTTCGGACGTCTACGGCATAATAGTGGGCTTTAACGTAGGTATAACATTATAGGAAACCCTTAACCTTATTACCAGGTAGTTGAAGATTTCCTCTATCCTAATAGTAATTTATACCGACTTAAAGAAATTTTTTAAATACTTTTCGAAGCTCGGAACCATTAGCGAAAAACGCCTGATAATCGACGTAATGACACTACGTAAAGCCTACAAAGAGAGGAAAATTAAGGAATTCCAGTGGATTAATGTCGAAGATAATCCCGCTAATGCCATGACGAAGGTAGTGTCAAACAAGGTCATAAAAAGGTTTATAAACAGTAATAGACTAACTATATGTATCGAGAGCTACGTTATTAAGCCGCCCGGAAAGCTCGGATCACGTGACGGTGGACAGTGATATACTGATAGGTTGTAAAACTACCAAAGAATTAACGATGCGAACCTATTTGATAGGTATGGTTAAAGTAAAGGCTTGAAAAGGCTTGTGGCAGAAGAACTTTGTGTGGGAGTTAATAAACTCGGACCTCAGAGAGACGGAGGAATTAAGGTTAAATGGGGTCAATTTACAGGCAATTGGGTGAAATTTTGTATAGAAGTCAACTGGAATTGACAGGGATCTAGCCAGTTAATGAGAAGGCAATTTAGTGGCAACCGGAAAAGATTGGTTAGCCACACTAACGTATACGCACAAACTAAAAAGCAGCTAGTGTTAGAAAAGTACTATATATAGTGTAATAGACCAACTTTACTTACAGTAAAATGAACTATACTAGACTGCAAGTTAAATGTATTGCTTTGTATGGACTTACCGTATTGGGTGTAAGTTGAGTACAGTATGCTGCACTTCACTCTAGGGCATGAGCCAAGCAACTGGTAATGAAAATTACAATGCAGACCAGCTAGCGGTCTGTTAAACCTAAAACAATATATCCACCACTTGACCAATGCAATACTACTGTTACTTCGACCAATCGAATCGACAATATTGCAACGATCTAAAGACCTACAAATAGGTTTCCTATTATCAACGTTGGGAGAAATCCAACTTTTATATATAATTTCGTTTAAAAGTTATATATATAGAACGAAGTAGTTGTAAAATCAAATTAAAAAGAGTTAAATTTAATTAAAATACCTATAAATGAAGATTCATTCCTTGTCCCTATACTTTTTAATGATATTTTAATATTTAAATCGATTTTGACTATAATTATCATCATAATATAAATGAGGTTTTAATATAACGGTTGCAAATGAAATAAATAAAGTTATTTCATTCTTGAAATCTAGGTATAACATTAAGATTACGGCGGAATACGCGTATTATTTATATAACTAAGTTTCGCATAAATGTTAACAAATAATCGAGCCCAGTATTAAAATATATTCATTTCGAAATAACACGTGACATAATTTTCGATATATTATAAATGCATTATTAGTAGGTAAATTTCATTGTTAGCGAAAGCTGTTTAGTAATTAATAGTCAAAGAGCATTAATTATTGATATAATAATAATATGTTTTCTGTAGAGAGATATTCGGGGTATTATAAAATGGGGTTTTATTAATTCAATGACTGAATTTTAATGGACAGTATAGCGTACAAGGGGGTATTCGTAGTTAGGTTTTATTATAAGTCTTTATAAAATAACACTCATTTTGTAATCGACAACATCGATAGTCTCAAGAAAAGAAAAGGAAAATTAGTTACGTTCTTTTACTTAAATTAGCGGAATTTCGCGATTCATTTAATAAGTAAAAAGTAATAACCTTACTCTCATACCGTGGGAAACTCGACTACTATATTAATATTAAACGAAACGACAATAGATCCTTACCGGATGAATTACCAAGGCCGTTATATTCGATGTTACGAAATTAACTCCTCGAATTCCAAAGTTAAGTTACTGAGTTAATAAATAAGGTTTAAATTCGCGCGAGGGTTTAATAGGGTACGACGCCAGTATTATGAATTTTTAAACCGAAGGAGGGAGGGTTAATAATTTTACGTTGATTACCGAGTTTTCAATAGGCTTACCGAATAAAATCGTTTCCCATACCCTTAATTAATAAAACTATGCGCGTATTATTTAAGTCGACGTAACTTAAGAAATTGAATATTCGAACAAATTTTTACTATATTAGAGTTATACCTGGATAAGAGGAATTAACGACCTTTTATATTCGTTTTAACTCATTCAAAATATTAATCACCCCTCTTAAACGAGCGACAACGTTAACGACGTTTTGAAAATATATTAATTATATGATTTTCAATATCTTAAATAATTTTCGTTCAACTTGCCTAAACGACTTTCCATTCCATTCTGGTATTGAATAGTATTATATAACGAAATTTTATTGAATTTTAGGCTATGTTCGCGATATAGGGATAAATTAAAATTTAGAAAAAAAATAATGTTATGGTTCAAAAGGTAGATTAACTTAGTTTTATCATAATGGTCGGTATAAATATTCAGACCGACCCTAAAAAAATCAAGGTTATATATAAATGAATGTCTCTACATACCATTTGGGAGATTTAAAGTATTTTAGGTTTTACTAATTATTATCGAGGTTTTATTAGTATTTTTTTTGATGCAATCAATTACCTTATTCGACTTCCAAAATATGAAATTCGGTGGATTGGAATGAATCGAAGAAGGAAAAAACGTTAGAATATATTGATTACAGTCTTGAGTTTTGTATGTAAAGATTTCAATCGTTCAATGGTAATAGAATTTAATTTTTCAGGGATAGATTCAAAGTGGTATTTATTATAAAAAGATAGAAATGATATTTCAAAATATTAAATCTATTATTTCGTACTATTATCGGACGAGAAACTTGATTATTTAATTTACGATGAAACCATTTGCGTAATAAAGTCTTATTAAGAAACGTGGTTGTTATAATTACGCAATACATATAACCCGTTTACTGTTTTCATAAATTATGAAAAATCAACTTCTTTTTTTATATTTCATTTCGGAACGTTAATCTCGATAAAGCCAAGTTTTTTTTGCTCTCCTCATATAAATTATGTTACTAGCCCATGACTTAAGGCGTTCGCCCGAATATATTAACCAGTAAATTATGAAATGAACCTGAAGTTAAAAAACGTTGCGTAAGAGGTTTTTAACCCATTGTTATAACTATATTGAATTTAATAACAATAAATTTATAAATTGTTAAAAGTTATATTATGACAAGTTATGTAAATAAATTTGTGAAAACGAAAGTTTAATTTTTGTATCTCGTTAATATACGTTTAAAGGAGAAGTCGAAAAACTTTAAAGCATTTATGGTAACTATAGATATTATTATATATCCATATAGGTATTATACGTAGGTCAAGTAGCAGTGCACTACACTGTAAGGTGTACTCCTGCAGAGTGCACGATAACGTTTCACGCTGCAGGCTGCACTTTTATAGAGTGTATGCATAGCACGGCCCAGAAGGAAGATTAGCAGAGTGTATGGCAGAGTGTCACTGCCCAGATGATAGGTTTATAACCTCTCATCCGTGGCGTACACTCTCTGAATACCTCTTCTACATTTTATCTATTTATATTTAATATTACAATACTAATCTATACAATTATTTTTTCTCTATATTAAAGTAATAAAACCCTTACCAATACTAACTAGTAACCAACTCAGTCGACTACTAACAGCCTAAGAGAAAAGAGATGAATACAAATTAAATACCTTGAACGTGATGTTATAACGGTTTGAACTATTGGTACTTTAACATTACGTCTTTATAAAAATTACACGGGATGTGTATAAAAACAATAAAAACAAAGTAACTTTAAAAAAGATAACTTTGGTACGATATTATTGACCTTTATTTAATACCCTATTTACTAAAAGCATTGTTACGTTATTATTAACCTTCATTTGGCGTTTCAATGTATTCGGGCACTTTTTGAAAAGCTTTTTATCACTTATTGGGCTATATAAGCCAAAACCACTAAGTTTAGAAACCCTTCGTTGGAACCCATACAATTTAAGTGTAGTATCCAAATCGGTTACAAAATTGAAAAGCGGCTACAAACTTAATATCCATGCCGTTTACGAAACCCAAAAGCAGCTATGGGCGTAACACCCAACCCGTTTTTAATTAGTAAAAGCGTTTATAATACGATATCTGTGGATATTACCATATACCCCTATAACTAGTATACATAAGCCAAGTAGCAATACACTGTATTGTAAGGTGTACTCCTACAGAGTGCACGATAACATGTCACGCTGCAGGCTGTATTCTTGCAAGGTGAAAAGTGAATCATGCATGGAGCAGTCTGGAATAGGTATTCTAGAGCGTATGAAAAAATGGCCACTGCCAGGATAAGAGGTTTATAACCTCCCATCCGGGGTATGCATTCTCTGGAATACCTTTTCCGATTCTATCTATCTTTTAATACAAATACCATTTTTTTTTAATTACTCTTCGTTTACATTCACGTGAATAAGAGACCCTACCGACACTAATTAGTAGCAGACTAAATCGACTATAAACAGATAAAATGA
This sequence comes from Anisogramma anomala, assembly GCA_038502455.1. Classification (NCBI taxonomy): domain Eukaryota; kingdom Fungi; phylum Ascomycota; class Sordariomycetes; order Diaporthales; family Gnomoniaceae; genus Anisogramma; species Anisogramma anomala. Next base: position 6,975,886 of record JASMMZ010000004.1, on the reverse strand, counting down.
AAATGAAAAATCAAAGTTAAATACTTATATCGGGATGCTATAACGGTCACAATTGTTTGTATTTTACTACTACACCTTATAAGAACCATACGAGAATGTGAAATTACGCGAGAGAGCCGTAAAACCCAAAACGTAATAAGACTATAAAATCCGGAATAACTTTAAAAAGGATTACTTTTAGTACGATATTGTTAACTAGTCTGAAGTCTGTTTACTGAAAAGTCCCCTTATATTAATCGTTAATTTATTTTCGCGTTTTAAACGCACCCGGAATCTTTTTAAACAGCGTCTTATTACGTATTAGGCCACGTAAGTGAAAATCACTAAGCGTTGGAACCCTTTGTTAGGACCTACCCGACCAAAATATAGCATTTAAACAGCTTAAGAAACATAAAAACGATTACGAATATAATATTTAAGCCGTTTACTAAATCCAAACGCGGCTACGACTACAATACCTTAGCCGTCTGTAATTACCAAGAGCGGCTATAACACGACAACCCGGATCGCTTACCAAATACGAACTAAAACCCATATACCAGATTATATAATACACTTTCCTACACCTACATTTCATTTCCCACGTTTATCCTTTTCTCCTTCTCATGTTCGCCTCGTATATTTTGAATTCAATATTTATAACGTTTAAGTTTCCCCAATCGTATAGTTAATATAATGTTAGTAGACATTAATAAAACTAATTTGAAACACCTAATTAACCTGTGGTTATATTTCGTTTACGTGTTATTCAAACTTTATTTACACTGGTAAACGTTAGTAGATTTACTTTAATCCTTTTATTTATTTTATTTTCTTCTTATTTTCCGTTTGTAAAACAGATTACCCGAAACTTTAAAATTTAAATGCACGTAAATTTAGCTTCAGTGTAAAACTACCAATTTGCATCGCTTTAAGTACTACAAATACATTCAGACTCTTTATACCAAGTATACAATAGCTTTACTAGTGACGGATTTGACGAACACTAATGAATATGTAAAGTACCTCTTTACACATACGTCGTTTCGTAATAATATTGTCAAATATTGGAACCTTGACCTATATGATAATAAAATCGAGGTACTAGTGGAGGATTTGGACCCTTATACGGCAAATACATATATTATTCATTTAATCTTTAACTATTATAACAGCGAAATTGAAGGACGCAACTTATTTAACGTTTTTTGAAAGGACTTCATGGACTGGACTCCAGATACATAGCGTATAGTCGATAATACGATTTAAAAAATACTACGAAAATAATGACTAAACAAAGGTATCAATATAACCGGTAAAATTAATAACTGTATTATAAAATCCACATTGGTAATAGCCTAACTTATACAAATGTTAAGATGGATAAACTATAAAATGATAGAAGTAAAGTTTGTAGAAGAATATTGGTTAAAGAAACATTAGGAAAGTTTATTTAAGATAACGAACCGGAAACGAGAAAAGCCTTTGTAGATTGAGATAAGGCGTTTAACAAAGCTAAATGCCCGCCGTGAAGCAGAAACGAAGCTGGAAGAATCGACGGAAAAAGAGGACGCGCCGTAACGATTATTTACAACGAGAGTTCAATAAAAACCCTTACCAGAACGTAATTTTAAATAAAGTCTAAAATAAGCCTATGCCCCAGATACCGTTAATAACCAGCTTAGCTACGAAAAAAGAGGCTCGAATAACGGAAACACTATGTTTTAAGAATTAATTAGCGGTTCAAACCGCTAATACGTATCTTATAAACTAATACCTATCAATTACGACCCTTATCGTAATATTTTACCGTACCGTTTTCCCACTAATATGAATGATGATATAAAGTTTATTCATTTCTCCAGACTTTGAGATACAAACGATAATTATACCGGTAAATCATACGATATACTCGATAATAAAATACGTATTATGCTTAATATATTTAAAAAACTAAATATCGAACCATTGTAGTTTTATATTATTTCACTCGGCATACTATTTAGTCCAGGTAAAAAGAGGTATATGTATTACCTTACGTACGTGGATATATTTGTAAAATGTTATAACCACTTGAAATCCCACATCGATATAAAAGTAAAATTCAAACTTTACAATAGGGATTGGACTATCATAATCTAGGAATCAGTGAAAAATCAACGTGAAAACTCCTATAAAAACCTATAAAAGGGTTTAAACGTTTTGCTAACTAAGTTTCAAAAGTGCCAGATAACTCTTAGACCGGAATATAAAGGTAATACACTATTTATTTCAATGATAATAAAAATATACCGTGAAATCTTAGATTTCGACATTATATTATTTAAACCGAAGAAAGGCTTAACGGCCTTTTGTATAAGTTTTAAAATTTCGTTTAATAAATTTTTATGCCGACAGGCAAGCTTAGGATCAGTATTTGTAACCGATCAAACGAAAGGCGAATGCCAAATTACCAAAGTAAACCTCGCCGAAACGATTTACTACGTTTTAGATCAAAGGTTTAAAGTATACCTAAAGTAAAGTAAATGCCTAAAATATAGTTATTAGAAATAAAGATATTATAGAGGGAGCCCTAAAAATAAAGACTAAGATAATTATAATTAAGAACGATCCTACTATTAGGGACTAAACGTACTACGGCTATAATAATACCTACGAAAAATCATACGAAGCCCTTTAGGTTTGTAAAAACGTTATATCGTATACAGTAAAATCGGAAATTAGTTTACTAACTACCTAACTTACAAGCAGATTCGACTTGAACGATAGTAGTAATCCAATTATATATTTAAGGATTGGATTAAAGCTAATTTTACAGTTTACGTAATTGAATGTAAAAGTACGAATAATAAACATAACGCCTACCTTTACAAATATACCTTCGAAAAAACGACTCTAAGGTTAATAATGCCTATTCAACAACTTAAGATGATAAAACCTCCCAACGCAGTTTTAAAGGACTATAAAACGTCTCGTTCCAATATATTATACGCCTAAATTACGTAAACAGAGTGTTTAACGTTTATATAACGTTATAATTTACCTTTAGAAATAAATACGCCAACTATTCTAGAGAATTATGCCTGATATTTGTATAGTCAAAATCTTAACTACCGGAAAACGATAATTCGACGCGTTTGTAACGAAGTTTCCGAAATTTTAATTAGACTAAACAGAAGAATACCGAAAGGTTTTATTTAGTAAAAGCAAAACGTCGTCATTTAAGACGGCCGTTTTAAATACGCGATTCGGATCTGTTGAGTTTTACGTAATGGATTGTAAAACGTTATTCCTGCTTTTATTAGCTAATATAAACAAGCTCGGAATTAAGGTTCGGAATACAACTAACCAACTTATCCGCGCCTCAGATAGCGTATCTGTACCGTTTCGGTTTAAATTCGGCTATTGGTGATTTTTCCCCGAAACACGTATAATCAAAGTAATTTACTTAACGTAATCGTAATTACTAATATTATATCGCCGATTTGAACACCCGGTTATAAAACGCCTTTTACAACTAGTTTATATCGTAAGATATACGAATATAGTAAAAAACGTATTTCAAGCTATTAAAAAGTTCTGTTATAATTATTGGCTTTATTGACAAACCCTACGATAATTTATGTTTCGCCATTAAAACGACGTAAACTTGAGCTACAAGGTAATTATTAATATTATGTATTTGAATATCTTACTGGTATTTTATACTGTCAATGCGGTAACATTATTCCAAGCCGTTAAATTTACACGGAATGCTTTCGCTATAGATTATTAGGGTTCTTTCGTTAGCTATTAGTTAAACTTCTATTTAGGGCCTCAAGACTAGATTACCTACGACGTGAATACGGTTTTCGACTACACGAAGTAACGTATCAAAGTTAGGATCACTGGTAACAAATACAAACAAATACTAGTAAAAGTACTATAGGGTATCAGTAAATGTAAAAGGTATTATAAACCATTTAAAAAGTATATAAGCTGTTATCCAAAACGCTAAAAGATGATAGTTCTGAAAAATTAATCATAAAAATAATAATTAAAGCTGTTAACAACAATTTCAGCCCGAATATTCTTATACTTACGCTCCTTATTTTTAGTATTTACTTAATGATTTATACAAACTTTATACCATCGCTAACTACGGTGTAAAGGGTGAATACTACAGCGAAAACCATAACAACATTACGTTTCTTACGTGCTAAGAACGACGTATCTAGAACATTAGTTATAAGGAATTTCTAACATAAACCTAGCGTTTTAGACTTACTATTGAAATTTAAGGTCCTAGATTTAAAAGCTAAAGACGAATGGATTAGCTTTTAAAATATTAATGGGTTTAAAGGCTATAATATATTCGTTAATTTGCCAAACGGTACGACTTCGTTTCGTTAGATAATGGTACGAAAGTATATGGAAAAGATAAACGAAAGCGACCTAAAACCGTAATCTGACTAAAACCCCCAATGAGACACCCTTTAAAACAACGAATCAAAATCGCTTCCACCTTAAACCCACCCCCCGAATTATACTTTCGGCCCGATTTTACTAAACGAAAACGATCTATTTGTACTAACCCTTTCTAGTACCTCGTTGCCGAAGCCGCCCTTTAAACTCGAAAACTAAAAAACGCCCTGGGACCTTTACTATAGGCTCCTTTATTACTTAAGAGGAAATGTTAAACCGCGAGTTTAGCTTAAAGCTTCGCCACAACGATATGATTATTACCTTAGGTAATCTATTCGAAAAATGTATCCAAATAAAAATCTTTATCTTAACCGACCATTACATATTTCGCGTTAAACGGTTTAACCTAACGATTTGCAAAGCCTACAAAGATTTTTCTATTCGTCTCGTATACAAAGTTGAAAATAAAACCGGAAAACTATATAAAAAGATTTACCTAGTTGTAAAAGGCTATAACGACGACGGTAAAAAAGATATTATAACCTAATTGCCTACTTTACAATAGGCTAATTACTGTTTAATTTTTATATTTACAGCTTCTTTTAATACCACTTATAATTTATGTATTAAACTTCGTAATATTATATAGGCTTACTCCTAATTTCAATGTAGTTTCAACGACGTATTTACGCCATTTCACCTATGGAATTCAAAAAGCACCACTTACCTAAAACTATTTTACGTATTATAAAACCTCTTTACGGTTTAGCTAAAGCTAGTATTTACTAGTATAACACCTATTAAAAATACTATAAGGAACGGCTTGAAATAATTAGCTTGACCTTCAACCCGTGCCTATTAATATTAATAATTCGCTTAACTGGCTTTATAGTAACATGTATATAGACAGATGATACACTAATATAATATGACGCGTTATTTTCCGCATTTAAAAAAAGGAGACTTTTGGGGGTAGGCTTAAAGGCTAAACCTAAAACGTACCTAACGGAGGACCATATAATAGACTTTAATAACGCTATTATTATTTTTCAGAACGGTGTTTTGGGCTTTACAAAAAAATGGAAATAAGACAAAGTCGCTCTTATCGTCTTGAATAGCGTAAAACGGGCTTACAAATACAGGTGCTAACGCATACATAATGCTTAAGCTATTTTGATAACCAAATCAAAAGCAGCATGTAACCTTTTGGTCGCCGTATAATACCAAACCGCCTCGTTAAACTATATATATGAAACGTTGAATAAGCACTTTTAATAATAAATATACAATTTAAGACGCAATTTACAATTTATATCGTTGGATATACGTATTGTAAAGCTATTTATTTTTACTAACGGCTCCTTCGTTAATAATAACGACTATAATTAGTAAATAGGCTTTATTTTAATTTTCGGTAATAAAATACCGGCCCGAAACGGCTTTACGCTCCGCAAAAACATTATTCATTAAAGTTTTACCAAATGTAAACGTATTACAACAAGAATTTTTGTTTCGGAAATCTATAGTATAGTTAAAGGTTTCGATTCGGGTATTACTATGGTAATAACGGTTCGAATAATTATTTATAACCTTAATTTACGTTTTATTTCTTTCGTTATATATACTTACTTCTTTTCGCTTTATAAATGTCTGGTGAATTAGAGATTACAAACGAAAAAGGTTTAATAATCTATATTATAGCTTTACGCGAATTATATAATGTCGGGAAATTGAGAAAACGAGGTTAATCGATGAAAGATCGAATTTAATGGACGTAATAATTAAAGCTACCTCAAACGAAATATTGGAAGTACTGATATCAATAGGTATATTACTTGTTGAACTTGTTAAAAATGGTTTACGACCCTTATAAGTTAATATAACAATTGAACTAATTTAAAACAATCTGCAACTAAGTATTTACTTCGCTTGCCACTTTATACTACGGTATATAACTTACATTTACACTGGTTTAACGAATTTACCTCTACTTAACTTCAAGATTTCGTGCCGTTTCTAATATATTTTCATATTTAGTTATACACCTTTCAGTCCTATTGTATTTTCTTGTATTTACCCTCCTCTGTTCGAGTTTACGATTTAGCACCGCTCTTAATATATTGTTATACTTTATTTTACGCCTTTCAGCCTTATATATTATTTCTCAATTTAAATTTTTTTATTTCAATTTACGGTATCAAACCGGTTTCAGTATTTCATCCATTTCTATTTTATATACTTTAAATCAAATTGATTACATATAAACTATTGTTTTTATAAAAAGTAATAATATTACTATATAATTTATAATATTATAGCCGGGCGCGTTAGCCTGACCGTAAGGAGAAACTATTCACTGTTAAAAGAAAAGAGAAAGGGCGATGTCGTCGCGTCCCTACTATTCTCTACGTCGCCCTTCCTTTTTGTATCAACGTTACCGTTATTACCGTTAACAATGTTGTCGACGTTAACAAGGATATAAACCTGATCCTTGGTCCACCAATCATCGCTTATTACAAATTAATATTAGCTTATTTTGGTTATTTTCGACCGCGGTTGATTTTAGGAGCGTCTCGAATATTACTTTTTTCGGAAAGGGAATTTTAAAAATCGGTTTTTATTATAAAGCTGGTGTGCGCGTAATATAGCCTACGTTTACGGCCTTAAGATTAACAAAACAAAGGAGTATTCTTTATTAATTTGTTTGTAACCGAAGTAATGGGTCGAATGACCTTTACTTTCGTAATAATTAGGAATAAATTGACCCACGGTTACTAACACGAAATATAATATATAAAGCGTATTTATCAGCAGCCCAGGGTTACGAACCTGGGTACGTCATTTTAATATTTTACGCGTTAAAAAGTCTTTATGACGTACCTTGGTAATACGAAGCTCGAGGCGACGAAGTAGGCGCGCCTTTTATTCCATATTTTTAAAAAATATTAAAATTGAATAAACGCGTGAAGTGAAGAAATATAAACTGCAAGAAAGTTTCATTAAGTTAAGTTTACGGCGTCAAGAGGGCCTCGCAGGTAAAGGGGTTTTAACTCGCGGGGAAAAGGTAAGGTTTATAACTTCAATAGCCTTTTATTCCTCCCACCGGGAGCTTGAGGGGAAGGGAGAGGGGGAGAGAGGAAAGGGGGGTAGGGGGTAGCGGCGGCGACGGGAGACGGTGAGGTCGGAAGGGAGGCGACGGTAGCGGAGGAGTAAAAGGCCGGGGAGGCGGCGGCGGTAGGGCAAGGTGAGGCCGGAGGGGAGGCGGCTATAGAGGAGATTATGCCCGATAAGGGTAGGCTATTAATGGTAGTGGCAGTGGTGATATTGGCGGCGGCAGTAGCGGCGGCGGCAGTAGCGGCACGGTGACATTCGCCCATTGAATAGCGCCTTATAGACCTGATTTTACGCGGAATTTATTTAAGGGCAAGATTAGTATATAGGTATTAGTCGAATAATTTACTTATCAAAGTGGTTTAAATTAGTCAATTGAAATAAATAATAATTTCACTTGTGATAAGGACTTGTATCAACTATAGGTACACGTTTTTAAAGGGGTAAAAAAGTTTTATCTAGACCGATAACGATATATCTTTTTATAGTAACCTAAAAATACGTGATAACGTAATTACCTCTATAGCGCCTACACAATTATACTACTATCGGAAATAATAAAAAACGCTATTAAGGGTCATATCGCTACCGATTCACTATATTAACCAAGCCCTTACTATAATTACCACTGCGGCCAGAAATTACTAATTCAAACCTTTATATTTGGTATCACAACTACATTGTTATTACATAAGCTACTAATTCGAACTTTTGCATTTGGTACCATAATCACACTATCATTACAAAAGCTACTAATTCGAACATCTACAACCTGTACCATAATTACACTATTACTATAGGATTATGTATAAAAAATGGACTCGTTACGACAATACTGTCGCTATTAGGCTATAGGTACGGAACACAAGGAAAAAAGAAAGGATTAATTATGTGGATATTACTATATACCTCTACAATTTGTATATATAGGCCAAGTGACAGTAAACTATTTTGCAAGGTACCCTTCTGTAGAGTATACGATAACGTGTCACGCTGTAAGCTACATTCTTGCAAGGTGAAAGGTGCATCATGCATGGAGCGATCTGGAATGGGTATCCCAGAGCGCATAGCAAAAGTGCCACTGCCCAGATGAGATGTTTATAGCCTCCTATCCGTAGCGTGCGCTCTTTGGAATGCTTCTTCCGATTCTATCTATCTTTTAATACAAATAACAATTTTTCTGATTAGTCTTCGTTTACATTCACGTGAATAAGAGACCTTACCAACAATATCCGAACCGCCTACCAAATACGACCTAAGTCTTATACAACGGATTATATATAGATACTTCCCTACGTTCCCTCCCCTTTTTTTTTTCTTTTAACTTCGTTCGCCTCCCTCTACTCAGTTTACACTGCCTATTTTTAAATTGATTGCTTGCGACGTTTAAGTTTACTAGTTGCTTGGCTAATGAAACGTTAGTAAATCATTAAGAAAAACTAATTTAAAACGATTGACTTGCCTGTAGCGACGTCCCATTTAAGCTTTATATGGATTTCAATTATATTAGGAAGCGTTGGACTCTTTACTTTAAAGACTTTATAACGTCAAATTTATTTTTATTTACGTATTTACACGCTTGTATTTCGAATACTTAAAACGAACCTTGTGGAATATTATATTCCGAACGAATCTAAACTTTACCTACGGTGTAAAAAAATAAAACCCGTACCGTTTTAAAGTCCCTAAAATACATATGAATTAACACTTCAACCGATTGAAAATACTATATTATACTTTTATAACTGTAGAATGAATACTAATAACACCGAGGAAATCGAACAGTTATTTTGATCTCTTAATGTAATATATGAAAATAGGAAAGGTTATCATATACGAAATGGACCTGTGACTTTAGGATAATACCATTGATACACCAGTAAAGAAATTAGAATATATATACAGTAAACACATATATCTTAGTTGTGATTATTTTGCTATTGAGAGGGAAAAAACCTAAGAACCTAATATAGTGGATAATTTTCATGAAGGATTTTCGAACTAAACGATAGGTATATGGCAAACGGTGTATTACTTTATTGCACAGGTCTTATAAATATAATTTCGTATGAAAGGAATCAATAGCTTCGTAGGTAGGAAATGCCGTTTTATAAAATCCTTATTCGAAACTACACGACTTATCAACTTTTCAGATTAAAAATATAAAGATATATATTAAACAGAATTTATAAAAAGATATTTCCTTATAGAATATAAGAAACTGTCATGACCCAGACAGCGGTTAGGTCAGGAAAACAGGCCAGCAAGGAAACTACGCCACTGAGACGCCTGAAGTCTAACACATCAGGCGGGGAACATCTCTTATGTCAGCAGACCCAGGGTTAGGGTTAATGCCAAGGATATGTTGGATATGTTGGATATGAGGTTATCCAAGCTATCCACATTATACAGTACTGAAGACGTATGAAGGATTGAGGATATAAGGACACGGTCAGCACCACACAGATAGTATTTCCTTCATAGCTCTTCAGTTGTCAATCTAAGTATTCAGTCTACCCTGAATAGCCTCACGGCTTCTGATCATCACTCGCACGAACACAGTCTTGATATTGCACCTTTTGTTACCTCTGCTACCTTACTGTTAACATAAACCCTCTGACACCTTCTACATACTCACGGGTATTTAGTGTGATCATTACAGAAACATGTTGTAAAGAATATGAGAACGAAATAGAAAAATAGGTATAATATACGAATACAGGGTGTAAGACGTTCTAATACTATATTAGCACCACAAGTTAGGAAGATAGAACTCGAAAAAAAAAACCCGATTATAATTATTAATTAACACGTGGGTATAATACACCCCTATACCGGTACAGTGGATTCCTAGCTTTACTTTAGTCTTTATCTTCAAAGAAAGACCGGAATACCACATCACTTTTGCACGTACAGATAGCATACTACAAACGTAATATTACATACGCCAAACTGAGTTGGTATATACTCTTTAATTGATAATTTACGCCACTAAAGTAACGATAACTTTTCAATTATACACTGTATGGACCGAAAATACGAAAGGTTATTACGCTCAAAATCTGGTTCAAACCCTATGAACTGACAGATGAACTGGCCACAACAATGTGGATAAAACCTAAGCGAAAATGCTAATCACAACCGTAAAAACTATCATCGTAATAATAGTAAAAAGTGTTGGATTTATAGCAAATCCGGTAATTGGTCACGTTATTATCTAGTTATTGAACTTCATAAACAACAAATGATGTATTATATATAGTATTCGATTATTTTTTAAAAATATTACTTCAATCGCATCGCAAATTTTGAAGATAACGATATTATGAACTATGAAGATAATACGTCGAAGTTCGTAACGCGGTATAAAGACACTATTAATAAAATAATATAGGAATTAGACAACTACACCCTTTTATACTACGTGGCTGGTGAGGATCCCTATCTTTGTTATATATATTAAACACCTAATCTTTAACACACCTTGAACCGTCTCATTTTTTATACAGACTATACATTTTAAAAAGAATAATGCTAATTACGTAGCCAGTAAGATCATTAATAAAAGGATATTAGCAATATATTTCATTGCCATGGGAAAGAATTAATACCAAGGAAATTAATAGGTATAATACCGGTGAAACCGGAACCAGTTTTGGCCTAGATAGTAAATTATTTTTACTGTAATCGAAGACTGTACAAATGAATTGTAATTTGATTATGTTTTACATCTTTAAGTTTCCTACCTTATTTTCCTTGATTTGAGGGACAAAAAGACACTCGGCTTCAACATTGACGTTAGCGTTAATAAGTTGGTTAAATAAAGCCGGAGAGTTCCTCTTATATTCAAAAGACATATCCATGGTTTTATCTTGAAACACTTAAGATAATAGTAATATATCCAACGAGTTTAGAAATAAGGTAATTACACCGACGTTTCTATTACCCAGATGTTGTCAATTTGGATAAAATCCTTCAGTCCATAGGATATCAATATATGAAGTAATTAGGTGTAAATGCTATCGAAAAACTTGGCTATTATTCTCAAACTTACACACCAACAGCCAAAAACTTTGAATTTACTCTAAAATGATAAATACTTTAATTGTGAAATCTTATCTAACGTCTTTCAATTGGATAATTAACCTGTTTTTAATTTCGTGAATTCTATAACTTCTATTTTATAGTGTCAAGTTTCTTAAGTCGTTATTTGCGAAGGATACCTAAAAACCCTTAAAAATGGTGTAAATCAATACGTACTTAGGGCTACCAAACGTTATTGTTTATGATGCTAGAATGAATTTTACTGAGGCGAAATTATAATCTAATGCTAAGATGATGGGGGTTAAATGTCAACAAGTACCTTTTAAGGTTCACTATAGCATTAGAAAGGTTAAAAGGCTATACTCGCTACTTCTCAAGGCGTATGATATCCTTACGTTAAATATTGGAAGCCTTACCAACCAAGACAAAAATATTTAAATAGTGGCAAAGGGCCTAAATAACACTGTAGGCCTTAACGGTCTAATATCAACACTACTAGTTTTTAAAGCATATCCTCGTTTAACGATTAAACATCCCCTATTAGTAAGTACCTAAAAAAGGGTTACGGCGTATGGTACGGTTTCAAAGAAACTATGGAGGGAATTTACTAAGCGTTAATTTAATAATGCCCTTAATATTAGGAACGATTTTACGATGATCGAATAAATAATTTTTTTATTATAAAGCTAAGTTTTCGTATGGCGAAATCCAGGCAAATGAGATAATCCATTTAAAACCTTAAGTATTATTGATCTAAAATTAATTGTTCAAACTTCTAACAGTACTACAATCATTCGAATAACTTAGGTTAAACCCTATATTATAGCGATTAACGATAATAATAATAATGAAGATCCTTTAAATAAGCTAATCATATGATAC
>JASMMZ010000004.1:6629470-6963446 GCA_038502455.1 Anisogramma anomala | reverse complement strand
CCCCCCCCCCATCATCCCATAATTAACAAAACGATAAAATGATGGAGATGCGGCCTACCATCAAAAAGAAGAAATACTAAAGATGAGTATAAGAAATATACACCGGGGTGCACCTATACTACTACTTAAATTAACAGAAAAGAAAAGGATAATCCAGATTTGGTTGCTAAAATTTACGTATAAAAATCATTAAAACTTTAGGTAAACCCTTTAAATAGAGCGATGAAGTCGATATTAATAGACTCTTTATACGAAGAATTGTATAATATGTATCCAAACTCAACTTTCATCTTGATAATCTTAGTATCACGATTTTAAGTCAAGCATTATTTACGAGATTGAAGAAAAGCCAATAGGTAAACCATACGAAAAGTTACGTTTAATCGTTTAAGAATACTGTGATCAAATTGCAGATTGTATTTTTACACAATCGTTAACAATTCAAAAAATGGCTGAAGTTTTATAGTTGTATTGGCAAAGAAAATGCCAGTAAAGAAAGATGGTTAGTTTACCTTGAATGACCGTAATATTATTCAAATGGAAATACAGTCTATAATGAATTTACCAATGTGTTGGAATAGTACTAAATGCAGTGCAGTAGGTTAACTTTACTTAAAGTAAATTTAACTGTACTTCAAGTTGAGTGTATTACTTTGTGGAGACTTACTGCATTGGGTGTAAATCGAGTGCAGTGCGCTGCACTTCACTCTAGGGCACGGGCCAAGCAATTGGCCATACAAATTACAGTGCAGACCAGCTAGTAGTCTACCCAACCTAGAACAATACATCCACCATTTGAACAATGCAATACTACTGTTACTTCGACCAATCGACTCGAGAACATTACAATGATCTCAAGACCTACGAATACAATGATTATTTTTTCAAATTTATCTTAAGAATTTTGTAACAAACACCTACCAAAAAAAGGTTCTACTACGTGTTATACCATTATATAAACTTGCTAAAGTAGGTATTTATTGGGTTTTGATTCATTAATAGCACTTTAAGTAGAGGTTGGGCATAAAATAATTAATTTATAACCCATAACTATTAATTATGTAGGATCAAAACATTTTTATGCAAAGTATGTAAATTGACGATACCATTTTCTTCAGAACAACTAGCCTCATAGCATTGGAATAATGTAAGATTGAAGATTCGAATTTTTGGACCTACATATTAGTTTTGACATTAGCTAAAAGCAATTATTTCCAGTTTGACAGATTGATAATTCGTGAATATATTATTCACTGCATTAACGTTTATATTGATTTAGTTTAAAAGGATCAACGTGTTTACAATAGTGATATCGTAACTTTGAACTAACCGAAAATATCGTACGATTTATTAGTTGCGGTAAAAGCCCAAAACCCAACTGATAAGGATTGCTATCGATTAGAAAAGATTTTGGATTGACAGATAAAGGATTTGGACCAAAGAACCAATATGATCCCTATTAACTTGTCGAGAGCTCAGTTAATAATCGTTAAAAACGGTTCCTTTGGTAATAGCATTAACCAATAGTTATAGATTGGATTCATTAAAACTATAGTTGGCGAGAACTAACTACAGGAAGACTAATTCACAATTATAAGAAATTTAAGTTACTTAACCTTTGTTAAATGAAAAAAGGTTACGTGAAGTATACTTTCTTCTGAAGTTTATAGTATAATAGCTGGTTTTAATGCATGTATAGGTATATAAAAAACATTTTATATAGTCATTAGTCTGTTGAAAATTCCATCTATCCTATAAAGGGACTAAGAATGGAGCTGTCACTTAAGGTGATCGGATTCTGTTTATAAAACTCGATGTTGAAGAAAGAAGAAACTTCTGTTAGGGAGCTACTACGGAGATGAAGAAGAGGGTACGAGTCGGTCACGTGACGTGTAAGGCCATGTTTCCATACAGATTTCAAGCTGTTTTTGAGTGTTTTAAAAGTATAATAATTACTAGGGTTGGATTCTTGGTAATTACTATCTAAGCACTAGCTTGTGATATTACCCTTTGGTATACCTCCCCCCCCCCCTTGTGTGCAAGGTGGTAAAAGGTGCTGGCGAGCTAAGGGGGAGGTAGGTACGAAATAACCGTTTCGGAACAGTTTAAAATATTGCAGTATCGTATGGAAGGGTTTAGGTCATCGAACGATGTGGCACTACGTGAAAGGTATTACTATCACCTTTCCCCTATAAATAATTCCGTAGGCGCTCCCTTTTAGAAATTTAAACTTTCCCTCTTATATCCATCCTTTATTAGTACAGCAATATCTAACTTTACGTGTACGTGGCGTTAAATACCTATTAAAAAGCAAATTTTGTCCTCTTATTGGTTTTTTTTTTGTTATCATCGTTAACCACTTCTTTAAAATGAACTGTTATTTAATGCAGATGTAGATAAGACTATGAAAAACATAATTATGTCTATTCATCAATTGTTCTGTTCTTATTAACAAGCGTATAATTCCTTGTCCTACAGGTTATAAATATATAATCTAACGGAATATACAAAGAAACGAGTATTAGATACATATGATGCAAAACATGTAATTCGCGAAAGTTTTATTAGAAAATTAATGTTAAGTTAAAATTGTATAACCGTGAGGAAGTTATTAAAGAACAGCAAAATATCAATACCCGATATCATTTTTACTTTTTCGGTATTATAAATCGTAGTTTTAGGTATTTATATACGGTTTTAATTTGAATCTTGATATAAATAAAGCTGTCGAGGAGCTATTGAAAACTTGTTTAGTGTTCAACGTTTAGGACCGAGATAAACTAGTTATTTGTAAGCCGTTTTTCAGGCGTTAATAAGCGGTTAAAAATCGTATAGACGTAGTTCGTCGTTGTACAAAAGTCTTTAAGGGCTCGGTGTATTATATAAAGGAAGTTCAATATTGGTGGTGGGGTGGGCTCGATACCCGTTAATTTTATCAGTATCGCCGGCCTATGTATCGTGTAACTCCTAAACAAAAAGCTTAGTTTTTAATTAAATTAACTTGTTAACGGGGAATATGGAAATCGCGGCTGATAAAATAATATGGAATTCAGTTTAATGTATTTAAATAGTTCATTAAAGAATTCAAATGTATCGATAGAAAGTTAGGCTATATGAACGTAAAATTAGGTAAGTTAATTAAAATAATTGAAGGCTATAAGACGAGGACAAGGATATCAATTTTGAGGATATATTCAAAAAGCTCAACATAGATTTCATTTTTCGTCAATATAATGTTCGTTACGTTTATATTTGGTATTGGTAAAGTAGCGGTTTCGATGCCGTTTGATAATGTAAATAGTAATAATTTGGGACTGTTTGGGGGATAGGCATTAGGGCCTGTTATTATACTTAGCCGATATATAACTTCATTAGAGAACTGTAAATACCGTGTATTAAGAAAGCTTAAAAGCGGATTTTAAGTTGAGTATATGTAACCTACCTACTTAATTAGAACTTACTATTTGAATAAGTCGTTACGCTAGAGGCAACCGACTCGAAATTTATTTAGAATTCTTAAAAACCTTCTAAAGTGGTATTCCAACTCCGTTTCGGCGTTATCACTTATACTATAGATTACTTATAATTAAAAGTCGTGGGTTCCTTAACTCGAAAGCGGGTCTGAAGCGGATCAAATAAGTTGGTTTATGTAAGGGGTATTTACTTTATGAGACGTGGAATTCAATAACGTGAAAATTAATAATACTTGTTATACGACACTTAGCGTAAAGTAAACTTAATTTTTTTTCAAAAACTTACCCATTTTATAGTTTTGAAAATAAAGTTAAATGTCGTTATCGGTTCGAAAACGTTTCGAAAGAAACTATTACTTATTAACAACTTCCTTGGTACGTTATTATATAACCGTTTTAAATGTTTGTATAAATTTTATAATTCCCTGAATACGTTTGAATAAATTCTTAGCTTTTGCATATAGCTTCGTAATGAATATGAATAAACGTTATACTGGTTCTATAGGGTTAACTTAATAGCCATAGGTTATGAAAAACGGTTTAATACCAATAATATTTATAATTTTATTACGTAACGTTGGTTAATAACCAGGTAGTAGGTAATTTCAATTTCATTAAATGTAAACGACGAAGAAGCGTAGGTACATTAGGATCTTTTGGTTAGTGCATTTGGTTACGTCGTCGGTTTCGGAATGAAAGGCATGATTTAGGTGTTACCTTAACCTCGTTAAGTCTTGAAGTCTTTTAGAAAATTTACCAGTACTATTCGATCCTTAGTTATTAATAATCGTACGAGGAAACCCGTTAAATCTTTAGTAGTAATTTGAAAACCATTTTATATAAATTTCGACATTAATAGTATCTATAGCTTCGATGGTAAAGGCTTCATTCAAATGGTTTATAATAATTATAAAATGACGTGGGTTGCTGGTACGTTCTTAAGGTAAGTTAATTATGAAGTAAACGAAAAAATCGTTTTAAATCTATTTTGAAACCCGGAAGGAGTTTAGAAAATCCCTTTTAACGGTGTTTTTAATAAGTTACATATTTATAAACATCGTAATTTTGATAAAAACACCTGATCGTATAGTATAAATCGGGTTAAAAGTACGTGTTAAAAATGAAGATAGCAGCGATGAGACTCAGGTAACTAATGAAAAGTAAATTGTAAGTAACTTGTATTAACGTAATAGTAAACAGCTCGTAAGCGGGTACCTAAATACGGTTACGTAATCGTAAAACCTTATCTTTCTTTATTAAATATTTAGAATTCAAACCCTTAAATATTTGGTTGTTATTAATACGAATATTAGTAGGAAAATTTCGGTCGCTCATAGGTATTACGAAAATTTGTCGAATTTATGTAATATTTCGAGTAATAACGGCATCCTAACTACATGAGAGCTTGATATTAGCAAAAATCTCGCGAATTTTTGAAATAAATTCGCTAACAACGACTAACCAAGAGATATACATACGTGAAAGCTATTCAAAAACGGCTTATACGGGGTGTAAATGCTGGAGTTTCCAGCCTAGAAAGCGTGGGTTGGAAAAACCTTTTAAAATATCCCGGTTTTTCCGAAACAACGTATTGAGTTGTATACAATTAACCCATTTATAATAAACCAATTAAAACGAAAATAAAATAAACTTTCGGATTAACAAACCTGGATTTTATAAAAGCGTCGTGTAATTATAAATTATTTCCAGTTTTCATACTACGTAAAAATAGGTTCGAAAAGAAAGTTAAGCTTAAGCCGTTGGAAAACGGCTTACTTTTCGGGCTCCTAACAAAAAGGGGTGCATTTTTGGGTGAATCTAATTGAAGGTTTAATCATTGTAAAATAATTTCAAATAAAATATAGGTACAAGTTAAAAAACCCGAGAAAACCCCTACCTTTAAAATAGACGTGGAAGCCGCCTATATTCTGATAACTTATAGATTTTCTGGATTTATACGGACGTTTACGCCGGTTTCGATAACTAACCATAAACATTTTGTTACTTGAACATCGAGTCTATATTTCAATATATTGAGGTTAAGGCTCATAAAATTAAATTTATTTAAAACCTAATGATTATTGATATTGTAATCGTCGGGATAAGTATAGAAAAAACTAATTGAAAAGGGGTATAACAAATTATCAATATACCATTAAAAGGTAGTCGATATATTGAAAAATCCGAAAAAGGTATCAAGTCATAGAATAAATTTGAAACGTATATGAAACGCGGTTTTCTATTCGTTTCTTTCCTTAATACAAAGTCAATAAAAGGCGGATTTAATATCTAAATTAGTAAACCATTTTACTAGAGAGATATCCGTAATTATTTGCTTCATAAATAAAAGCAGGTAACAATTTTTTTTCATAATACTGTTTGGTTAATGGTAATAGATATAAAAAAGTCAGTTACTTCCGGATTTTTCAATAGAAAGTAAGTGAGCACCTGTTAGGGAGTTATGTATTCAAATATAGTTTTAATCGAGTAACTGAATTAACATTTTCAGTAATATAAGGAGTTCCTCCTGCGATATATCATATAATGGGTTTTAAAAAATCTTTAAAAACTAGCCTTAATCATTGTTTCAAAAAACGATTTCGTAATCGGCTTCGAAGCGATAAGAGGGCAGTTTGTTTTTAAAAACCTTATCGAATAATAGAAAGAACTTTTCAAAAGAGTTTAGGAGTTCATTATTAAAAAAGACGAATGGTTTTGGGATAGTTATTTTATTAATATTTCAACGGAAGACGGCAACAAGCCGCGTAGTAATTGTATGGTACCTATGGGATTCTCGTAAAGTAACATGAAATATAACAATGTCGACCCACTTAGGCATTTTTTATATAAGCGTAAATTTTTTTTCCGAAACATAATAGTTACCAGTTAATATTAAAAGTAAGAAAGTATTTCGAAACGATGTAAATTACTTGTCAATATTTCATTCGAGGTTTACCAAAAATAATATTGGATTATGAATAGGTGATAATATAGGTTTATATCCGGTGTCGGTATTTATCAAGGTTATTATTTAAAAAGGTTTTAAAAGAAATAACCTATAAGACGAAATCAGATACGTAATACGTAGCTTCACCGATTCTTTAGGGTAGAATAGCGATACGCGGTTACTTTAAGTATGTGATAAGTTGAGTATTCGCGATTTTATAATATTTAGAACCTATATATCCTAAAGAGTAAATAAATATGATGACACTGTGAAGTAAATTTACTATAAATGGGAAGTTATTTAAAAGCTGAAACGAAGTTACCGAGTCGAATTAAAGCTTTATTAACTTTTATATACGATTATGTATAAGAATTGCGTTTTTTTCTGTTGGAAGCTAATAAGGTTTTCGGCTGTAGTAGGGTAAATTCCGATAGTAACCTTAAAGTTATATTCGCTCGGAAGTTACGCGAGGTTTAACATGTAGGTACGGATGCGATAACTGTTTGCTTCGTATTATAAATATAACCTAAGGTTCTTCTGACGGAAGAATTACGAATCGTTAACCTAAATAACACATCGTTTAAAAGTAGTCAAAAAAGCGTTTACGCTGGTAATAATAACGTTTTTTTTAGCTATTACGAATAAATACGTCATCATTACTATTTACATTACGTAAAACACGTTTAGTAGTAACGCCGATATAATTAGTATGACTATATCGAATATTAAAGTTGTAAAGTCGTTTATCGAGAAACTGGATGCGGATGGCCTATTTGTTATAATTCGTGGGTACATCGAAAAAGAGTAAAGTATTAGTTAACGTATCTTTAATAATTTCATTGAAAATGATGAATTTAATAACGGAGTTTTAGGCAATATTATCAGCCTTTGTGGGTAAGGCCTTCCAAGCGTTAAAAAAGACGTAAACCCATTTATAAGCTCCTTATTTTATACTTATAAGTCGAATGATTACAAAGTATTGTTAACCAAAGTTATGCGCAAGCGTTTATATATTTATATAAGATACATAACCTTATATTTCAAGGGATTAAAGTTGAATTTAGCTCGAGTTAGGCGACGATTTAAAAAAATAACTGGTTTGATAAAAGTTGTTGGAATAGGTCGCCCCCGGTGCTAAAAAATAGCCTTTTTTAAAGTACAAAAACATAATGCCGAATCCGCATTTAAAACTTTCATTAATTTAAAGAAAAAGTTGGCATGTTGGATTTGAGTAATGTAACTTAAGTTACTTACATAAATAGGCTTATATAGCTTTAAAATACTGTTATTATTTAAGCCTAAGAGGAATGAATATAAACTACATATAATATAATCTTTTTTTTGGTTACCGACTTTAAATTATCTTCATTTTCTTTTTTGTGTTGGGAATTCGTTTTGAGTTTTTAAAGTAGATATGATAATCGGGCGTAATAAGGTATTATTAGCCTTAAAATACCTTTGATCTCTATGCATATTTCAAGTGCTTTTAATTTATAAGGAAATGAAAGATTTCGACAACCTTGAATTTTTTCCCTTAGTAGTTGAACGTCAGAAGGCGTTTACGTAAAATCGTAAGTTTTACTATTTGAAAGGAAATATAAAATTTATCCAACAATAAAGAAACGCTTTTTA
The DNA here is from genome assembly GCA_038502455.1 of Anisogramma anomala. NCBI lineage: Eukaryota > Fungi > Ascomycota > Sordariomycetes > Diaporthales > Gnomoniaceae > Anisogramma > Anisogramma anomala. Next base: position 6,955,394 of record JASMMZ010000004.1, on the reverse strand, counting down.
TAATAATAAGCTTAAATATAGCCCTCAAGAAGATAAGCTATTTTCGAATATATTGGAAAAATTGATAATGTTGTTGATAAATATACGATGAAAAAGTTGAAATTTCTTCAATGTCTGATTTATAAAACGTTTGGCGTGGGATGGTAAACCGCGAAAAGCTATGGGAATAATTTTATTTCATTCGAGTCCATAGTAATTAACGAAAGTTAATCGGTTGCGGAAATTTAAATATACCAAAAGTTAAAAGAAAAGCTTGGGAACGTCCATAATAGTAATTCGATTTTTACCGCGAATAGATTTAATAATATTTTTATAAAGGAAATAAATAGAATTTTAGAATGACCCATTTGTTAAATGATCGTACATCTATTATCATTCGACCTTTATCAATTCTTTATACAATTTTTTATATAACGAATACCAGAAATACAAATAGCTAAATATCGTTAGAAAATTCCATGCGTTATTTCTTAGATAAAGTATCTAACTATTGATCGAAAGGCTTTTCGTTTAGTTTAAATATAACGTAAGGATAACGGTTAAGTTTAGCATATTACCAACCATTAATAAGTGGAACTTTTATTATTTGATTTATAGGAATTTTGGTTAGATCTGTATCTTTTTAAACAACTGAATATCGTTTGTAAATTTGTTGCAATTGAATAAATTATATCGGGTTAGTGGCGTTAATATAAATGCCGTGTATGGTTTTCACTATAAATATATTTTTAGTTGTTTTTATACCTAACGAGGTATTTCCGTAACGTAGTTTGTCGCGAGGTACGATAAAATCCGCTTTTTCATCAACGATATTTACCATCTTAGGGACCCCATATTTATAAATTAAATAAGCCATTATGTTTAAAAGAAGGGTGGTTAAATAAAGCTTAATAAAAGTTGTAGTAAAAAAGGCGTAATAGTTAGCGCGATAGCAGCACTAAGAGTTGGAAAATACAACTTAAATTCAGTACCAATTGCCGGAATAAGGATGGATTTATATAAGACTCTAATAGAAGTAAAAGAAACTCAATCATTTTTAGTAGCTATTTCAGTAGGTTATACTATTATAAAAGACACGTTATCAACGCCTAGAGCCTATATAAAGGCCTGTATAGCTCCCGTTTAGTCCGCCTAAAAATAAGTATTATTTTCGTATTCCGTAATGGTTTTCAAACTTGTATACTTAATAAAGCGTACTTACTCGGCGGACGAATTGTAAAATTATATTATATAAGGAGTAGTGGCGTCGAATGAAACATTTAGAGTATATGGATATTAGATTGTAAATATAAAGGAGTTGTCCTTTGAAAGGGTAGTATACTTAACCGCAATGTGTATTGTTTGTTTAGGTTAACTAACAACTTTAAGGTTGGAAGTAACTTTGCGAATAATAGGTTGTGTAGTAAATTTATGCATTGGAAAAGAAACTTGGAAGTGGCGTTTTGAAATAAACTATATTCCTCAACATTAGTACATCTATGCCATAAGGCTTTATTTAGTAATTTGTTAACAAAACGCTAACTTCCAGGCGATCGATAATACAAGTTTGAATTGTTTTCTATAACAAAGCGGAAATACCGTTAAACTTATATTTAAGGGTATAAAAGGTCTAATGCACCTTAGTGGAAAAACAAATGGAAGGGCTTATTACTCCACTAATTATTTCGCGTTTAGTTATAGGAACACTTATCGTAACATAATTAAGAAAGTTTATGTTTAGCTAAAACTTAAATACTAGGTCTTTATTAATACTCGTGTTAAGGTAAAGTGCGTGATTTTTGCTTGTAGGGCAATCTCGTACGGAAATTTATAGGTAAAGATAGCTACCTATATCAAATGTTACCTTTTCGTTAATAAGTTTAGCTATAATAATATTAAGGTTTTCCGTATCATTTACGATATTATTTAAGTTAGTTACGGGTTGTATACTGTTTAGATATCGTATATATCTCTTTATATCGTTAAAAAAGCCTATTTTTTCGGGTATAGGCATTTAAATACTTAAACAAAATATTACGCAAGTAACAATTTTCGTTATAACACATATAAATACGTCGACTAAAATGCGTAAGGGTAGGCTTTATTATATAACCTACCTTACTTCCCAATTGATACAAGCTTACTTGTAAAGGTGCTCGTAAGTAATCAAAATAGTTCTGATTTAAATAGTTAGCATTATTTGTTTTAAATTGTGTATTATCAACCTTATGCTTGCAATCCCAATTATTATGAAAACGGTTTTTATTGCGTTTTCGCTTGTTAAAATCACGTTTTCGCTTATCCTGACTACGGTTTTGGTCGGTATACTCGCGAGGGCGATAGTCATAGCGTTTGCGATTATATTCCTGCGAAAGGCGTTTTTTATAACTCTTGGTATTGTTTTCGGGTTTACGGAACTGGGAGTTGTCTTTACGCGGTTGGTATTCGTCCTTACACAAATACCGCAAGTCGTACCTTTCGCGTGTGTCTCTCAAAGGAGGCTAGTAGTTAGGATAACGCCGTATTACTATTATTAGTAATACAATTTTTAACTTTTAGACTTTAACTAAGTATTATTGATGGTTTATTCACGATAATGCGGTGGGTACTATTAAATACCCAAGTTTAATATAGACTAAATGTAGATTATAACGTTATACTGATTATTATTGTAGCGATTTGGTATACTTATGGCTTTTAGGTATTGCATTTTTACTTGTATATGTTTGCGTAACCTATACTTAACTTTTAGTAGGTCGCGTAGCGAAAACTTAACTTCTTTAAACTTTGTAGTATCATTATTTAAAGTTTATGGTAAAACGGCTGACGAAAAGGTTCATAATATATACGAAATCGCGAGGAGACATTTTGCGAAGTTCGTAAGAAGTGATCTCGGTATTTTATCAGTATATAACCGATCCTTGTAAAAAAAATAAAAAATGAAAATCATTATTTAACTTTTGAATGCTGGAAAAGTATTTAAGAAGATGTTTAAGCGTTACTAAAAGCTTTATATATCGGTAAAGACTGTATTTTCACTTATTATAATAATATCCATATTTTAAGGATTAAAATACTCGGGGTTAAATAACCAAATTTCTATATGTTTTAGGCAGCGAATGCTGCCGGCCGAGTATTGGGTAGTTATTGTGTTCGGAGTTTGAAAAGGATCGCGACGGTGTTGAAAGGGCTCGCGGCGGCGAAAGGATTCGCGGCGGTTGCGAGAAGGTTTGCGGCGGCGAAAGGATTCGCAGCGGTCACAAAAAGGTTTGTGGTGGCGGCGAGAGAATTCGCAGTGGTTAGGAGAAGGCTTTCGGCGGCGGCGGTCGCGGGAGGGCTCGCGTTCTTTCCCTTTGTGACGAAGGTGATGGCTGCTACCCGTAAAAGTATCCGACGAGGTTATAGAAATGGGCGAGGCTTGACGATGGCGACGAAAACGAGAACGGCGACTTTTAAAAACTAAGCTGTCGAGGCGCCTTATAACAGAGTTATGTTCCGTACGTCTCGTAGCATTGCGTTCCTCAAACTCGCGGCGTAGGTTTGCCACGAGTTTTATGGCCTTAGCATTACCAGCGGTGGGACCCGTTGCCGAGTATACTTTTCCCAATTCAATAGTAACGAGACGAATCGGCATAAGTGAAAAATGGGTTAAAGAGGTGTAATAACTTAAATTCGTAGGCAAAAATATTATAGGTAAAGGTAAAGGTAGGCGCGTAGGCAAAAGTAGGGTTTTTGTTAATGGAAGTAAAGGGAAAGTAATAGTTAACTTCAGTATGGTAGGTTTTTTCAGTTTTTATATACGAGTTTACTAATGCGTACGGCAAGGGGTTTAGGGCTTGTTTAATTTAATGCCCAACGCTTATAACTTTCGTTAGCTTATATGTTAAGATTGGAAACCCGTAAAATAAAGGCTAACGATATAAGGTAGAGAAAAAGGTAAATGGAGAAAGTTGGTGTTTTTTAGTAGCAAAAGTATATAGTTATAGGTCTGTGTTGGTAAATTTTTAATTATTTTGTAGCCATTAATTAGTCTGGTACCAAGCAGAATTTCAGATTATAGCTACTATTTGTTATATTATGTTTACGTGCGAATGTATGGTGGTATTCCGGTTTGTATATGAAGTTAAATACCAAGCTAAAGGTAGGAATCTACCAGAGCATTATAACAATAAGTACCTTATAAAAAGAACTTCTGATAAGAAGGTGCACTCGTGAGTAAACTGTCTCGTAAGAAGGCACGAGAGACCCATGCATCGCATTTGCATGCCCTCTTCCATGACTAACAGTTGTAAAGTATATTTTCACCACCGCCACAGGCCTTCAACTAAAATATATGTGTTTTATATGCCTTTTACCTTTTTAGGGCTGTGAAATCCTCGATACGAGTAAGCGTCGAGCAGGGACTGAAATGGCCGTATAGCACGGCCCAGCCAAGGCTATAGCTTTTACTCTCGTATAATATTACTGGTCTATGAACTGTGGGGTTAATTTAAGGCCTTGATTGAAAAACTGGCTTAAGGTTCGATTTCTGAAATGTTTCCTTTTTGTATTTGTACTTTTCTATTCTTTAAATAAAGGTTATAACGTTAGATCTTTCTTTTCCAGTATATTCGATTAAAATTCTTTTTCGAAACACCCAATAGTATCTTCCCTCTTTCACGTAACATGCAGAAAAACCTATATAAATATGATTTATATTGGTAGCGAAAATAGATTTATGGCACATAATAAGGACTAATAATATATTACCCGAAAATTAGCCACATGCGTATAGGATTAGGTTTTCAACCTCATACATTTGTTTTATTAAGAATACAGCTTTTAATGGTTTATTTAACGGATTGCACGGTATAATCTAGAAGCAATAGGAATTTTCAAATAGGGTGGTTGTTGTGGGTAGAAACACTTGAATTGCGAGCCTTCCCGACAGTATATGTATGCATTTCACATTAGCGAGGGTCACACTATACTAGCTATATAGTGGGTATTGCCCGGTGATAGTAAATCTCAAAAATTAAAAAAGTACAATAGATGACAACTTTAGACTGGGGTATGGGATAAATAATTGGCCATATAAATTATTGTGAAGACCGGCTAGTGGTCTGCCAAACTTAGAAACACATCTTGTTATACATTACTTAGAGGGTACATACATACATGGAATATGGAAGGGAAGGAACAGGGCGTGCCTGCCTGTACTGTAGCTACTACAGCTCAGCTCCTCTGAGCTTTGCTTCTAGTTCTCTAGTTTTTTTCTATTGCATCATCAGAATACTACATTATTTTAACGTTATATTGCCTCTCTACACGGCTACCAATAATTGGTAGCTGTAATTAAAAAAACTGAAAAGTACTAGATAGTATTTTTTACCAGTTGAAATAATATAAAACGGAAGGAATAAAGTCACCAGTGATACTAACCCGCATGAATAAAGTCAATAACCCCAACCCCTCCCGGCCTCACCGAACCTTCTATTTTTTCCTTTTTTCTGCTCTTTAACTTTACGATCCTTAATCTTTTCCCTACTAACTACTATCCGCCTTTTATCGTTGCGGACTCCCTTTTTCTCTCCTCATAGTCGTCGTCATCGTCATTATCGTCGTCGTCGCCACCACCGCAGCTACCATTAGTTTCGCCACTACCTCTATTAGTTTCGCTAACGACGCTACCGTTTTCGTTACAGCTGTTATTGGTTTCTCTGATACCTTACCAAATCCTTTATAAGAAAGCGTAAACTACGTGTTCTAGGTATTCATAAACCATTAACGCCCCTCCATACTCGTGGCGAGCCTTTAGTAATTGTTTATTAGCCTTTAAAGAAGGAAATATTTACCCCTGCTATATCCGCCTTATATACCTTTTTTTCGTTGTCGCGGACTTACCTATTACGAATTCTTCAGCCATTAATACATTCCTTAACTTATTCTTATACGCCTTGCTTTTCAAGCTATATGCCTTGCTCGTCGTAAAATAAGATGAATTTTATACTTGACAAGACTCAACATCTATAGGAGTAGACAGCTGCCATAGCTAAAAAATGCAAAATTTAGTAAATTCCTTAATACCTTCAATACGAGCCTTTAATAGAAAATTATGGATAATTACACAATTATGGTCAACCGCTTCAACGCCCTTATTCGTAACCGAAAACGTCGCCTTCGTCGAAGAAATGAGCGTCCTCGTAACCCATAACGTCCTACTTGCTATTCAAACCGCCTTTCTCGTCCTCATAAACCTATCCGAAGCATGCCAGCTACTTATTCCTCAGGCAGTAATGGCTTACATCGCATAAAAAGTAAGGAAATTTGTGTTTATATCCTCGAGTACCCTAATCCTTTTATGAAAATAATTACTATCGGTAGAGATGTTATCTTTAAAAACGTCTTGAGGTTTTAGACTCGTTTCGAAAGCTTTACCAAAATTAATCCGATCATTAAGAGTCACATCATCTCTGTATTTGAAACACTACTTTAAGGATCAGCAATATTTTGGTAAAACATAATTACCTTATGAGAAACGTATGAATTTTATTAACGAAGGATTCGAAGCAGTTATAAATTCTTTTGCGCTATTTTCGAATAGACTTGGGCCGAGCCACCAGAAAATTCGCAAATTGACGTTTACCCTACAAAATCTTATGAAGGACTAGTATAGCCTTTATGAGTACATCTAGACTAAGCTAAGGTACGTACGAGTTATAGGCACTTTCGATCGAATTGATGAAAACTAGTGTAACATTATAATCGATATTTACACCTTTTTCGACTTTCCTAGTTAGTTAAATTTATATCCTTTTAATAATAAGTAAGATTTATAAGAATATATAACTAGTTTGGAGAAATTAAGACTATTTTGCCAATACTCGAAGATCGTCAGTACCCTTTATAAAAGCTTATTATTAGAAACGAACGTAAAAGATACGACTTACGTATATCTTAGAATATTTTAAATCTAGAATACAAAAATAAAAAAAGGTATAAAAAGAATTTTGTTAAAAATTGATATCGTATTTGTGATTATAAACATAAGCCTCGCGAAGTTCGTAACAAAGTTCGCGAGAAGTGGCGCGACGATAATCGTCGCGACGACCGTAATGGTTGCCATCGCGATGGCGATGGTTGCCGCAACTGCAGCCGGCACCGCAATCGCAGCCGCCGATGTAAACGATTTAATAATATTTAACCTGATTCAGAAACTGACTATTTAGAGCAAAGATATATTCAATCCTCCTATTAATCGTAAATGAGTAAAGTGAGCTTTATAAGAGAAATCACCGGTCTTATCATGTTCCTAAACCGTTAAACCTATACCAGCTATAAATATAAGTACGAATCCCGTAATACACTTTTTAAATACCTAAAAGTTTGCCGCGAAACGAAAATGTTAAACTCGCGAGCCATGAAACGGAGGATCTGGTATATAAATATAAAAATACCTGGCTCGAAAGTCGCCAACTTTACATAGAATTTGGAAGTTATTGTAGTTAAACCCGTTTATAAGGAAGTGTTTATAGTTATAGGAGGCTTTCGCTTCCTTTAAGTGGCTATTTATACCACTTTATACAGCCTAAGTTGTACTCTTTGTCTTAATACGGGCGCTGGTAAAGATTTTGTAAGCAAGTCGTAACTTAACAAATACTTTCTTAATTACGTTAAGTATTGGTAAGGTTTTTACCTATTCACGTGAAAGTAAACGAGTAGAAGAGTAATCATAAGATTGATATAGTTGTAGTAAAAGATATATCTGCTAGAAGTATTCTAGAGAGTGCATGCTATAGATGAGAGGTTATAAACCTCTTATCCGGGTAGTGGCTTTTTTTCCGTGCGTTCTGGAATACTCATCCCAGACCACTCCATATATAATGCACTTTACGCCTTTCAAGAGTGTAGTCTGCAGCGTGACCCGTTATCGTGCACTCTACAGGAGGGAGCCTTACAATATAGTACACTGCCACTTGGCTTATATATACTATTTATAAAGGTATATAATAATATCCACATTAAGATTACCGTTTCGTCGGGCGAAACTATCTCGGGAATTATAAGACTTTTAGTAAATTTTACTACTAAAGCTCGATAATTACTCCTATTTTACGGCTATAAGTCGGTCAGTACGCTTGGAATCTTTAAGGAAATCGTAAAGTCGTAGATTATAGATCGCCTCGACGTAAGTACTCTCTTTTCGAATAATAAGTTAAAGCGGCGTAAAGACAATATTTTTATATCTAAAATGTTATTAGTTTTAAAAAATGATTACTTTAAAGTGCATTTTACTATTTATGAAAATGCCACGAATTTAATAGTTCGTACAGTACTTATTAAAGCTTTTCCCAATATTATTTTGTCGTGATAAACCGTTTATATTCTAGTCGAATATATCGACATTTTTAAGGGACGTTTTTTTTTGTTTACCACTCAGTATCCGTACGCTTAAAATACTATCGTCGATTTTACTACGCTTTAAATCATTTAGCTTTATAACCATACAGATATACTAATTACGGTTTCTAAATACGTACGCTTAGTTATTATTACTGAATATAAGGATACTGTTAGTAGGTCTAAAGCCTAGAATATTCACGTAAACATAAAGTCTTTGAAGAGTAATCAAGATGATTGGTAATTGTAGTATAAAGTAAAGATGAAGATGAAGATGAAGTATCCAAAGGTGTACGTTACAGGTGAAGGCTTATAAGCCCTCGCCTAAAGCGTACCACTCTAGAATACCTGCTTTTAGACCGCTCTATGCATGAGAGTATAATCTGCAGCATATCATGTTATCATATACTCTATAAGAGTATAGCCTGTAACATGACGCATGATCATATACTCTGCAAGAGTACAGCTTGTAGCATGACACGTGATCGTATCATGCTTCAGGAGTATATCTTACAATGTAATGTACTGCTACCTAAATATACTATCTATAAAGATATATAATAATATCCACACAGACGATCTTTTCTTCTTTCTTTGTGCGTTCCGTATCCAGTAGTGACAGTATAGCTTTGGTTCGTATCCGTAATCCAATGGTGACAGTATTGCTTTGGTTCGTATACGTAATCCAGTAGTGACAGTATAAGTGGTGCGGTCCATATTAGTTGTATAGTAGCGATATTCCTTAGTTGATAGTGACAGTGGTATATTCCATCGTTCCAGGCAAAACTTCTTTCTTTTTTCTCCTACTTAGCAAAGTAATGATGTTTCGAATTAGGTTACGTGATCTTTCTCGTAACATTGATGGTTGTAGCAAGTATCAAAAACATTATACATGTTTTGAATACGTATGTCAAGGCGTTATACGTGGGTAATAGTAGTGAAATACTGCTTCCGGTGGTTTGTTTTCGTAGTGACAAGGGCGCTTTTGCTTTCGTGGGTGATAGGGGCGGTTTTGTTTTCTTATAGGAGCCTAGTTGCGTAAAAAGCATCTAGCCATTCCTCCTCCTAAAGTATCGGCTCGAATTGGTGTGGTGTAGCAGATTTTGTTAAAGCGATCGGCGTGAATATTGTAATTGTAACCGATTTTGAAATAGGCGAGTAGTGCGTTTGTTGTATTTGTGACACATCCTGTGATTCGTAGTCGTCTGAAAGTTGTATTTGTGGAAGATCTGGCCCTTCCTCCTCCTGTAGCCTTGTTTCTCCTATTTGTAGCAAATCTGGCCCTTTATCCTCTTGCAGTCCTTTTCCTCCCCCTTGCAGTTGCGGCCAAGACTATGTATTTAGACCTTCCTTCTTTTCCTTTCGTAACCCTCCCTCGTCTTAAAGTTGTGGTTTGGACTGTATATATAGACCTTTCTTCTCTGGTAGTTCTTTTTCTTTTTCTTTTTTCTTGTAGTCCCTGGTCCTAGTCTAGGGTATAGGATTATATTTCTTTACGTGTATTTCTCCGGTTTTAACAACAATCTCTTTTGTCTCGTAAGGTAACACCCTTTTAGAAAGTCCATAAGCTACAAATCTTTTTCCTTCCAATCTGGTACGTCGGTAAGTTATGTTGTTTTGAATAGGGCTTTTGCAAGGCGGCTATATATGCCTCCTGGAGTATTAATACCTCTGATTCGCAATTAAATTCGTAAGGCTTTGGCAATAAAGTGATTTACTGTCTGCCACATATCCAGCGTCCAGTTCGAAAAATCGTTATGAAAATCATCTAAAAGGTTAGGTCTTTGGATTTGCTCCTCCCAGTAGCGATATATAGCGGCCAAAATATATATATTTACCGTATATGGGTTTAGTTTCTTAACTGGCGAATCGATAATGTTGTTCCAAATGTCTAGATCGATTTCGTGTATCACAGCCTTTCTGATTCCCATATGCTCAACCAGGAGGTCGATGGAAGCGTTAGCCTCCTCCAGTATTATTGGTCCTAGGGCTATGGTAGGCGTCTCGAATTAGTAACGTTTAGTAACGCCGCACTAGCTAATCGGCTAGAAAAGTAGCGCCACACTAGCCAAGCGGCTAAAGAGACTGAAATAAACTTAAAATAAATGGAGCAAACGAAACTAAAAATAAGGCGAATGGGAAAAGGTTTTGTTAGCACGTAGTAGCGTTACATTAGCCAAGCGGCTAATAAAAAACTCAAATAAACTTAAAACAAACAGGGCAAACGAAACTAAAAACAAGGCGAACGGGAAAAAGTTTTATTAACGCGGAGTAGCGCCATACTAACTAAGCGGCAAAAAAAAAAAACTCAAATAGATCAAGTAGGGCAAACGAAACTCAAAAACGAGGCGAACGCAGGAAGGTTTTGTTAGCGCTTAGTAGTGCCACATTAGCCAATCGGCTAGAAAAACTGAAATAGACTAAGCAGGGTAAACGAAACTAAAAAAAAATAAGGCGAACGCGGGAAGATTTTGTTAGCGCTTAGAAGCGTCATACTAGCTAAGCAGCTAAAAAACTGAAATAGACCAAGCAAAGCAAACGAAATAAAAAAAAAACGGACGTAGGTAAGGTGTGCAGGGTAAAAGGAACGTGGGTAGGGTAAAGTGTGTATGTAGGGAGGCGTAGTGTGTAATTCGGTGTGCGGGTCGGTCCGTATTGACGTACTGTAGCAGAAGTTGGTGGAGGGATTGGTTGGTTACTTGGTGTGTAACCGATTTAGCTTTGCTGGAGCAAGTGATTCGTAAAAAAAAATCAAATCAGATAGGTCTTAGCAAAGATTTCCGAAGCTTCGTGGTTTTTGGCTTGCGTGGCCTAGTATCAGGTAGGTCTTAATAAAATGTTCCGAAAAAAAAACTTCGTGATTTTGGTTTGCGTGGCCTGGTATCTGGTAGGTCCTAATAAAAGGTTCCGAAAAAAAAACTTTGTGATTTTGGCTTACGTGGTCTGGTACGTGATAGGACGCTCTCCAAGAAGTGCCTAGATACGTTAGAGCGCCAAACAGGGGTTGATGGTGGCGTAACTAGACTTTTAGCAGATAGAGCGCTAAGCAGGGGTTGATAATATCGTGCTAAAGTTTTCCTTCTTCAAGTCACTCAGTCTTTACAATCTTTGTACACGTCGGCGTGTAATTTTTGTAAAAACGAAGTGTTGGAGCATAAACAGTTAGTACCACTACAACATCCCGCTATATGTATTCAACGAATGCTTGTATCTTCTTCCTAAGCTGTCTGTAGTCGATCGAATCGGCTACTAATCAGTGTCGGTAGGTCTAAAGCCTAGAATATTCACGTAAACATAAGGTCTTTGAAGAGTAATCAAGATGATTGGTAATTGTAGTAAAAAGTAAAGATGAAGATGAAGAAGAAGTATCTAGAGGTGTATGTTATAGGTGAAGGCTTATAAGCCCTCGCCTAAAGTGTACCACTCTAGAATACCTGCTTTTAGACCGCTCCACGCATGAGAGTATAATCTGCAGCGTATTACGTTATTATATACTCTACAAGAGTATAGCCTGTAACATGATACGTAATCATATACTCTGCAAGAGTACAGCCTGTAGCATAACACGTGATTGTGTCATGCTTCAGGAGTGTACCTTACAGCTTAATGTACTGCTACCTAGATATACTATCTATAAAAATATATAATAATATCCACAGATACCGTCTATTTCTTTACAAGCTGAAACGAAGCCATTTAAACTTTAATATAGTTTTCCGGAGTAAGAAATGTAGTCTCTGAAATTACGTAGCTAACTCGTAAGGTAGTTAATGGATGTTATATAGTATTTGTTACTAATAATGAAACGGGTTCGTTTGAGACGTTATTTATAAAATCGGAATTTAAATTGAATTTCCATATGGCCTAGATAACGAAAGAAACATAGTTTCTCCTTCTTACAGAAATTCTCGTTAATCCGCAGTCAAATATACTATTCCTAGAAGCGGTCACCGGCCTTATTTAGGACCCTAAGGAATTTATGAAAAACGCGCGAAAACCAAATCTCGCGGAGAAATAGGACAAACCTCGTTTGAAGGAGTTCCCGTTTTTATTCAGCATTAAGACTCCTGATACATTACAATATTTAACATCAAACATAGGGTATACGTTAATTCAACTAATAATTTCAATATATACAAATTGGCAAAATTTGAGATAAGTTTGCCGACGTACAACAGAATTTAAAACCTATCAATTTGCTGGTTAATTGAATGATAAAGGTACCTTTGGTTAACGGATCACGAAACGCGAGGTTAAAATATTACCACTATCTAGTTTTACATCGAAATAAAACTTTTCTTAACCAATAATTTAATTACCTATACGTTTAAAGTTGTATGGAATATATTAACGATATATCCTCTTTAACCTTCTCATTCTTTATTATATAAAGAAAATTACACGGCGTTAAAAAAAGCCGTGTCATAGTTAATCTTAAAACACTTAATAAGTACGCGATATGAAATAACTACCCTTTTTTCTTTTACAGGTAAACGTTATCGATTTTTAGGAGGAGCTAAGTATAATTTTTGGTAGTAAATGTTACTCATCTTTTCTAGCTCCCCATATATCTAAAATTTAGGAATCTTTTTACCTTTATAAGCCATCAGAGCCTTGAACGTAGTAAAGTTGCCCACATGGGATTTAGGAATTCGCCAGCCTTTATTCAAATATTTATAAATCGTACTTTGAAGTTTTAATGCGTATTTTGTCGAGTATTTATATATAAAATTAACATTTTTTCGAATAATTCAGAAAAACAAGAAAACTACGTCGCCCAAATACTAGCTTAATTTACTAAAATATAAGTTTCGCTATCTCCAGATAAGTTTTTTATAGTGTTTCAATTTGTTGAATCACTAGGTTGTTTAGTAAATATTTTTGGTTTATCTACCATTACGGAACGTACCCAGGCCTTTAAGGAGATCTCATTCCCTATAACGTTTAAAATTTTGGAAACTTACTTAGGCGTAATAGGGTTTCTACGCCTTATATAACCTTAATTCACCTAACTATCGAAACCATTGTAAAAAATAAAAACGCATTTGCTAACCGTAAGTCATAAAGTTAGCCTATTAAAAAAAACATAAAAATCTAATACACTACATTTAAATTATAAAAATCACATTTATACATTAGAAAAAAGGGTTATCTATCACCTTACAAGAGGACTTGTATAATAAGTTACGTTTGTATTAAATTAATCCTACTTAATCACTATTTTTACAAGTTAATAAGAGTTTTAATAAATGGTTTCGGTATTATGTTATTTTTATGAAAACCTTACTATATATTGAAACGAGGAGATATTATATCCGTTACTACTATTTAACCGGTTATAATCTTTAAGAAATATTTTACCAAGGAAAATCTAAACTATAAACTATTAAATTATAAGGTGGTATACCTTGTCTAGATATAAAAACGTTTTAAGATTACCTTGATAAGTAACTCATATCTTATTATCGTTTTCACCGATTACGAATTGAATATAACAATTATTAACCGAATTCTTTTAACATATTTTTTACGTGTAAAGTAAATAAGCGCCGTATCAATACGGTAATTTACATAAACGTATACAACTTAAATATTATACATTTTCCTCAACGACTTAATTTGGTTCTAGACGCTCTGTCGCGCCTTTTAACGCCAGATAACGAGAAAATCCAAGCGATGAATAAATTGCTTATATTCGACCAAATTGTCGATAATTTCCCCGTAGTGCCTAACAATGTTAACCCTACCTTGTTCATTACTAAAGTTATGTTACCGGATGAAATACACCCTAGAATTTAGATAGTTTGTGAATGAAATACCATTGGGTGAGCTACTATAACGGACTCTATAAAAGGCGATAAAAACAATAGAGTAGTTAATGGTGCCCAAACTAACTATTCTTTTCCCTTAATAAACTGCCTTCTTTACAACAAAAATAAAACAGTATGCGAACGCCTGTTAATTCTCAACCTCCTCGTCTAAGAGTTTCTTTAAAATAATTATAATAATAGATACTAATTCAGGCTAAAACGTATAATTATCGCCCTAAATGAATTACGTTTTTGCTTTCAAAAATAGTAAAATAGTACTATCGTTATTATTTTCGCTATAATTAATTACGAAAAAAAATCAGCAATCAATAGGCAGTTTTCAATTAAGTCAAACTCCTAAAAAGCTTATATATACTTCATATATAGACTTTGTCATCGCTTTTACAAGCGTTTTATTAATAGCTACGGCGTGGGCGATACCTAACTATAAAGAGTTTAACGCAATTATGCCTATTATTTACAAAATTTTCAAACGTACTCTTTTTCTTCCAGGCTATACTATGTATATAGTTGCATATTGGGTTGCTTTTTTGTGTTGGTATTTGTTATTTTTGGACTAGTTTTATCTGAGGGACATTATTTCGAACCGCGACATAAAGCTTTTATTTTTATTTTTGAAATCCTTGTAAAAAGTCTTTAAAACCAAGTTAGCAATGACAATAGTATATTAAATTTATATCGATGGATAAGCTAAAAGTCACAATCAGGTGATCAAGTTTATCCTTCGATACTATATCTCCGAGTATTTTAAATAACCATAAACCAAATTAATACCTTATTTTTAATGGATTATTAATAACGATCATTTTTAGGTTATCAACTTTAACCTTCATGAATTTTTTTTCGGTCTTAAGTTACGTATTCAAGTAAATTTCCTAAATAATGCTCTACCTTAACAACAAGCGAAAATTCTCTTTATAGAGAAATATTTACGTTAAGATATTTAGCTTACTATAAACGAGGTATCTACCAAAGTAAAATGTCGTTACGATAAAAACCATCATTCAATAGAATTTAATGTCGTAAATCGCGTATATCTACGTATAGAAAAAGCATACAAACCTCTTTATCACTAAAGAAAGTTAACGCCTCCTAAGCTAAGTCCCTATATAGTGATAAAACGTATAGGAAATTTAGTATATACGCTTGATTTTCCTAACAACTTACAAATTTATCATATTGTTAGAGTTTAATACCTTATGACTTGTAATAAGCCTAAAAATGATCCTTTCGATCATATACCTCCGCCGCCAACATAATTCAGGTATAAAAAGAGCTTTGAAAAAGACGAAGGTAAAATCTAAAATATTATGAACAAGCCCCTCAATCGTCAGCGTTGTATGGAAAACCAAATTTTATATTTTTTTTTCATTAAAAGAGCTATACCTCAAAAAATAATCAATGAAAAGTTGTAAAGAACTTGGAATATTACAAGGAATTAATTAAGGTATACGAAAAAGATCTACAAAAGTAAGGCGTCTCGCTTCTCGTGTCTCGCGTCTCATGTCTCGTGTCTAGCTTCTTGCGTCTCACGTCTTACGTCTCATATCTTACGTCTCGCCTTCCATCACATCATGTATATTACGCAATAAGGACATTATATTTTCTTCTGGTCCTAAGGACTTGTTATATATTACTTGAGGGGTACATACATATATAGTACATGGATGGAAAGGAATAGGGCGTGTATTCCTATACTGTGGCTAATATCGCTCAGCTCCGCTGAGCTTCGCTTCTAGTTTTCTAGTTTTTTCCTCTTCCATCGTCAGAATACTACACTGTTTCAACGTCACGTTGCCGCCCTACACGCCTACCAGCATCACTTGACTGGGAAATACTACTCTTACTTCTAACGAGTCGAATCGATAATCGTTGAAATGTGTAAAACTCTATCAACGATTATATTATGAAAGGAGATTAACTCAAACGCGAGTACAATATATATAACGGTCCAAATAGATATGTGAATAAATTATTAAGAAAATTCTTCTTAATTTGATAACGGTAAGGCGCCATATAATATCGTTCAAACGTTGACGTGGAAGAAGTATATATGGTACCTTGAATAGTTAATTAAATCATTCTTTAATAACATTATATTACTTATGACCTAAATTTACTATAACATCAACAAAATTAATATAACTATTATGTAAACATATTATGGACAAAACTTATTTACTAATGTTAAAAATCCTATCGGATGGAATTAATGTTCTTTTAACTTCTATATACGATTTTATACAAAATTTAGGTTTTTTGTTTTCAAAATAGAAAAAGTTGTCAATAACAATTAATATAATGTACTTATTAACTTTGATAGTATAATTTTTTGGGCGTTGCACGGAATCAAAAGAATAGTCTCGAATGAGGTAGCTGTTTATACCGTATCGTAAATATAAAAAATATTTTTAGACGGAAAATTTCGGTTTGATTAACCCAAATAACGAGTCATTTATTATTCACTCATAAGGTGTTTACATTTGTTATTGCAACTTCCTCTATTTATTATCAGTGGAAATGAGGACGAAAATCTTTTCATCGCCGTTATTAACTCCATTATGAGCACTGATACTGTTATCATAACCGCTGGTATATCTCACATTATCACCGTCGTTGTTATATCAGGTGTCAAAGTTATAAAGCCGTTTATTGACAAGTGAAATCAGAATAATTAATTTGTTATATTCCTTGGTTATATCAAAAAAGTCACCTATGAATCCGTGTATTATTATTAGCTTTTATGAAGGTAACCAGATGAGTTACTGTGGATATTATTATATATCATTTTAGTTATTAAATGGTCACACTGAAGGGTTCACTATTACAGATTATATAGTAACGTGCCACTCTGCAAGATGCACCTTTGCAAAGTGTACGATAACTTGTTACGTTGTAAGGTACACTTTTACAAAGTATATAATAGCATTTCACTGCCTAGAAAGTATATTGATAAATTGTATGGTAGAGTACCACGGTTCGAGTGAGAGCTTATAAGATTTTACCTGAAACGTGTATTCATTGAATATCTTTTATTCCTTCTATTAATCTATTATAAATGTATTACTAATCTTACAATTACTCTTCTACTTTTCACGTTTACGTAAATAGACAGAGAATTTACTGATATTGATTAATAGATGACTCGGTAGATTACAGATAGTTTATGAAAAGAAAACGAACCTAAGTTCAATATATATAGCAGGATATTGTAGCGGTTCCAACTCTTCGTACTCTAATACGATGCTTTACAAAACATATACGGGAATATGGAAAGATTGTAGAGTAGAGTGATATAAAAAAGGAATATTTTAGTACGAAATTATTAACTCGGTTAATGCCCTTTGACTACTGAAAGCCCCGTTACATTATTCGTTAATTCGGTTGGCGTTTTAAACGTATTCAGACACTTTTTGGAAAGCTTTCCATTATATATTGGCCAAGTAAATTATTAAGTTTTGGACCTCTTCATTGGGACCTATCCGCTTAAAACTCAATATCCGAACGGTTTAAACACACTTTGAAAACGACTAAAATAGTTTTTGTAAAGTTTTGAAACTTTTAAAGAGCCGTTGAATCCACTTTTACAACGCTATATGGAAATGAGACAGCATTTAAACCAACTTTTCAAGCGTTATTACAAATATTCTAAGCCTTAAAAACAATATTTGAAACGCTTATATTGAAATATACGAAACGGTAATATAGGTTTCGAAGAGATTTGGAATGTTTTACGAGTGTTAAACATAGCATTTAAAACGTTTATCATATTATTTCAACTCGCCTTTACATACCATTTCAATCCTTACATACCTTACTTTTTCCCAGTTTCCCTTTTTCCGTTCACTTTGTATTATACTGTTTGTTTGAATTGTTATTTGTAGCTTTTTAATTTTACGAGATATTTGGCTATTATAACATTAAAAAGAGTTCAAGGATTAGTTTGAATTATATAATTAGTTCATGGTTATGTTTTATTTGTATTTCATGTAAATTAACAACCGTTAAAAGCTTTATTAAGATTTCTTCAACATATTGCATTTATATTTTATTTATGTATTGTACGGTTTCATTTGCCCTTTTATTTGAGGAACCCTTTGAATATGTTATTCTCAGTGTATAAAAAACCCTATCACTTCGCTTTTTTTGTACTACCTCCTTGTATACAATAACCTCTCCCTTATGAAATAACCCGTAACAAGCCTAGCTGAAATTAGCAAATACATAGACTTTTTTTTCAGTATATAATATTGTGAAGAAACTTTTTTCAGTTTGTTGACCTGAATATATGAGATAATATCATTGAAGTATTGGGAAAAAAATTAAATCTTTGAGCGGTGAATACATACGTTATAAACGTAATTTTTCGTTATTTGGATGAGAAGGTTAAATGGTTCGGTATATTTTATGGTTTCCGAGAGGAATTCCCTAATTGGACGTTGAAAATATGGTATATGGTATATAATTCGATTTTCAAAGTATTACGAGTATAGCTTTAGTGCGGAAGAATTAATACCTTATGTGGTAAAACCGGCCGCATTGCGAAATCTCTGTTTACTGTAGCTTAATTTGAAGAATTATTAGACTGGGAAGATAAGGAAGTATTATAAGTAGACTTTGTGAAAGGATATTGGTTGGTATAACGTAATAAAACAGATTATTAAAGAAATACAGAAAAAAAATCCAAAACACTTTACGTATACAAAGTTTCAAAAGTTCCGAAAAACTAACCGCGCCCCTCGAGAGATATTAGGAGTTTGAGAAATCGACGGAAGAGGAGGAAGGGGTATGAAAGTTATTGGTTACTTAGTTTGAACATGAACCATTTTTAGAAAATAAGTTTAAAAAGAGATAAAAATCAGATTACTCTCCGAATATATTTAACGTTCCACCCGGATACAGTAGGAACGCTTTAAATAAGGATGACAACGTTTCTGGGGAAAAGATGAGCGGCGGAGAACGATAATATAAGATTTAAAGTCTAATATTTATAAACCACGACTCATGCCACAACCTTTTACGATACCAATTTCTTACTGATAAAAGTAATCCCATAAAATTTATTACTTTTTCCAGGTCATTGGATAAAATAAAAAACTATAGTATTGAACCTTACGATGTTCTCTATAACAAAATCCATATAATATTGAAAACTTGTAAAAAATTAAATCTTGAATTTTGTCCAGTTACATATAATTTCATATAGTATATTAATAAGATAAGTTAAAAAGTGGGCAATGTTCCACGACACATGAATTGATACGATTACAAAATGTTACAACCGCTTCAAGATATATTTAGATACGGAAATTCACTACAAACTTTACCACAAAAACGCGTCGAGCATTACTTGGGAATTCTTTCGAAACCAGCGTAAGTATGCTAATAAAAACCCCTAAAAGATGTTCATTACCTTGTTGGCGAAATTTCCAAAGTGTCAGGCGGCTTTTGAATTATAATATAAGGGCGACGAAATATTTATTCAAGTAGTAACAAAAGTATACTGTAGAAGTTTAGATTTTGATTTTAGGTTGTTAAAACTAGAAAATGATTTGAAGGCCTTTCATGCGAGATTTAGAACGTTATTTGAGACCTTGATACACCGAATGGCAGTTTTCTAATTAGTATTTGTAGCTGCGAAGGCTAAAGACGAAGGCTCGTCGATTACAAAAGCGAACCTCACAAAAATGATTTATTATGTTTTGGATCAACGATTGAAAGTGTACCCAATATATAAGGAATATTAAAGCCCTAAAATATGGTTACAGAAGCAATCTATATTAAAGGAGTAGCCTCGGAAACCGAGGATAAAGTGGTTATTAGCTCGGGCGTTCTTATAGCTAAGTACAAAGTTTATCGTATATATTACAATACCTACGAAAAAGTATACGAAACTTGATATGTTTTTGAAAACGATGTATTATATGTAATAAGGTTGGTTATTGGTCGATCAACCATCTGTTATACGAGCAGACTCGGGATAAATACCAATTTTAGGCCGATTACCCACCCGAACACCAGACGTAAGTCAATTTTACAATGTATTTATCCGATTACAAAGGTATCAATGAGGATTTCGACGCTTATCTTTACTAGTACAATTCTAGATAAGACGATTCAGAGGAAGACGAGGCTTAAATGATAGCCCAAGATGAGGAAATGCATTGACAAGTATTTGTAGGCCTGTAAAATGCCTTATTTCTGCATAGTGTAGGCTTGGATGATAAAGGAGGCGTTTTGAACGCCTATATAGCGTCGTAATTTACATTTTTCAATGGGTATAGTAATCGTTGTTAGGGTGTTAAATCAGATACCGGCGTAACAGAAATCTTGACTGTCGGAAAAAAAATAATTAAATGTTTTCGCAGCGATGTTTTCCATGTTTTAATTCGATTGGATCGAAGAATACCGAGAAGTATTTTTCGGCAAAGTTAAATCGTCGTTATTTGGCATAATAATAGTAAATACACGATTTGACCCAGTTAAAATTGATATAATAAATTTCAAAACGTTATTTTTGTTATCATTGGCTGATACAAACAAGTTCGGAATGAAGGTTCTAAATACAATCAGTTAACTCGTTCGTGCTTTAGATATTGTATCCTTGTCATTCCGTCTAAAGTTTAGATACCTGAAGTTTTCCCCAAAGGCACACATAATTAGAGACGTTTACTGCATATAGCCAAAACTACTAACATTATACCGACGATTTGGGTATCCAGTTACGAAACGCCTTTTACTGTTTCTTTACGTAACACGCTATACAGATATGGAACATGAAGCTCTCAAAGCTATCGTAAAGTTTTGTTACGAGTGTCAATTATACTCGTAAGCTTCGCGGAGGTTTAAATTCAGCCTTTAGAATAATATGGAATTTCATTACGAGATTATTGTGGATATAATGTGCCTTGATGGATAGTCTGTCTTTTACGTTGTCGACGTTTCCATATTATTCCAAGTTGCTAAATTTATAGGAAACGTTTTAATTGTAGATTTCTGAGATATCTTAGTAAACCGTTAGACAAACATTTATTTTGAGTCTTTAAATTAGATTACCTATGATATAGGTATAGCTTTTGATTCGATTAAATAGCGAATTAAAGCTAAGCTTACTAGAAGTATGTATAGGTAAATACGGGTAGAGGTGCCTTAGGGTATCGGAAAGTGTAAGCGATATTACGGACCGTTTTAAAAAAACTTATATGGTACTATTAAAAAAGTCTAAAGGGTATAAATACTATGTAATCAATCTTATAAATAGTACTAAGCATCGTAAATAACACTTTTGACCCGAGTAGCCTGGTTTTGATACTCCTTATTTTTGGTGTTTACCTAATAGTTTATATAGATTTCGTATTATTACTAGTAACGGTGTAAAAATTAAATGCTGTGATGAAAGTCATAGTATTATTTCGTTTTCTATGGGCTAGAAATGATGTTTCGAGAGCATTAGTAATAAGAAATGGCTCATATAAAACTGGAGTTTTGGACCCCTCATTGTAGTTTGAAGTTCTGGTTTGGAGAATGAAGGACAGACAGATTATCCTTTGGGGAATTAACGGGTTTACAGGATATGATATACTTATGGACTTATTGAACGGCACAAGTTTATTTTTCTGGATAATATTACGGAAGTATAGGAAAGATAAGGTGAAAGAAAACGTCTTGAAAGCGTAATTATATAAGTGTTATTAGTAACGTTATTTTTAAAATAAACAAAACAAACCTCCCCAGAAATTCACATACCCCCCAGATAACTCTTTGTGACATCCGTAACCTTATTAAACCAACTATTTTATATAAACAGAACCAGAATTACGTTGTCAAGAGCGTTTACTTAGCTTGAAGAATAAGAAACTCTATAAAGCCTTTTTTAAGAATTCCTTTATCATGTAAAAAGAAATGAAGAACCATAAGTTAAGTATGAAACTCCTCCGTAAGGACGTTATTATAACCCCGGATGGCTCTATTAAGGAGTTAACTTGCAAGAAAACCTCCGCCTTAATCGAATAGGGTATTTTTTGCTTAAAAAGGATTGACCTAGTGGCTTACTTCGATTTTATAATTTATTCAATTTATTCGGTTTGCAAAGTAAAATATAAGACCAGTAAATCCTATGAGAAAAACCGCTTTATGGTTCAGGAGTATAATAAAACTGGAAAAAAAGATAGTATAACCTAATTTTCTACTTTATAATGAGCGAGCTATGGCTTGATTTTGGTGCTTACCACCTTTTTACGTACTACTTATAACCTTTGTTTTAAGTTTCAAGATATTATATAAGTTTACAAATAGTTAGAAAACCATTTTGAACGACGAATTTACATCTATATGCCTGATGAGCTTTAAAAATACCATTTAACTGGGACGATTATATGTATTTGAAACTACTTTATGGCTTCGCTAGAGCTATAGTATATTAGTATAATGCTTATGAAAGGTATTACAGTGAGTGTTTTGAAACAGCTAACTCGACTTTCGACTTATGTTTACTAACCTTATCGTTAAATTTCAAAGAATTTATATTTATTAGAATATAGAAGAAAGATACTTCTATAATATGTAATACGTTGTTTTTTATCACGGAAGAGAAGAAAATTTTAAAAAGCCTGCCTAAAAGCGAAACCCAAAGTATAGTTAGCAGAAGAAAGTTTGATAGATTTTAACGGTGGAATAATTAATCTTTAGAAGGGTATTTCAAAGCTTATATAAAAAGGGTAATTAGATAAAGTTACCCTTATTAACTTAATTACTACAAAACGAGCTAATAAGTATAAATATTAACGTGTACTTGAAATTTGTGTTGCATCGATCGTATAATCAGAAACTACAATTGAACTTTTTATCGCTACGTAATATTGAACAAACCCGTTGGATAATATATGTAAAATATTTGATAAACGTTTCGAGTGGTAAATTAGTAATTCAAAGCCTGGACTTCGATTTGTATTATTCGATATATTTATAAAAAAGCTTTTCGTTGTTATTGATGGATTTTTAGTAAATAACACCGATTGTAGTTTATAAATTGGGTTTATACTTATTATCTATAATGAAATACCAACTTGCAACGTATTTACCTTTTATGGTAATATTATTTACCGAAATTAAATAAGATACAAGTTGCTTACTCGAAGCGTTTTAGCTTCGGAAATTTATAGTATGGTTGGAGGATTTTAATTCGGGATCATTATTTAGATAATTTTCCGGATAATCATTTCGAACCTTGGATGACAACCCCTTCCTCTAGCAATTTTTATTGACGTTTTCCCCCTTTACGAATACCTCGTTAATCTCTGTACTACGGACGATAATGGCTTTATAATCGATATTATGGCTTTGAGCGAATCGTACAAACGCTGCAAAATTGAAAAAACGAGGTGAATCGATGGAAAATTTAACCCAGCAGATATAATGACTAAGGGTGTTTCGAATAGGGTATTAAAGGCGCTGATATTTATAAGCACTTTTTTGTTGGCGTTTCTAGAAAGGTTTTATAATCTAACCCTAATTAAATATTCTACGTTAAAAATTTGTTATTTCCCCTTGAAAAGGACTATTTATAACTTTTACAGAATATCATCATTTTTTTGAATTTACTACTTACAACATTTCTAATATTTTATAACTCTTTACACTTTTTATTCGAAACGCTTTTAATATATCATTACTTTTTGTATTTGCGATTTTCTGTTTTACTAACGTATTTTCACTTTTTACCTTCTGTATTTGTCACTTGAATTATGATTTGTTTAAAAATATCATTACTATATAGATAACTATATTAAGGCGGAATAAGTTAACAGATATTAAAAGCTAGCAGCTACTCGTTTCCAAAAGGTAAGGGAAAAGGGGGGGTTATGTCGTTATTTTCGTTTTCATCCTTATCGTCCTCGCTGCCATCTTTATTAGCATTACTATTACTATTACCGTTAACGTCATCATTAACGTCGCTGCCGATAGGAGAACTCCGTGCTTTAGGCTAAATGCTCCTAGGTGAGGGACGCGAAAGGTTTTTACCATTTTTATACCGACATACAATAACGTCGTCAAACTTGTTTACGTAGTATATATATAAGTCCGCCCGCCAGATGATGATGACGGTTGCTATTTTCCTAGGTCACCAGTTAGCGTTTAATACTAATTAGCCTCGGTTTATTTTGGGTATGATAAGGGTAGTTGTTTTTATAGAAATCCTTAAATAATGTATTGGAAAAATAGATAATAATTGGTCGCAGTTATTATTTCCAATTAAGAGAGTGTGTTATTTACCGTAGAGATGGTGGGCGCGTAGTAAGTCTTTGGCCCACGGCTTTAAAACCATGGAAATTGGGGCGTATTTATTATCAATCTACTGGTAATGGTGGTAACGGGTCGAACGACCACTGCTTTAACGGTTGTCGCTAATAAACTTACCCACGGCTCCAAACGTAACATATGATACGTAAAGCGTATCCATTAACGGATCGGGAACACGAATTCGAGTATGTTGCTTTAGCGTTTTATACGACAAAAAAGCCTCACGACGTACCTTCGCGAACCGTAGCTCGAGATGGTGGGCGAGTCTTGTTGCCTCGGCATCGTTTATAAAGATATCATTATAGTATAAATTAAAGGGGGGGTAATTAATATAAATTGCGTTGTAATTCGGTAATACTGAGTTTTCGGTAATACGTGGTTGTTATAAGTGATGGGGTTTTTACTTGTGGTAAGAGAGTAAAGTTAATAACCTTAAAAGCTTTTCTTTTCTCTTCCTAAAGGGTTGGAGAAGAAGGGAAAGATTGGTGTTGGGTGGGCGGCGGGCGGCGACAGCTACAGTTTCCTCGTATTGATGTTAACGCGTTGGATGGTGTCTTTAAAACCTATTTTTACAGGTTAATGATTTAAGTAGCGGTTGTGATATAGTATTAGTTAAATAACTAACCTATACGAACGGCCCGAATAGATATTTTAGGACGAGTAGTTTAAGCGTGTAAACGTTATTAATCAATTGAGTATTTAGCTTATAAGTAGAGGCATATCGTTGGAAGGAAAAGGAAAGAAGTCTTAATTGAATCCATAGCTATGTATCGTTTTATATTAACCCTAAAATATGTAATATCGATAATGACACCTTTATAATTAAAATTTTATAGGGATTAATAACCTTTTTAGCCAACATTTTGAAACCTATAATATTACTGTTCCTAATTATAGTATTATCGTTACCTAAACTCATTAGAACCTGAAATAAATCGCATTAAAATTACTATCATTATCAAAACTTATAAGTAGGACTTTAAATTAATTATAATATAACTATTGTCGTTACTAAAACTACCAATTAAAATTTTAAGCGAATTACAATACAAATATTGTTACTATTGAATTAAGAATACGGAGTGCGTTAAAAAAAAATTATATGTATGGATATGGTAATATATCCTTATGATGAGTAAATGGTTACATTATAGGGTATATTTTTAAAAACTGCATAGTAACGTGCTATATTATAAGTTATACTTTTGCAAAGTATATGATAACCTGTTACGTCATAAGATATACTTTGGTAAAGTGTTTGATAACGTTCTACTATCTAGAAGAGACATTGACAGAGTGTATTGTAAAACGCCACGCTTGGGGTGAAAACTTAAAAGCTTTCACCTAATGCATATATTCTCCGGATGCCTTTTTTCCCTTTCATCTATCTATCATCAATATACTACCAATCTTACGACTACTCGTCTACTCTTTACGTTCACGTGAATAGGCAGAGACCCCACCAACAGTAACAGATTTCAAAAATATACCACCGGCTTCGACTAATAAAGCTTTCTGAGTATTTAAAAAGACGTAAAAAAGCTTACGAACGCCTTATTTTAAATTAGTAAGTTACACTATAGCGACTCATATTGTGTTTGGGTTATAATAATCGGCTTAAAAAATTGTTATAAAACATTGAAGTTGCAATTACTGCCGTTGCAACCGCCAACGTAATGATTCTTTAAAATGATTTTAATTATTTCTCCTAATTACTATAAATAACGTAAAATATAGGTAGAGTCTTAAGCTTATAATATTTACGTGAACATAAGGTATTTGAAGAGTAATTAAGATGATTAATATTTATATTATAAAGTAAAGATGAAGATCAAGAAAAAGTATTCAGAGGTATACGTTACAAATGAGAGCTTATAAGCCCTCGCCCAGAGCCCACCACTTTGAAATACCTGCTTCTAGACCGCTCCACATATGAGAGTATGATCTGCAGCGTGTCACGTTATCATATACTCTACAAGAGTATAACCTGCAACATGACACGTGATCATATCAAGAGTACAGCCTATATCACGATACGTGATTGTATCATGCTTCAGGAGTGTACCTTACAACGTAATGTACTGCTACCTAAATATACTATCTATGAAGATATATAATAATATCCACATAAAAATAAACTTTATATGAAAATTTATTTTTTTACGTAAATAATACGTCATGATAATTGTTCATGTATAGAAACGTAATTTAACGCGAAAAATTTTCCGGATAATTGAAGGTTTAGGATTAGCCTGTAAACAGTTTACGTTGTTAAATTAACCGTTGGATTCGTAATCGAATCGGAGAAATCCGAGGTATCGTTATTATTGGATAATCAAACGCGGCTTCTAGTAGGAAACAGCGCAGGAGTTATAATCAATGTCGTTTGTAGGATCGGTATTTTACGTGGGTTATGCGTTAGCGATTTTCTTTCAAGCCAAAGGTCGTTTGTTAAACTTTGCGAATATTATAATTATTAATAATTTAAACGTTTCGATAACGACTTTCACCTGTCGGATTGTATTTATTAGCGTAGTTAATATATTAGCGTTATAATTTTACATGCCCATGTTCTACTCGTAAGTACCATAGACCAGCTTAAGAAGTTTTATTTGCAAGGTTTGGGTAAAACTTTCTTGTTAAACGGTTAACTGGTTTTATTATGAGGATAGAGTTCTTTTTACCTATTTTTGAACGTACGTGTTAAGAAATTACTTCAAAATTCAAGGGTTTAATCTCGGGTTATCGTGAAACATTATTCTAAACTATAATTGTTTGGAAGGAGTAAAGAAACCAGATGAAATAAAATGTTTGTGGATTACATATAAAAAGAATAAGCTGGAGCTGTCGCTTAAAGTGGTCGAATACTATTTATGATCCTAGATGAAAAAGATATTCTCTCTTATATATTTTCTATGAAGATGTTATAATAAATCGTATCCTAGTCACATAATTGGTCACGTGGCTGGTCACGTTACTTAAACATGAGAAAAAACATCACAGGAACATTGTACGAGCGTAGTAATCGCCAGAGATAGATCGTTGGCGACCACTAAAGCAAACACCAGCTTCTAACACCATATATAAAAATCATTAGTTTAGAAGCTGACAGATCGATAGGAAACATGTTAATTACTCGATTTAGATTATTTATATTCTATTTTAGGTGGGTTTTTTTTTTCAAACCATTATAGTCTTCATTAGTTTTGTTTCACGTTAATGTCTCAATCAATAAATCTTAATGTTTTTGAACCTGGTATAGGATCACGGTGCAATTTTCACAAGCACGTTACTCAAAGTATTTTTGAGCTTCAATAACGTTAGTTTTGTCTATTTCTTCCAAGCCTATTCCCTATCTTTTTTTAGCAAAAGTTGAGATATTTAGTATTATCATTACTAATACCATTTATGTGCATTAATTATCCTTTAGAATATCATGATTTACCTTTGGCTAAATTTTTTATCATTCTTCAATTCCAAAACTTCGAGTCTTTAATCGTACATTCCTCTGCTATTAGAAATCTGGCAGTAACAACAAAAAGTATATCATTAGTTTATGTACCAATTATAACAAAACCATTATCACATTTTTCAGTGATAAATAAATATGGGATTGAAGTTGAAAATATTATAAAATTTTCTAACTTCAAGTGAAACTAATATATTAGAAACTAATAGATATTTAGATTTTTTTAGAATAAATAATTATTCAACGCATTGTATCACCGGTTACAATAGTTGTTTCTTACGAAGTGCCATGTGAAGACTTCAACAAAATAATACTTTGCTATTTCATGGTAGATTAAATGTTTGTTTGCGTAATATCACGACTATCACTGGTGAACTTATAATTAGTACGTGTTATCAAATTCGCCACTAAAGCTACTACCTACCGTTAATTAATCTTTTCAATCCTTAGAGATTAGGTGTGTATATAGTTTTTACCTTTATTGTTCTACCCTTCAGCGATCAATTTGGACCTTTAATACGGATTATTTATGGTTGTTAACTAAATTTCATAAACTATTTTTATTTAAAAATCTTTATGTTAGGGTCGTTCAAATCAAATTCACGTTTAACTACAAACTAATAAACTATTTGTATAAGAAGTTCATGAATATTAACCGTATCGATTTCTTGAAAAGTTTTTCCCAAGATTTTAACAATTACTTATGTACGTAAATTAATAATGAGTTCCTCGTATTTCTTCTCATTTTTAATCATTCAAGTAGTTGTATATAATTATATGGGTTTGTATTTTTGATCGTTTTCCTTGTAACATTTCCTTCTAGGTAATTGATCACATCGTTTTCACTTCATTAACTTGTTAATTACTGGAGATAATAGGTTATATTGGCTAATCCATTCGATTTGAAATAATTTTGCTGGTACTTGCTCCAACATAGTGTTTTACCAGGGTTATATGGTATATTGTAAAATTGTTAATAGTTAAAACTGTAACTTTTTAGTTTTCGATATTGAAAAATTTCAATAAATTATCTTATTTACTCATTTCACGCTCAATAATAACTTTTCTTTACTATAGAAGAGTTTTAACGTTGATTTTAGATGAATTACTTTGGACTTTAAGTATATCTTTAATTTATCGGTTTAAGAATTCACTTTATGAATTCTTTAAAACTTTGCTGTAGGTCATAACCTTTTTATTATTATTTCCTGAATAAAAAAGTTCGTTTGTTGGATGGAATTATGCATTAAAAACTAATATGGTTGTTATTAAGCCATTAGGACTGATAGCAGTATTCAAGGCCTTACCGCTATTTTAAAACATTCTTTATAATCTAGAGAGCTGCCAATTTTTTGGATAAGTATTTCATACGCCATGCTAAATAAAACATATATCTTTTCAAACTTTCTAATACTTTAATGACCTTTAATAGGGATTTTTTCACATTTAATCCCCATTCTTTCGGTATTGTCCTACAACTTTATTTCCGTAAAAGTTGTGCTTATATTGTAGACAATAATATTCTTCCATATTAAGTACATGTTAATTCATAATATTCCCAACTCTTCTAAAATGTCTTTTTCAGTCAATAATTTAATGAAATTAACGCTGTGAAAGTAGGTTACCTGGTTTTTAATTTAAACAACCAGCTTGTTATCCAAGTAAAAAGTGTAAACTAATATTTCGTAATTGAAATCTTTATCATTTTTTAAAGTGAATTTGTATCTTCAAGGTACTTAAGCATAATTTTAATACTATTGATTAATTATTTCGATGAATTTTCATAATAAGTATTATATATCCTCATATTTTACGAATGTTATGATTTTGTATTGCCTCTTAATATCTGGATGATTAAAACGTTAGTATAATCAACATATTTTTAACATTCTTGTATTTTTTGTTATTGGCTCTTATTTATGAAAGTAGAGATATAGGTTTCTCTATTTGAAAACAAGGGGAAACATATATATATCTTTAGCCAGTTTGTTTTAATTAAAGTTAAAGTAAAAGTAAAAGGTTTTCATATTCTTCAATGATAAAATAAAGGCGAAAAAAGTATCAAAAGTATAAAAAACTATATTTTTAATGATTTTAGCCACAATTGCTAACAAGAGGAACGAAAATCTTTTACCTAAGCTAAAACTAACCTTTATTTTAATGCCATTCTAATAGTTAATGTGCATAATGGTGATGTTTTCCCTTGATGATATAATATACTATTAATAATCTCTTATTAAGTATCTTAGTATCCATATAACTGGCACAATATTTTGAAAAGTATATTTTGTGTAACGATTACGACGATTGAATTAGTATGATGATTAGGGGTTTGATCGTTTTGACTATAATATAGGGGTTTATCTATTGGACGATATAGGAAAGCATAGGTTGCTAGTTACTAGGTTGATTTAAACGTAGTATCTTCATACTTCACAACTTATTTTGGAACTGTCCTTATCATTTAACTTGTTTTTATTTTGGTAATTTTATACAGGCTTCAGGTAGTTCTTTCTTTAGAGAAATAAGATATAAAATTTAGTACATTACCTTCACTTTGTTCATTGTTATAGCAGGTTTACGACTTGATCAATAGCCTTATTTCTTGTAAATTCAACATCTTTTGCTACCAATATAACAAAACTTTCTGCAGTCAGCGTCCTTGCTAAATTCTTATCAACATTGCCAATTGAATTTCCAGTTTGTAATTTGTTCTTGGATGAGCTTGAAATGCTTTAACCTTCTGTACTTGTAGTTGATGTAATATGCATTGGAAAGGTTTTTATCGTTTAAATCACGGAAACCATTGGTTAAGTGAATTATACTTACTTAGTTTGACGTATATATTATTACAGTAGTTAAATATGATCGTAATTGGTTTAAATAGGCGTTCATGGTGGTATTTAGGCGTTTTAACTCGTATTTGGATTTATTAACGCTTGTGATATCTGCGTGAACCTATTCTTTCAATGTGGTTTTCTTATCATAGACTTTCCTTATTTTCTGCTGTTAAAGTATATATTTTTCAAACATTTAATCAGGGATATTTACTAGTTTTTTTTTTTTTTTGGCTATTATTGTTGTCCAGCGTATTGTAACTTAATTTGTATGATTTAAATAAGGCGGAAGTTGTATTCGAAGTAATATTTTACTCTGTTATAGATTTGACGAAAGATATGTACCTCAGTTCAAAAGTTATGTAGTAGTTTTTGATGTACCTAGTATGTATTACTGGGAATAGTAGGTGGAAAAATGAAATTTGAAATTTGAACATTTAATATTTGTATATATTTAATAATGGTATTATATTCGTGTTAAATAAATTATTAGGTTTCTCGTTATACTTTCTTGCGTTTCGTTAAATATTAGTGAAATCTGTGAGGATTTTGTAGTTAATGTTAACTTTTTTACTGGTTTTAAAGGTAGGTTGCGATAATTATTTTCACTAGATTTGAAGGCTGGTTGCAATAGGTTCATTTTTATTATCACCAAATAGAGCCCACTATTTGATATGGTATTTTCTGCTACTAAAAAAACCTTTAGACTCCGGTGGGAGAAATTGCAGCCTATCAGATGCGTAAACCTCTAAGCCATTCCTTCAATCGAGACTTTGAGGTGCCTTATAGTTTAGAATCCCGTAAACATATAAACTGTAGCCCTAGTAGGATCATATAACACGGCCGGATCATTCTCCGTTCAACGCTTATTCGCGCTGGTGATACAACCGTATAGGCTTTTATATAAAGTTTTGTTGAATCATTTCTAAAAAAGTAAAACATGGTATAATTACGCGTGTATTATAAAGATATTTTGATCAAATGGCTTTCCAATAAATTCGTCAAATAATGGCCTATATTCGTTTGATAAAACGAACTTCAGATACTTGAAATAAAAACTTCTAATAATAATAAAACATTATTGAACCGTTTTTTCTTATATTACTTTGAATTTTTCCTTCGCAAAAAGTGAAGAAGTCATATTTACCATAGCTATTATTTATATAAAGCCATATATCAATGGATAAAGTAGCGTTTTTAAAAAAAGAAAACGGCGGCCTGCGTGTGTGCAGCCGCTTTGTGCATTACACACCTCTGCTAATAAGCGTTTATATTAAATCCTCTTAGATCCTTAGGGTTCCGACGCGTCTTTGAGTTCCCTTTTCCCAGTTTTTTCGTCCCTAGTTTACCGGCCCTTATCTTCTTCGTTTCATCTTTACGGGTTTCATCTTATACGGGTTATATTTGATGCCTTTGAATAAAGTCAAACGATAAAATTAATGTATATAAAGAAAAATCGAAAAAATATGTTTTTATTACGGTTATAACAGCTTTTATTAGTCGCTTGTGTAAAGGCCCGTAATTAATAAGCGATATCAGCGGCGGCGATGGAAACAAAAATAATAACAGCAGAAACACAGGCTTTATTAAGAATAATTACCTTGCGTACGCCTCTACTATCGCCTCCACTACCTCCCCCTCTACCGATCCCACTGCCCCCTCTGTATGCCACCCCCACCTCCCCCACCCTCAGCTATACCGTGATTAACGAGTGGCGGCCATCAAGGTCTTTATGGATTTTATAAAGAAGCTATTGGATACTTAATGTTTTCGGTTTATAGTGGCGCCGGTGGTGTTAAGGGTTTCATTTATTTGGGGATTAAATAATTAACCTTTAGAACGCATAAGAGGACGTTGTTTACTACTAATAATACCTTGATTCTTGTTTTAAGGGTTTTGAATTTGAGTATTTTGAGGTTAGCGGTTTGAAGAGAATTTTTTTCATTTGTATAGAGTTAAATAGATCGCTTACTAAGTTACTTATAATTTTGTCAAAAATGTAGAGTTCTTGTTCATTAGCTTTCGGCTTCAATTTTTCCTGTATTTTGTTTTGTTATTTTTACTTCTATGTTCTTAGATTAAGCATTAAAGAGTTTACGAAAGACTTTGATAATATTAGCGATATAGCTGAATTTCTTCCCTATATTTGAGTTCAGGATGTTTTGGTTAATATGGATAATTCATTGTTGTTATATTGATTTTTTGTTGACAAACTCTTTGAATTATAGGCCCTCTTCATATTTTTAGCGAAAATTGAGCTAAAAACCTTAATTTTCTTTAGTTTTTTGTAGTCGACTGTTAGTTTAACGTTTTGGCTCATAATTCGACTTTCCTATTAACAGGGAGATCGGGAATTATCAATTCGAAAATGACGTAGTTATTTGTAATAATTTGTTGATTTTCCTGTTTGTTGCTATTTATACTTGTTTTCCGTAACTTGAAGATTTTTTATGCAAGATTAATGTATTTGTTGTTTGTTTCGACTTAGCTATTTGTCATACAATATTAAATAGTCATTTTGATCTATATAACTAGAGTTTTGGTACTTTTCTTGTCGTTTGTTTGGTTTAGAAATTCAAGGCTTTTCGGTAATTTGTCTTTAAAATACGTATGTCAAGATTGATTTCATCAAGATCTAATAAGTGTGTTAATAGCGATACCGTTTTTGATTTTAAACTTCTGTGAAAACAGATACAATCTTAAAAGTCTTCCCTACTTATTTTCATGAAACTAAACTTCATTTATAGGGGCCTTTCGAAAAAAATCCTTCTACAATTGTAAAGTATCTTTAGGAAGAAGCGATTATTCTTTTATATAACTTATTTATTCATAACATTGTCTTTAAACACTGATTAGTATTGATAGGTATTTGGATATTGTAATGAGTTGTTGATTAGAGTCATAATCGAAGTAAAAAGTAGTATTACAGAGTCTAATAGTGTATGTAGCATCGAAGTTGGGCAAACCGCTAGCCAGTCTGCGCCCTAATTAGTATGTGATAAAGTTTGACCTATATACTATATTGAATAGGCACCCGACAATCAACTTGCAGCCATTGCAATTGATAAGGTCTCAACAGTTTGTTCCAATCATAAAAGCATGAATAAAAACGTTGTAAAAAACAAGAAAGTTACTTGATGGATTACCAATTAATATATCAGTGGATAGTATTCTAGTGTTGTAACATAAAGCATAAGAAACTTGTATAATATATTAGTTCCATGATAAATGACCTGAAATCATTTCTATAATGCGGAGTAGAGTATTTGTAATTTATTACAACATTAATCTAGTTTTTGAGGTATTTTTCTTATCTATTATTTTTCTCCTATTGTTTTTCACAAATATTCATTGATAATTTCGTCAAAATCGACGGATAAAATCCATCCAACACGATTAATATTGAGTTGAATAAGTTACAAATTCATTCATACAAAAGGAACCAATATTAACTTGATAATCAAGAACTATACCTCATAATAATTCAATCTATCTCGAATTTTAATAATAGAACTATGAAAATATAATCTTCTACCTTCTAGTATTAACTTTAGAAATCTAATAGTTTTGGAAAAACAAATTCGATCTCAAACAACATCCCTTGCTTTTTTATATTAAAAACCGGAGTATTACTTCTTCAAAAAAGTTGTATTACGCATCAACTTTATGCCACTCAAATTTCGGACATCTTTATTAAAATTTCCGACACAACCATATCCTATATACCACTATACCTTCCTTTTACATTCTGACAAAATGACACCCTATACATTGAAGTTTGTATTCTATATCTTCCCTTTCATTTAGTATGAAAAAAGCGTTTTTATTTCATTTCACTTACCCATTAAATAACATATATCACTTCATATCATTCATTTAGGGCTAATTAAATTGAAAACAATGAATTTAGAGCATACAATACTATTTTTTCTATTGAAAGGAACTATTTGCTGCTGATTTCTACTAATTTCGAAACCAACCTAATATATTAAAGTTACATTAACGTAACATTAGATATTTAACCCGGTTTCTATCAGTAATATAATTAGGTATATCATTTACATCTTAAGGTTTTGAGGTTTTTTTGTTTCAGGTCATAAAGTTGATTTTATAATGTTTATAATAA
The DNA here is from genome assembly GCA_038502455.1 of Anisogramma anomala. Classification (NCBI taxonomy): domain Eukaryota; kingdom Fungi; phylum Ascomycota; class Sordariomycetes; order Diaporthales; family Gnomoniaceae; genus Anisogramma; species Anisogramma anomala. The sequence continues at coordinate 6,920,474 of JASMMZ010000004.1, read as the reverse complement.
TGCCTTTGTACTTATTTTTATTAAATCATGGTATCTGTTGGAATAGTAGTAATTTCAGTGCCGTAGGTCAGTTTTTCTATAGTAAAGTTGACTATACTGACTGCAAGTTAAGTGCATTGTTTTGTGTGAGCCTACTGTATTGACTGCAAATCAAGTACAGTATACGCCCACTTCATACTAGGGTATGGGCTAAGCAATTGTCTATATAAATTACTGTGAAAACCAGCTAGCGGTCTGCTAAACCTTAAATAATACATCTATCACTTGACCACGTAATACAACTATTACTTTGACCAATCGAATCGATGATATTGTAACGTCTAAAGCCCTACTAATAGTATCATTATTTTCATCGGTTTAATATTTAATATTTATTATTAAAGAAGAGAATTCTGATATTTATCATTCTGTAATTATCTGATCAATATATTTTAATTCATAGACCTTAACCTAGTGGAATATTTGCCCTTTGATGGTTATATGTAAGTTTGAAATTGGCAAATTTTAATCAATATATCAAAACTTAATTAGGAATTTCAAAGTATACCTATATTTAATTTGGTTGATATTTACAACAATATACTATTAGCGTTATAATGTTGAATTCCTCTAGTAACATAGTTAAAGGTTGATAAATTTTATGTCATATATTTATCTTTATAATAAGATTCTAGATAATATTATAGCATAAAGCATTATAGGCTGGCATAAGATATTAGTCTTATGTTATGAAACCTAAAGCATAGTAAATGACACGATATAAAATACTTATACTTTATTGTAAAATTTGTGGTCTCTTCAATCTCTTTTTCCTTTTTCATCTTTCAATATTACTTTTTTGTATACCAAACTGATATTGTTTTTATATATGTTGATATATCTACGTTACCTAGCACTAATCAATGATTCATTCAGTTAATTCCAAAATAGTCGAGGTAGATAAAAACAAACACTTTTTTTTTAGTATTACCAGGTAGTGCCTACTATATAGTTAGTATAGTATGACCCTCTCTAATGTGAAAATATATACATATACTGGTGGGAAGGCTCGCAACTTAAATGTTCCTACCCCACAACAACCATCTTATTCGAAAATTCATGTTTTCAAGTTGTATCGTATAATCCGTTGAATAAACTATTACGAAAGCCCTGTCACTAACTAAATAATTATATAAGGTTGGAAACCTAATCTTAGACACCTATAGCCAATTTTCGGGCAAAAACAAATACTAGTTAAATACCTTAGAATTAAGTTTTACAACAAATTCAATTATATTGTGTTATAATATTAGAAAACTATAAAAATACAATCTGAGCATTTTATATTAAGAATAAAAAGCTAGTAATTATGAAGAATAAAAATTTCACTATGGAAAAAAAGATCTTAGATTCCTAAAACAATGGTTTAAATCTCAATACGTTATAAAATGTCCCGTTACACATTAGTGTTATAAAAGTGAAATATCACACTCATTTACTAAAACCTCTTTTAATACACTGGCGCTTCATATAATATATTTTACATTCCAATTTTTTTTTAGCATCGATGCACTCTTTTTTTCTTTCATTACGCTAACTTTTGGATTAATTCATTCAAATTCATAATTTCAATTTTTGGATTGTTTTAATTAACTGGTATCAGCTAACAATATAAGATATTACTGTTTACTTTTTGATATCTTATTTAATTCTTTTAATATTTTTTATTCCAATCAGTACATTAACATTAAATTAATTATTTAACTCAGTATTATTACTGTTCCAAATAGAATAGATTTAGTTTTAGTCCTACGAATTCTCAGAAATTAGTAAATGATAAAATAATAAATGCTAACATTGCAAAATTTGGTAATTTATTTATGTGAGTGAAAATATTATTGTGTGTTTTTTTAATAACATATTCGCTGATTTTCATATAATTAACGTTATATGTTGTTTCTTGAAGTACGACGTAATTGAAATGTTTTTTTTTTTAAAAAAAAAAACTTCTTAAAGAACTTTTTTCACTCAACGATGGAAATATAAGAAAAAGCAGATGATTATATCACAAATTATTTACGTTTATTATGATGATATTAAGGTAGCTGACGGATTTTCTTGCGAAGCTAATTACTTAGCAAAGTTGCTATATAAACTATTTTTCGCGTTTAAAAGAGATATAAAAGTAGAAAAACTCGCGATAAAAAGGGGAGTTAGATAAAATTCCAAGATTTGTTTGCAAAATATTACGTATCATCATTCTTAGCTACAACAAAAGACTTATTTTTATATAAAAAAATATGGATCCCCACGTGGCTATCTGTAAGAATCCGAAGCCGCATACACAAGTGACGATAGTTTGAAATTTTCAACGAAAGTGTGTCAATGGACTTGGACTAGCCACCTTCACACGCTCGAAGTTGTGGATGAAGAGGATAGACCTGTTACAAAGATATCCATGCCTCATATAGGATCACTGTTGCACGGTTAGGCGCCGCAATACGGCATCCTCATTGTTAGGATAGACGTTGATTTGAACAAATACTATGTATCGAAACATCGATTCTCTGTTTTTAGTTTTACTTTTTACTTTGCATTTGTAAAAACCTAGATGTAAAATGTGAATGACGTTGAACCAGAGAATCTCTTTGAACGCAAAATCAGTAGTCTCTTTCTTGTAGTTGTGGAAATACACATTATAGTTTCACTTCAATGCAACACCTGTTGGTTGAAAGCATAGTGTGTGCATATTTGTAAGCAAAAAAACTTCAAATCTGAACTGCTCACGTGGAAATGCAAAGAAAGCCCATACGAGCCATGATGCACAATACAAAAACAGAAGCATTCGACCAACAACTTACCCCACACCTCTTTTACACAATGATACAGGGCCCTAGCTCGGTACTACTATGGTATTATACCGAAATAATGGCATCCCTGTGAGGTAACGGGTCTGTATCAACTTACTGTGTAAATTTAACCAAGTATGGCCTAGTATACAACATTTTTTTCCATTGTGGCGTACGTTTACCCAAACAACGCTAATTTTTCATTATCTTGGTAACAAAGCGTACAATGCCCTTAAAGACCGGACATCGCCCACGCAGTGTGTATACAAAATAGCTTATCAAATATAAACAGATACGAATTAAAATTCTCTTTTTTGAAATTACTCATACCAAACGGCAAATTTATTAGTGAATGTAAACAAATAGCATTACCGTGTTTTATAGTTAGATATGTATAGCATTTAACTCAATTACTTTACGTTTCTAAAAGCGAGGGTATAAAGTAAATAGAAACGATAAAGCTTTTGCATGACTAAAAAAATGCGTCACTATTTCATGTTAAGATCGTTGTTCTTTATAGAAATATTGGGTACATAGTAATTTGGGTGAGGCTAGCATTTTTGGCAAAGTGTGGTGCACAGACCTAATTCCTGACCAGGATGCTATCATTTACCCCTACCACCATAGTATTTAGTGGTAGGGGTAATAGAAAGCGTCCATGTCATGTGCACATGGTTCGTGCAGCCACCTTAACAGGGATGCATTCCATCCCTGTTGGCACCTGACATGGGGGTTTCCTAATTAGGCAGGTAGAGTAGTGCACTGCTGACCTGGTGGAAAGACTTCGGCACTGGGCATGCATATGCCAAGAATAACTGAGAACCTGCCTCGGGTACTTGAATTTGCCCATACCACCATACTACCAGTACAGTTTTTATCATGTGTACATGCACTGTTGATATCAAGGGTTACCAAAGCCAGGCAACATTGGAACCACAATTGCAAACTTTGAAGATATTAATAAAAGTAGGAGTGTACAGCATATGAAAGGTTTTACAGTAAGCTGGTACTGAAGTCAAACTTGTGGAAACGTGTCTTTATCATGTTGGCAACTACAGTACAAGCATAGTTTTAGCTAGATGTGTATATACTAAGGAGTACGCAAATTACAACTCAATTTCAATGGGTCATCTATTTAGTGTTATCATCGGTCAGCGCTTGGTAAGGATTACACTACCAGATTCCAATTCTGTACACTATGTAGTGGTGGAAAGTTGAATTGTCGTACGAAATGAATGAAATAATACTGGTCCTTGGTACGGATTTGTTCGGAAGCCAAGTCCGGTACGTAGAAGTCTATTTTTCCTGCACTTAGGTTGGTACTGCAAAGGCCAACAACCGATTCCCATAGCGTGGCCCTGAGACCGATAACGCAAGACTACCGTTCACGGCGAGGACATCCGACCCATTGCTCATTCAACCAGCCAACGTTTTTTTGTCGAGGTCCACCTGGGGGCGCTCCTGTGAGCAGATGGGACATGAAAGGCGTGACCACTTAGTAGGTGTAGGAATGTACGCATCAACACCTGTAATCAAAGAATGCGAAATTTGAACTGCCTGCTATGATCCTATGACAGCTTTCTTGCTCCATCGCATGTGTGATCCTTATTTTGGCCGACAGACGTCTGCATTGAACCTCACGATGTCTTCCACAAGCGTCGCCTGCATTACACGGCAAGATTTACTGGGCACGCTCTCGCCACTTAGTCGTTTTTCGTTACAGGTCACCGCACCTGCACCTAACGTCCAGGCAGGAACACGGGGACACTCTTCAAGATGGGTATGCAGGCCCCTGCCCTCCGTACAGGCGTACATGGGCATCTCCACCCAGTCAGTCTTGAGTCGCTGCCGAGAGCCCGGAGTGCTGCTTGCAATTTCGACTTGTTGCTGGTCGAGGATGACCTTGTTGGTGATTTTGTTGACGATGATGACCGCCTCGAGGAACTTGGACTCCTGCAGCCACCGTGCCAGCCGCAGGATCCCCAGGTATTCACTCTCCTGCTGGAGCCTCTTGTAGCGACTGAAGTCGTGGCCGAACTCGCGGTCCCAGAAGAGCGGCATCCAGCCGCGGCGGAGGTACTCGAGAATGTCCTCGAAGAGTTCCGGGTTGGCGTCGACGAAGAAGCTCCCGTCAGACTGGCGGTTATGTCCCCAGCGCTCCGAGACGAGCGCGCGGAGAAAGTCGCTCTCCTCCAGGGTCGAGGCGAGCGTGGTGAACTTGCGGCCACCAACATCCAAGGTCACCTTGCCCAGGTGCGCAGACCCTGACGCGGGCGTGGAGCTGCGCGCTGGGGTGGCCGTTGTGTGGCGACGCTCGTCGTGGGATTCATGAAGCATTGTGTGTAGATTCATTGTTTTTCTCTGCAGCGCGAACGAGATCGAAGGGGGACACAAGGGCACTGCCAGTTACAGCATGGTCTCCGGCTCATGAATTTTATACAGAGTAATCTGTACTATGTACAAAGCAATTGCACTCGTTGAATAAGGTTTCGGCCAGTTCGTGATGAATTTTTGTGCTGTTCGGTGGCTTTAAAATTTGGACCTGTGGACAGGAAGCTCAATCAAGGCTTGCAAGTGGAGAGCGTACGTAATTCAAGCAAACCTTAATATGGTTGGGGACAAGATAAACCGCACTTTCTGGCGAAAGCGTTGCTTTTGCTACTCTATACGGCAACCTTCCTGACGAATCGGGTTGTTCAGCCCAAACTTTTACCGCAAATTGAACACTGTTTTGAAAGTGAGTCATACAGGTGAACGTGAAAATTGGTTTCCGGAATATCAATATATCAATTAGTATTCACCTTACTATTAATTTAACGTATTTAAATGACAGTTATTTCATTATATCCCAATGAGAATGTATAGGTTCTCAAAGTTGGCTTTATAGTAGTGTTAAAGCGCTTCAGTTGTACGCTACAAAGCTCATAAAGTTAAATGTTAACAAATGTATGTTGTCATTGGAAAACAGAAAACAAAATAGTTCACGTTGGCCAAATATGTACAAATACCAAACAAAATGTAGTTTTGAATATACTTTTCTGGATTTTCTTTTTACAAAAGCAAAAGAACATGCTGTCATACTAGGTGTCAGGGTTTTGCAAGGGAAAATCTATAAACTAGTTTATACTGTGCTATTTCTTTCAAATAAAGTGTGTAAACCAACTCTAGGTTTGCTTGCCAGCTAGGCTTTATCAGGAACGTCGCGGTTTAAACTACTGGAAACTATTTTTTGTGGTGCTTACCTATATAATCACAACTTCAAACTTACCTAGCATCATTGTTGTGGCTACTTAAAGCTTCATTTAAGGTTGTTGTGAGCATTTCTTTCGGCATAATTTTTTTACATATGATGGTATTTATTCGTGAAAAGATGTGAGATATTATAGTTTATACGGCGGCTTTGTTTGCTCATTTCGCATGCAAACAGTTTGCTTACCAAATAAGTTAGGAAAGCCGAATTATAAATCAAGATATTCGTAATTTGGGAAGTGTCTTGCGTTTTAGTGCATGCCTTGTATTATGGTGATATGGTAATAGAATGCATATTGGTTAAGTATTTAGTTCATATGCTACACTTGCCAAGAACGCTAATCCCTACGAAAAGATACTGGACGATGAAGCATGTTAATTAATGAGATATCAGAGTAAAAGCTTCATTAAACTTTATACAGTTGCATGGTAAACCTATCAGGCAATTGTATATCAGGGGTAAGTTAATATATTATACCTTAACTAATTTATAAAACTAAATTTTCGGTAAATGTTGTACAAGGTTTGTGTTTTGGTTTTACACACATACATCTTTTTCATGATGATGATGAAAACGTTTTGACACTGTATGGCCGCAAGGTTGGTAGAACTCTCTACTCAAGTACATTACTTTTCCTTTCCTTGGTTTGTAGGAAACGAGGGTGGGTGTAACACAGGCAAAACTGGTTTAAAAAATGATCTTTTACGCATCAAAAATATTGTTGGTCCAAGGTTTTGAGAAAATATTGTTATTGTCAAAGCTTCTGCTTTACACACCAACATTAAACTTAAAACATTCGGCTAATATATATTCTAATATATAAAACGCATTTCTAACACAGTAACTCTCATTTTCATATATTTAGCTAGTATTATTAATTTTTCAGCTATTAATTTTTTTACCCATCAATATATATACATATACTAATATATATTAAAACCACAGTAATAAAATATTTTAAATTACGAGTAAAAATGAGTTTTCGCATTTATGTATACTAAATATCAAGGATAGCTTTTTGAATCAGCAACAACACATTAATATAATTGTAAACTATAAATCGATCACATTAAAGTTAAAAAATAAAGGGGAAGTACGAAAAACCAAATAATAATAATGGTGATAAGAAACTTGTATACGATTATTTTCAGAGTTATTCATAACCAATTTTTAATTTCGATTGTATTGTAAAGAAACTGTTGTTATACTTCAAATCTATTATATATATTAAAACCAACGTCTGTTAGATATTATTATTATATATAGAAATGTTTTTACTACTTATACCCATACTATAAAAACACTACGTTTTAAATTAAAAAACACTGTTTACACAAAAAGTAAACAAATATATAGATAGGTATTTAATTACTAAAAATGGTAGTAGGGAGAAAACTTTTCAAACGGTTGAGTAGGTTCCGACTTGTAAAAAATAGCTGGCATAACATAGTTTTTTATAGAGAATAGTGAAGGGACTAGGCCAGAGCTATCGCTTAAGGTAGTCGAATACTGTCTATAATCTTCGATGAAGAAGGAAGAGAGACCCTTGTTATGGAGATTCTATAGAACTAGTGATAAGGTATGGTCTGGTCATGTAGTTGATCACGTGACGGATATGCTTAAGAGTAGCGTAGGAGCAACACGAAAGCATGGTAATCGCCAGGGCTAGATCCTTGCCAACCACTAGCTCAAGCGCCAACCTGTAACACCATCCCCATCCTACCGGTATTCTTTTCGTACGCGTGGAATGTTCCGGCATATTTTATAACGAAAAGCAACTTGTCAACGAGCGACGTAAAGAGTGGCGTAAAATGCCTTAGTATATTGTAAAAAGTAGCCTCTTACTGTCGATTGTGGAATGCCCTAACATATCATAAAAGGTGCTAGTATTAACTCCGTTAGTGCCGTTCCCCCCTATGAATAGTTCCGTCTATAATGCCAATAATTATAAACTTTCCCCTTAACAATGAAGGTCCATTTGCACGTACTATATCTATTCTTCTTTGTTTAATCCTATCTACTTGTTTTTACCTAATCCCTTTAGCTTCAATACGTCACTTTTCCCTTTCACCAAAGAAATAAATGTATGTATTATCACGGCCGTTAATAAGGCTATTGTTGGTTAGGTCTGTACATCAACGTATGAAGTGGATCATATAATATTCAAAGTAGATAGAAAAGATTAATATTAGAGGGAGAAGTGACATTCAAAGAGTGCACGCCTTAGGTGAGAGCTTATAAGCTCTTACCCGAACCGTGACAATCTACTAAGTACTCTGTCAACGTCTTTTCTAGGGCATAACACGCTAGTATGCACTTTGCAAAAGTGTTTCCTACAACGTGACACACTATCATACATTCTATAAACGTGATCATCTACGCTTACTAACTATAATGATATCTAATAACATCTATATTAGCAATCTTTTCTTCTTATTTAAAACTCTGTATCGATACTTCAGTAATAACAGTGTAATAACAGTGTAATGAAAGTCGTAATCGAAAAAGCTTCATATTTATAACCAAATAATAACAATACAATTCATTCAGGTCTTCAATAAGTTATTCGGTAATAATAATAGTATAGGCATTGGAAAAAAAATATTTTGGAAGGTTGGTAATCTTTGTAAAGGTGTTATGATAAAGGTATAATTATCGATGTTACGTATAATAAAATCAATATAAAGTAATGCATCGCTATTAATCTAAGTAAAACCTCTTTTCTTTCCTCCTCAACGACACATCACTACCTACAAGTTAAGTTCCTAATTATCTATACAATACTTACATGTTTATATAATAAATTCACAACGAGTTATACTCCGCTCTTCATATAAATTAACCACTTAATTAATATCATATTCTAATCATTCCAAAAAATATACCTCGTAAAAACCTGTTTAAAAAAAAGTCGTTTAACGTGTTAACGGTATCGCGTTGCAGTCGCCATAGCCGCTACTCGCTGCCCCGCCCACATTAATAGTCTATCACTTATCCCTACTTTTCTTTTTCTTTTTCCGTAGCCCGCCACCACTGCTATACCTTCCTTTTCTCCTTCTTTTCCTTTCCCCTCTTTTCTTTTCACACTCCAAAAACAAAAGCGGTTTTTTTCAAAGTTTTAAGCTATGCTCATTCGCCACAAGTAATGACACCATCTGTATCCGTAACGTCGCCCCGCTACCGTAAACGTAATTTCATAAATTTATAACGCAATACGTAACATTTACCACTTTAATTTATAATATATTAATATGCTAAAAGCAAGGTGTATATAATGGAACGAGTGCGTTTTTTAAAATAGCGGTTTATTAGAATACGTCGTAAGGCTTTTTTTAACGCGTAAAGCATCAAAACAACATATCAAAGTATGCATCCACGACCCATCGATAAATACAACCTACGTGCTATACGTTATATCTGCAACTGCGGGTAAATACTCTCACAAATACCATTGAAATGAAGACATCTCATTTTGCTACTACTATTATAAGCGAAACGGTAACAGGTATACCCCTGTACTACTAATGTTAAACCCATTCGTCAAAGCCTTATTACGCGCCCACCGTCTCCACAATTAGTCATTTACTCCCCTAATATATAATCCGAAACTCGATTATCTGTTATATACTAACATACTATGTCGTTATACACTTATTTATTTAATATCTACTTTTCTAATACGTCGTTTGGGGCTACTTCACTTAATATTCACTTGTTAATATATAAAATAAAGTTAAATCCAATTTTCCGTTAAATACTAACTGGCGGCTGCCGGAAACGACCACCGTTATTATCGCTTGGCGGGCTGGCTTACACATACACTACACAGGTAAATTCGACGACGTCTTTATACGTCGTCAGAAAATAGGCAACCCTACCCATTTCCCCTTGCCCAAAAAGATATAACATAAGGCGCGAGGGGCACCTAGCCTTGTTCGGGGCGACCATGCCGACGGAAATGTCGACGATAACAGCAGTACTAACGACAACGACAGTAACAACAAAGGCAACAACGATGACAAAAAAGAAGCTACTTACTCATCCTCCCCCTTCAGTAACATCTAGCTGCCATTTTTATGTTTGTCTGTTTAAACCAGCGATTATACAGATAAAAACATAAAGAAGAATACTTAATTTTCTTTGAAAAATAAACTCGAACGCATATAACAAATAATATATACAAAAATTGACAACATATCAGTAAAAAAATAAATAGCAAATACGAAAAGTAATAATATATCAGTAGAACAGCAAATAGCTCATTCAAAAAAGGTAAATAACAAGTGCAAAGCATAAAACATAAAAATGAGTAAGGAGGTGTAATGAAATACGCCTATCTAGGACTAAATCATACAACCTTTCCAACAACGCCAACGAAAAAAAGTGTTTATAGACAAAAATGGTTATAATACGCTATTCGAAGCGCTTTTAGTCATTATATTCCTTGGATTTGACTTCCTGTTGATCTATTTCGTCTTTTCAATTTCGCATAGTTCTTAAGATTCGCATAAAGCCATAATATGGATTATAAGACGGTTTCATTCACAATACCAAATTTAACGAGGTATTCGTAAAGGGAAAAATAGTTAGTACAAATGACTAAAGGGAGGGGTTTTATCTCAAGAATCGAAATAATTATATGAACCATCATTACCATAATAATACTAAAGTTATAACCTCCAACCATACCATAAATTTCGAAGGTAAAACCACTTCATATAGGTTGTTTACATTTATTCAAATTAAAAAAAAATATTACCATATTAGGTAAACCCGTTTTAACTCAGTATTTTGTAACCAGTAACAAAAATAAACCCTATTTACAAACTAAAATCTTTATCATTCACAAATAATCTATGGATGAAAACAAATAGCTTTGTTATCTATATATCAAAGGGCATACAACTTAAACTACATTTTATATGCCGAATTTACCACTCTAAATGATGATTTAAAGCTTTATATTTTTATCCAACGATTTCATCAAACGTTACGTAACGATAAAAAAATTAAACCCTTTTTTCAATTATACGATTAATACAACCCAAGCTCCACATATACACCAACTTTTGGTAGGTCTTCGTCGTTGCAACGTAGTCGATTCGAATTATTGTGGTCGAAGTAACTGATGCTGCATTTAAAATAGTTTTGATTGGTTGAGTTGTAAGTTCTAAGTTTGGCAAACTACTAACCGGTCCATACACTAATTTGTATAGCCAAATGCTTTGGCCTGTATCATATTTTGAAGAGGGTATCTACTGCACTGCATTTGCAGTCAATCCCATAAACTGTAGTTAATTCACAGCCAATACAATTAATTAACTGTAAGTATAGTTAACTTGATTGTCCTACATTTAACTTCTATTTCAACACTGGCGGCTTTTTTTTGTGTGTAAACTAACATAGCCGGCTACCAATTAGTAGCAACTTTTAAAATCCCTCCTTAATACGCAAGCTCAATCCCTATTAATTCCAGTTAATTTGCACTGAAATTAATATCAATCACGGCTCTTTGCTTCACATTTTCGAGCTTTTTGGTTCTTAACTTCCGTGTACAGTTTTTTTGCCACAAATCTATGTATATTATACATTCTATTGCTTACGTATCGTATGCTACTAATTCTACTTATTATTACAATTATTATTACCTTAGTAGTTTTCGAATTTATTAAAGTATTCATATTCCTCTATGTTACGTACCTGGTAGTTTGCATAACCTCGATTTGTACAATTAATATACTATTATTTACAAACCGTTTCAAGGAGTTATTGGGCGTAAACTTGGTTTTAGCGTTAATGGAGTTATTTTTACCGTTGATTCACCAAAACCTATAGATTTCTCAGGCTTCACATATTTACTTTAAAGTTATTACGTCTATTATTAAATATTTTCTATTTTTATACCCAATTTTAATGAATATTTGTACATGTTTCGGGAGTTTATACATATTACTTTGGGTATTAAAGGAAGCCTTAGTTATTTGGTGGTATTGTTTAACGTATCGTTAATTACTATAACAATATTAAAGTCTATTATTATGTCATACACCTGCAATACTAGTACGTTTTGTATTGTACGTTTATACTTGACAGATATTTAGTATACAAGGTTTCCAGTAATCGTAAATTGCCTATTAAATTTTTTTCTCGTTAATGAGTCTTATAAAATCCCCGATTTACAATGTGAGGTTAGTATTGGTAGAGCTTTAAACCTTTCAACATTGTCGGTTCGATTGGTCTAAGTAACAGTAGTATTACATAGTAAAGTACCAGATGTATTGTTCTAGGTTTTGTAGATTACTAGCCAGTTTTCGCAGTAATTTATATAGCTAATTTCTTAGCACATATCCTAATGTGAAGTGGACGTATACTATACTTGACTTGCAGCTAATACAGTAGGCCCACAGAACAATATACTTAACTTTCAGTTAATATGATCAAATTTACTTCCAAGTAAAATTAACCTATTGAATTGTGATTACTTTTATTCCAACACTAGCGGATTTTTATTTTTTTACGCGTACGCTAGTGTAGTCAACTAAACTTTTCCGGTTATTGCCGAATTACGTCTTTGTTAACTAACTAAACGCCTATCAATTCCATTTTATTTTCATATCTAAATTAACCTCAATTATCTTTAATTGCCCCACGGCTCCGAGTTCCGACTTTATTAAATCTTTCAAATATGTTTTTAAGTATAGACTTATGTAAACCTTCAGTTTAACCGTAATAATCAAAAAATAACCATTACCATTTCTTTGGTAGTCTTCTAGTTTACCAATAAATTTCTGTCGGCTAACACGTAACTTAGCCTTGCTTTGCAGCCTGTTAAAATAACTCTCGATGCGTATGGTTAGCCTATTGCTGGCTACAAACCTTTTAAGGGTCCTATTTAACGATGCCTTCGTTATAAAGTTAGTAGGATTGTTCTTCCCATCGATCTATCGAAACTTATTGATTTCTCTGCCTTCGTAGACTTCGTGGAAAGCTATTACGTCGATTATCAATCGTTTTTTATTGGTGGTTCCGAGATTTGAAAGGCATTTGAATAGACTCCTCGAGTCGGTATAAATTATCACTGAGATAAAGGGAATATTTCATTACTTGGTAATAACATTAAAGGTTTCCCATAACTCTATACCTATATTAAATATAATTATTATATTGTAAACCTTTGAGACTAATATGCTTAGTTTAATTCTCTTACATTTAACTAACGTTTAATAGATTAGGTTACCGGTGATGTTAAACTATTCTTTCGCTTGTATTTATTAACGAGTGTTATTAGGAAGCCGATCTGTAAAGAGAAGTTGGTGTTATTTATAAAAAACCGTCTATGAAAATCATTCATTTGGCCCTAAATGGATTAATCGAAACTATATTAATCCTTTGGTTTAAGTTCCATATCTACCACTTAAGCCTTTTGTTTAACCAGTCAAAATCTTTATCTACTAGGTTTTATACTTGTACTGTAATCAATAAGTTGTACGAGGCTTTAGTTTACTATAAAGTGGTTATATAGTTGCCTTGTGCACGTTATTCCAGGTACCATTAAGCCATCGCTACATTAGTTTTGTTAATTGTGACTATGTTAGCTCCTTGACCTTTCTCGCCAAAGTTTAAAACAATATTAATACCAAATATACGGATTGACGATCCGTTGAAGTTAAATTGATTTCCCTTCACCAGGGTCATAAACGGCTTGTAATTCCAAAACTTGAAGTCCTCAATCGCTTGCTCTTCCGATCTCATGAAGTTGACAGTTTTAATGAAAATGGTATCGTTAACTTACATACCTATCAAGCCGAACTCCCTCTCTAACGTTACTAGTAAATACGTATTGTATGTAAAAAACTTAATACTTAGTTCTGATTTAAAGAAAGATTAATATGTTAAAAACTAATAAACACATGCTTCGGCTAGTTTGTATAATGGCTTAATACACTGTATTACCGTCATCGAAGGATAGGTGATATATAGTTTTCATATCAATTTTAGTAAGACGATTCGCTGTAAATCGGTCGCTGATTGCATGTATGTTAACGTTATATCTAGGCTATTAAATGTAAAGTTAACTTTGGTTTTGGTTAATAAACCTGTTGCTAAAGCGACTACCAAACGTTTTCTAATTTTTTAAATCGTTTATAAATGCATAAGAATTCAATCTTTACCTTTATTACTATATTTTTCAACAGCTAAACATGAATTTTCGTACGGCTTCCACGTGATTTTACCTTTGACCTTGTATATAATATTCGACTTAAAGATTATAATATTCGGGGTTTCAAGATTAAAGTCGGTTTTAAATATTAATTATATAATTTTTCGAGTTATGAGGTCGTTAATCTCGATATTATTAGTTTCTTTCAAAAGTTTACCGAAGGTTTTCATAATGTCTTATATCTGGAACTTTAATACTAAGTTTTCGTTATCCTTTTCTTTCCTGCTTATCTAAGCAATATTGTAAATGTGACTTGGTGTATATTCCTGCTCTTTAGTGTTTCTTTTCTTCGGTAGTTGACCGCGCTAGCAGCGTTTTATCGACTTATTGATAACGGGTAGGGAAAGGTCGTGTTAACTTAGTTGTTTAACTTAAAAGTCTTTATCGTTCATTACTCTGATATAATGTTTGACTTAGGTGGTACGAAATGTCGTGAAGTTGTTATTAATTTTAACGATTACTTTAAAGTTAGCGATACTTAAGGTTTTTTGTAGGCTATCACATTTTCCTAGCTCTCGTCATACGAGAACTTCACTTTGTAACGGTAAATTAAGCACGTTAATTATCTTGAGGACGTTTTAGTTGTTAAGACCGTCATTGACTTGGCGCTGTGCCAATTCCTTTTGCAGTTCTTTCAGTGTCTTTCTGTAGGCTATAGCTTTCTTTTATGTACTTGCTGATGGTGGAAATTTAGTTGTTAAGCGTGGGTACTCTTTAAAGACCAGTATCGTTAATACCAGGCCTCTAAAGATTATAGTGTCGTTTAAGCCATTTACTGCTATTGAAAGGCTTGCCTTTTAATTCTGAAAGATTTTAATTTCTAATGTAAAGATATCATACGTTTGAAGGAGGAGTACCTGTGTTATTTCAACTTTTTCAATGCTTTAGTAGGTCTTTATAAAGACATTTTTACATTAAATCCCCATTATTTTGGTATTTCCCTGAAACTTCGACATCGAAAAGTTGGTACCAATATCGTGGACAACGACGATATATGGGACTTAATACGTGTTAATTTATAATATCCTTAACTTTTTCCTCGTACCCTTTTCTATTTAAAACTTCAGAAACTTAGCTTCGTGGAAAAAGGTTGCGGAGTTAATAACGTAAAGAATAAGCTTATTATTTAATTAAAACACATTAATAAAAAACTTTTAATTAAAGTCTTTATCTTCTTTTAGTGTAAACTTAAATTTTCGTGGTAATTAGACATACGTTTAATAGTAAGAACAAAACCTTTCGGTAGCTGTTAGGGAAAAGTATTCCATATCTTTATACCTTACGGATTTTAAGACTTTATATAACCTATTAACGATCAAGTAATTACATTATCGACATGGTTAACGTATCTTTAACTCAGTCAAATTCAATACTATTACCTTTATGTTTGAAATATTAAACTATAAGAGTTTTTATTTAAAGGTGAAGAGAAACGTTTCGTCGTTTTTGACTTATTCGTGGGCGTTAACGTTAACGTTGACGCCGAGGGTTTTCATATTCTTTAAATAGAAAAAGAAAAAGATAGGGGACTAAAGGATGTGAAACGTAATCGAATTAAACAATTTAAATTACTGTTGTCCTTAGTAAAGATATTAGTTCGCCTTAATCAAAGTCGATTTTGGCATTATTAGTATTTGGAAGATTGATTTCTATAACAGTAGTATTTTCCTTTTGTAAAGACATGTGTTATGAATAGCTTTTTATTAATTACCTTATTACTCCTGTGTTTGATATAATACTTTAAAACGTGTAATCTGCGTAACTTTCATGAAGGTTAAAAATATATAAAGGGTCAGGAACTTGGTTAAGGTAAAGGTAAAAGTTTTTACTATTTAAAGGGTATGCGAAAATATATTCAGCTAGTTACTAAGCCGCATCAAGAGTATCATTTTTATATTATTTAATTAATTTGGTAGTATCTTCATTATTAGTAGTCTATTTGCGTTCGAAGTTTTCTATATAATCTAAATAGTCTTACCCTAAAACAATAGAGTACTAAATATGGTCTATTACCTATTTATTATCACGTTAGGCAGGAGGGTAACGAGTTAATCAATAATCGAGTTTGCTTGAAATCCAATATTGTTTACTACTATTACAATGTTTATTTTTGAGGATAGCAGGTCCGCTTAAATCTTTCTATTATTAGTAGCAACATGGTTGTAACATTTATCTTAAAGCTATTAAACCAGATTTTAATGTTTGGAACGCCTATAACCGTATTTGCGGTCGACGTAGTTAATCATCGCGTAGTTTTCCTCATTCATATCGTGGAAGTTATCAGCTTAGGGATATATATCAAGTGAGTTTAGTATACGCGGTATCACAGTCGTAAAAAAGGAATGAAATGAGCTAAAAAAAGTCTTTGCAGGTAGAATCTAAGTGTTATAAGGCGAATTCTAACTAGTTCATGCCTGTAACAGCTACACTTACTTATTCTTCAAGTGTAAATTCACCATCGTAGGCTTTCCTATTACTCACTAACATAATATAAGTTTATCAAACATTTAGTTAAATATATCCATCGGTACTTTCTCCTCTTTCTTTCGTTGTTATCGTGGTCCACCTCTTAGTTATCCAGTCCGTATAATATTAATTAAAGTGGAAATCGTATTCGAAATAACTCTTTATATCATTTTAAATTTCGGGAAAGGTTGTTGTTTATGTTAAGAAGGTTCAGTAATAATCTTCATCGTGTTTAATAAGGATTCCAGGGAATAGTAAGTCAAGATTTCAAAGGAGTAACCTTTTCCCACTTACAAATATTTTAAAAAGCATTATATTCGTATTAAAAAGGTCATAAAGCTTTTTATTATACGTCGTCACGTTATTCCAAATTTAACGAAATTTGTGAAATGATTATAATTAATATTAACTATCTTAATGAATATTGAGGGAAAACCGCGATAATCTTTTATTTTTTATCAATATTTCCTAATAATTTAAGCCTTAAAGTCTCCAGATCTCGATATTAAGTATAATTCACAGTCGCCTAACCAGAGGGATAAAGTCCTATAGTAGCACCTCTAGTAGGCTCGCGCGTGTTATTGTACCTACCATAGGAAGCTTTTTAAGGAAATTGTCGATTTTCAGTGGAAGGTTAAAGTTCAATAGTGACTTGGTTGTAGGAAGGTTTTGATGGATTTAACGTTTTTCTTAAATTAACCGGTGAAGGGCATCGACGTTAATACCTTTTGCCGTATTGAAAGCTATTATTTTACGTATTTTGCCGCAGCTAAAAGCGTACACCATGCTATTATGTCAAGGTAGCAAGCTGTCAAGCAAATTATTAGGTTTTTTATCATTAATGTGTTAAGAGGTTCACCTTAATTAAAGGTAAAGGTAAGGTCTCCTAAAACGCGTATAAAGGTGTTAAGGGTTTTCGATGCCCTTATCTTTCCCTCGAGATTCTTAAAGATTAGAGGTTTAAAGAGAGTTTTCTCATTAAACTAGTTTAAAGAAAATTTCGGCTAATCTTAATAAAGTTTTTTCTAGAATATAAATTTTACAGCGGGTAACTTTCTTTTTTAACTCAATATTAACTGTATATTGTATTATTTTTCACGTGAAAAAAAGTTCAGTAATTGAAGAATTTACGACAATCTTGCAAAGTGCGATCACTATAGCCGTAATTGTCGCCAAAGTCCGCGTCGAGGATATACTAACCAACTTAATTAGTCAGATAGGTCTTAATTAAAGTTTCATTGATATTAGTAATTTAAAGCTATTTGTCGTAGTAATTACCTAATATTAATTCAAGTGTTTGAACTACTTTTATATACTTTTGATTCGGTACTATTTTAAAGTCTTGATTTATATAGAGCTTGGTAAACAAAGTTCTTCAAGATCTAAAGCGTAAGATGTGGTGTTTTGGTGTGAAATTGCGTAGAAATTTGGTGATTTGGTGTTTAATCGAGCGACGTGGCTTTTATAACGTAATTTTGCGAATTTTGGTATTTTCGCTTAGAGTAATGATTTTAACGACTAAATTCACATAAGGGAAAAGAAAAAGAATTAAATCGGGTAAAGGTTTAGTATAAAAAGTAAAGTAAAAAGTAGTTTATTATTAGTAAATATCAAGGGTTATTAATTGGGTCATTTAATGGAAGAATTAGTCGTTTTTGTATCAGTAATATACACAA
Organism: Anisogramma anomala; assembly: GCA_038502455.1. Classification (NCBI taxonomy): domain Eukaryota; kingdom Fungi; phylum Ascomycota; class Sordariomycetes; order Diaporthales; family Gnomoniaceae; genus Anisogramma; species Anisogramma anomala. The sequence continues at coordinate 6,902,033 of JASMMZ010000004.1, read as the reverse complement.
GAGTATTAACTTAGCTGTTTACCAACTTATCGATTTCAAACTTTTAACGGTCAATCTTAACGCTTTTCATTCAAAAGAATTTATGAAGATTTCTTGTTGTTTTCGACAGCGATGCCGTCGCTATCTTTAAATTACCGTAAAAACCGAAGCAACCTAAAAGTCTTCTCTACTTACTGCTGTAAAATATGACGCAATAGTAGAGGCACTGATTAAAAATCTTTCCTTTAACCTAGTCTTTCACAAAGAGCAACCGGAAAGTAGCCATTTCTTTTACTTAGCTTATCTGTGCTTAACCTAATAAACCATAATCAGTATTGGTAAGACTTTAGACGTTGTAACGTTATCGATTCTATTAGTCGAAGTAATAGTAGTATTGTGTGATCAAGTTGTAGACGTATTGTTTTAGATTTTACAGACCGCTAGCTAGTCTGCACAGTAATCTGTAGAGTCAATTGCTTAGCCTATGACCTAGTGTGAAGTGGACGCATACTGTACTTAACTTGCAGCAAATACAGTAGGCCTACAATACAATATACTCAACTTGCAGTCAGTATAGTCAAATTAACTTGCAAGTAAAGTTGACCTACTGCACTGCAATTACTACTATTCCAACAGTTAGTATTATTAATAAAAGAGCTATCCGTAAAGATTAACAACTTTTCCGTTATTAGTTTTGAAGGAATTATATTAATACTTCTTTTTATATAGTTTAATTGCTATCGAATTTCGAATTTAACCTATTAAAGTTCTTATTTTTTAAATCTTGTGCCCATTCCGCAAGAAATAAGTTATAAAATGCCTCTGGTTGATACAACGTAATAAAATAAGCCATATGTGTTTTTTAATTTAAATATCGTTGTAATCTTACCTTATCGGTTTTACGGATGGTCTTTAGGCTCATAGCATACCCTTTTTGATATAGGTGAATATACGTGCCATTTTAACTTTAATATTATAGATACAGATTAACGATTAATTAAAGTCAAGTTGTATACTTAAACTAACCTTTCGATTAGCTTATTTTTTTGAAGTACAACCTTTCGATAATACGTTGTTTCTCTGTTATAAACCCCAAGGTTTCGAAGAAGAAAGATTATTCATTTATATATTTATAATAACGAAAATTATGATATACGTAAAATATAACACTGGTTAAAATTTAAAATATGCATATCAGATTTTTTTTTTAAGTGTTTCTGGTATATTAAGAACTAACGCATACCTATTCTGCCTAATTTCTGTGAAGATTTGATTTAACGTATTACCGTATCAGTTGGAAACTTGTTCCTTAATTCTTTCAGTAATTTTAATAGTATAACACGCTAGAGATTGTTGGAAAATTACATATATACTTACTTTATATTATGGATAATAAATCTTAATTCACCGTTTACTCTAACAGTTAAACTGGTAGTAATTATAATTATTAAATACTAATTGGTCCTATAGATTATAAGCGATTGAATAAAGATTTAGTTCTTACTTTTATTACTGTATTTTGAAACGATTAGCCGTAACTTTTCATATGGTCGATTCGTAGTGTCACCTGATATTTCGTAAATTATCTTCGACTTAAAGACTACAACGTTGTAGCCTTTGAATTACGTTACCGGCATAAGTTAAATAATCTCTCATATAAAAAGGCTGTGAATCTCTACTTGGTTGTTTTCAAAAGATTTATTCAATATATTAATATTAATTTTAACACATATCTTAAGGGTTAGTTTTCTGTTAATGTTATCTTTTCAAAATACCCACACCATTATATATACCCTCCTGAACTTAAAATCCCCGTTACTATCCTTTTCCTTAATATGTATCCTCTCTTTCGGTGGTCTTATACGTTATTAACATTCCATCGATTATTAACGATTGAATTAGGAAAATTGTATTGGTGAATTTGTTCGGCTCGAGGGTTATCGAAGTAAAAAGGTTTCTTAAACTCAAAGAGTTTTTGCTTATCATTTAACCTATGTAATCCGAAAAGTAATAAATTTATTAACGGTTTTGATTATTACGTTTAGATCAATGATAATCAATATTTTGTAAAGTTTATTTCATTTACCTAGTATTCTTTACATAAAGATATTTATTGGAAAAAGTTAAAATAATTCGTTTGTTGTCAATAGTCCGTTCCTAGTGTTAAGAATATTATTAACCTAATAACGTGCCGATTCCTTTCTAAGTTTTTTTAAGGTTTTACTATATATTATAATATGTTTTAGGATCTTTAATAATAGTAGAGATTAAGTTGTTATATATGGGTAGGTCTCTAATACTAGCAACGTTAGCATGACGTCATTTAAATTAATAATATTGTTAAAGCCTTATATCACTATTCAAAGTAGTGCTCTTTAATTTATAATGCTTTTGATTTCTATAGTAAAGATATTGTAAGTCTTTTATAAATTAGTGTAAGATTTTTAGGCTTTATTAACACCTCAATAAGCCCCAACAGGAACCTTTTTATATGAATATTTCATTAAGTTAACATTAATCTGAAATTGTATCGTAGTAAAATTAGTACTGATATCATAAATAAGCGCGTTTAATAGTGTCAAACACGTGTTAATATTCGAAATACGTAATTCTTTTTATATTTTTCTTACTATAATATCCTTAAGTAATTTAACGTTGTAAAATACCGTGGTGAAGTTAATAACGTAGAATATTAATTTTTTATCCAAATAAAATACGCTTACTAAAACCTTGAAATGCAATTTTGAATTTATTTCTGTATAAATCGAAATTCAAGGGGGTTTAGAAGTGTATTCAATAGTAGTAGAGAAGTTATTTGATTGCTTTTAAGGTTGGTCAATTCATATTTTCAAAATTAATTACCTTTTAAACCTTGTACAGTTCATTAATTACCGGGTTATTGAACCGCAAATATAATAAACGAAATTACGACTTCATAAGTTTTGATAACATTAATTTGAGCCTTTAAAATTATAAATAGGTATGTCTTTATTTAAGGTTGAGTAAAAACCTTTTACTATCTTTAACTTCAACTAATTTATTTGTTTGAATTTATACGTTAACGGCGAGGCTTTTTATATTTAAAGATAAACGAAAGAATTTATAGGATATTCTAAAATATTGAAAATAGGGATAACAACGATAGTGATAATCGTCGATCTTGGTAAAACGAACTTTTTCCCAAGGTTAATGCTAACTTCAGCTTTACCGGTATTCGTATAGTTAAGTTTTATAATAGTATTATTATATTTTTCATAATGCGTTGTATTACCAATAGCTTTTTATTAAGTATCGTATTGCATTAGTATTTTGTATAATACCTTTAAAGATTTGTATCTCTTAATAGTTATAAATAGTAAATAGGAACGTAAGATTAGAATCTTTATAGTTATAATGGAGATAAGGGTCTTTACCTGTTAAGTAGTATAAAACGTGTGTTTGGTAAATTATTATATCATTTTGGGGCCAGTATTAGTATATCTATATCAACCTATATATTTAAGCTTATTTTTCTTTATCTTCAACCTCCTCATTTTTAAAGTTTACGATATATCTAAAACAGTTTTTCTTAGAAGTAATAAGGTACTACAATTAATGTAATATTTATTATTTGTAATGTTTAACTAGAAAGTAAAGAGTCAATTAATAATCGAATTTTCTATATATTGAACATCTTCTATAATTTTCAGTAAGTTTGCGAGGCTCGCTTGAAGATTTTGAGGAGGGGGAATACCTTTTTCCGTGCGTAATCTAAGTATAAATTCAGGGTCGGACTTTTCGTTCATCGTATCAACCGGGCTTACCGTATTTACAATCAATATAATATATATGAAACGTTTTTTTTAGTCGTCGCTAAACTTCAAAGTTTAAGGGTATAAATTATTTGAACTTTGGACTTGAATTTAAAAGGTCGTAAGAGAAAAATGAAATTAGTTAAAAACCACCTTTGGAAGTATTTTAAAAGCACTATAAATTTTATTCGAACTTTTTATAAGCAGTAATTGGTTACCTAACTCATTAACGTAATATACCTTCACTACCTCTCACGTTCCCCATTACTTATTGATCAAATATTAGCATATGAAACATTTAATTAAGTAGGTCTATTTTACTCACTATCTTCTCCATATAATCCAATATATAAAACCACTCAATAATTTTTAATTTATATAATATTAGGCGCTGAAAATATCGTATTCGAAGTAACCTTTACAACCGAGGAAATTCTTGCGGAAAAAGGAGAAATTTATGAAATATGTAATCAATAGTCCTGAGTTTAGCTGGTAAATATATTGAAAATTAATGAGTAAAAATCTAATGATTTAACCTTTATTTAGAGATAGATTTAAAAAGACGATCGTAACTCAACGTTGAAGAGGTTATACAACTTACTGTTATACTTATCAATTACTTAAGAAATCTTAATAAACGTAGGAATTACCGCGTAATCTTTATTCACTATTGAGACATGTTGAAGGAAAAGGGTAATATAATAATTGTAAGGACCCTTAAAATGCTTTGAATGATATTGGGAAATATGGTATTGATAACTAAAATTATTGCCTTTAGCTGAGTTGAAGGGGGGGAAAACAATAGCTATATCTATAGTAAACTTATATGTAAAGCCGTTTTTTCCATAATTTGATTACTGGAATTGGATGTATGAAGGAACTTAAGGGGAAAAGGATCAAAGGTTTCCGCCGCAAAAATTCTAGTAATACTCCTTGCAGTATTAAGGAATATATCGAAGTATTTTCTTGATTAATTAGTAAACTTAAAGTTTTCATCGTATAAATTGTTTTATCTTCTACAGCTAATAACATTCAATCGTTCATTATAAGTAAAAAAACTCCCCCCAAAAAATAGGTTTAAGTAAAACCTTGAGAATACGTGTAAAAGCGTGAAAGAATATCTTTGTCAATCATAACTTTGCCTTTCATCTTAATGTATGAAGGTTTTTCATTTTTTACGCATACTTGGAATACATTTATTCAAATTAGCCTTTTTCGGTTTTTCGTAAGGCGTTTAATGTTGTGACTTACAAATTTCGGGTTTAGTATATTTTTTAACGTATTTATTTTCAATTCTTTAGATATTCATATTTTATTTCATAAAGTACTTTTAAAGGTCATTAAACGCCTTTAGACCTTAAATGATTTGGATGGGGTTTCATTCCAGAATATAAAAGCCGATTATATTAATAAGATATTTAATTTACAAGTTGTCGGTGACATTTTTATACCAGAAATCGTTGTTAAAATTCTTGATAAATGTCGGTTCGAGGTTTTTACTCGCTTTTCTTCTTATTCAGTTCTAAATAATATTTATATCAACGTTTTAGATAATTATTTCAACGTTTTGGCTGCCGTAAAACTTAGTAATATAGCGGTAAGTAAACTTGGGGATTTGGGAGCGTAAAGATGTAGTGTTTTAGAGTAAATTTGTATAGAACTTAGCGATTTAGCGTAAAGTTGCGTAACGTGGATTTTTTGACGCGATTTGACAATTTTTGGTATTTTTCGCTTAAAGTAGCGGCTTTAGGACATAAGTAGAGGGAAAAATTAATATAAAAGGGGAAAAAGTGTATAAAGAGGTAGTTTATAATTTGACTATTTAAGTTGATATTTGTTGAACGTCGTAAAACTTCATCGTTTTTACGATTTTTAATTTGAATTTATTCATGTAATAATATCAACTTCACGATTTCTAAGACTTTCGAACGGTCAATTTCAATGATTTTTTTTTACAAGTAATCTAATAAATGTTTTTTATAAGCTTCGATGGTATTAGCGATACCTTCGCCACTTATAAACTGCCGCAAATGACTATATTGACTATAATATTTCCATATTTATTATCAAGAATAACTAATACAGCGTATAGGGGCCCTTTGTAACAATCCCTCCTTTACTTTCAGCCGCTATTTAACGTGAATCTTAGTCAGAAAGTAGCCTCTTTTTTACCTAGCTTATTTGGTTTTAACCTAATAAGTACTGATTAGTGTTAGTAGGACTTTATCATTACAACGTAGTCGATTCGAACTACTAAGATCGAAGTAAGTGATGCAGTATTGGAATTGGTTCTAATTGATTGATTTGTAAGTTCTAAGTTTGGCAGACCACTAACGGGTCTATACCCTAATTTGTATGGTCAAATGCTTTAGAATGTACCTCATTTTTAAGTGTGTGCCTACTACACTGCATTTGCAGTTAATCCCACAAACTGTAGTTAATTTTGAGTGAATACAATTAATTAACTATAAGTATAATTAACTTAATTTTACTATATTTAACTATTTTTTTAATACTAACGGCTTTTTGTTTTATGCCTATACTCCAAAGTAGCTAGCTATTAATTGATAGCAACTATTAGAATCCCTCCTTAATCCGCATGCTTAATCCCTGTTAATTCCAGTCAATTTGCAATGAAATTAATATGAATTACAGCTTTTGATTTCATAATGTCAAGTCTTCTGTTCTTTAACTCCCATACACAGTTTTTTTACTATAGACTTTTACGTATTATACATTTTATTGCTTACATATTTTTTTTACCAGTCATTACACTTATTATTACCGTTATTATTACTTTCGTAATTTTCGAGTTCATTTGGTCATTTTTATTCCTCCATAATAGGTATTGGGAGGTTTACGTAACTATATATTGTTATAGTTAGTATATTACTATTTATGAATCTGTTTAGGGCATTATTAGTCGTGGCTTTAATTATAGCATTAATGGGTTTATTTTTTACCGTTAATCCACCGGAACGTATCGATTTCCCAGGCTTTATATATGTTCTTCAAAGCTTTTACGTTTATTATGAAATGTTTTTAATTGGTTATACCCAGTTTTAATATGTATTAATAAAGGTTTCGAGAGTTTATACATATTATTATAGGTATTAAAGGTAATATCAGTTATTTGATGATAATCCTTAACGTTAAATCATTCATTTTGCCGATATTAAAGCCTATCATCATACTCTATACCTCCGATATCAGTATATTGTTTGTATTATATCCTTATATGTAACGGATATCTAATGTTGAAGGTTTCCGTTAACCTTAAATTGCATTTTAGACATCTTTTCATCAATGAATATTATGAAGAACCCGATTAATAATATGAGCTTAGTATTATTAATAAAGAAGCTATTGGTAAAACTTATAAGCTTTACCGTTGTTAAGTTTAACTAAATTATCCTAATACTTTTTTCAAATTACCTAGCTGCTTTTAAATTCCTCTAACCTATTAAAGTATTTATATTGTAAATAATTTACCTTCATCATTATGAATGTGTTATACGATACCTCCGGTTGGAATTATATGGTAATATTAGTCGTACAAGCTTTTTACTTTAGTTATCGTTATAATTTTACTTTATTAGCTTTGTCGATATTCGTTAGGCTCATAGCGTACCAATTTTAACGTTGGTCAATATATATATAGCCTAACCTTGATATTATAGATACGGATTAACGATTTATTAAAGTTGAGTTGTATGCATTTAGTCAACTTTTAGATTAGATTATACTTTGAGAAGTATAACCTTTTAATGGCACGTTATTCCGACGTTTTAAATCTATTTTTTCTGAAGAAAAGAGTATTATTTGTTTGTATATTCATGATACCAAAATCTTCGCCTCACATGAATTATAAGTACGGGTTAAACTTCAAGGTCTTTATATCTAGTGTGTCTTCAAATTGTACTAGGTACGTTGATAAATAATAAATACCTGTTTTCTCTAATTCGTACAAAGATTGAATGTAACATATTATCGTATCGGCTGGAAACTTGTCCCTTAATTCTTTCAATATCTTTAACATAATCCTCTAAAGATTGGTGGAAGATTACATATACGTTTGCGTTATAATACGGTTATTCAATTTAAATTTAACGTTTACACTGGTACCTATACTGGTAATAAATACAATAATTAAACGTTAATCATTATTCTGAATTATAGGTGATTGACTAAAGATCTAGTCTTCACCTTTATTACTGTATTTTCAAACGATTAATTGTAACTTTTCATCCGGTCGATTCATGGTTTTGCCTTAAATTTCGTAAACTATTATGGACTAAAAGATGGTAACGTTTTAGTTTTTAACTTACCTTAACAGTATAATTTTAATAATCTTATAAAAATGCTATGAATTTTTCCCCGGTCATTATTTTGGAAGGTTTACCCAATATATTGATAATGATTTTAATACGTAGATTAAGTGAAAATTCTTTGTCAAAATGTTTTGTTAGAAATATATATTCCGTTACTTATATCTTTACAAGCTTATAGTCCCCGTAACTATTATTTTCCTTAATATCTATCCAAATTTTCGATGGTTTTCTACGCTATCAATATTCCATCGGTGTATTACTGATTGGCTCGGGAGATTTATATTGGTTAATCCGTTCGGCTCAGAGGTTTTTGATGTAAATATCTTTATTAAACTCAAAGAGTTTTGAATTTAGTTCAACACATATAATCCAAAAATATTTAAAACCGGTAGCAGTTTTAATTACCACCTTTAGATTGACGTTACTGAATATTTTATGAGGTTTATTTTATTTTCATAGCTTTCGTTAGGTAAAGACTTAACTTTAAAAGTTGAAGATAGTATATTGATTATTGATGTCTAGTTTTTGATATTTAGGGTATTATTAAACTAGCGGCGGGCCGATTCCTTTCATGTTTTTTTTTAATATTTTTATTTTATATTATGGTGTATTCTAGGGTATTAGGTAATAGTGGCAATCGTTTTGTTATATATAGATAGGCCTCGGATATTAGAAAAGTTGGTAAAAGATTATTAGGGCTAATAATATTGTTAAGGCCTTGTACCATTATTTCAAATCGTGCATTTTAATTTATGAAGCTTTTAATTTCTAGAATCAGGATATTGTAGGCTTTTTGTAAAAGAGAGTAAACCTTTTCGACTTCATTAATCCTTTAGAAGGTATTAATGGCTACATATTTACATTGAAGTTTTATTGATTTCATATTAATTTGAAAATTTATCGGGGTTAAGTTGGTACTGGTATTGTAAATTAACACGTTAAATTGTCTCAGGTACATATTAATCCATAAAGTATGTGGTAATATTTATGATTTTTTATTATAATAGTTTTAAGGGAAATATCCTTATAGAATTTTGTTGCGAAGTTTATAATATAACATATTAGATTATTATTCAATCAAAATACGTTTACGAAACCCCTCAAGTTAAAGGTTTGATTTTTAATGTAAATGTTGGTAGGCCTTTATCTTTGAAACGCAGTCGATTAGAATCACTGTGGTAGAAGTAACTTGTATTGCGTTGATATTGTTGATTGAGATGTAAGTTCTAAGTTTGTCAGACTGCTAGCTGGTCTACATACTAATTTGTATGGCTAAATACTTCGGCCTGTACCCCACTTTGAAGTGCGAACCTACTGCACTGCACTTGAAATGCAGTCCTACAAACTACAGTCATTTTGTATTACGTACAATTAACTTTACTATAAGTAAATTTAACTTGGCTATATTGTATTTAACTGTTATTTCAATACTGGCGGCTTTTTGTTTTATGCTTACACGCCAGAATGACCTGCCATTAATTCGTGGCAACCTCTAAAATACCTTATTAATCTATAAGCCAGACTCCTGTTAATTCCGATTAATTTGTATTGAAATCAACCTTAATTACGGCCTCTTGTTACCCTTTTGCTTTACCCTTTCGAGACCTCCGTTTCTCAAATCCCGTACACAGATCTTTTGCTATAAACTTATGTAAATCGATTGCGCTACCACTTATGTACCCTTTGCCAATAGTTTAAACTGCTGCTATCGCTACTATTGCTCTGGCGGTTTTTCAGTTTGCCAGGGAAACCTTGTTTGTTTACGTTAAATTCCGGGCAGATTACGTATCCCTCGATTTATATAGTTAGATTATTACTATCCATAAACTTTTTAAGGCTCTATTAGGGGTGGCTTTCGTTATGGTATCCGTAGGGTTATGTTTAACGTTGATTCACCGGAACTTATTGTTTTCCCGGGTTTCGTATGCCTTCCTTAAAGTTATTACGTTTATTATTAAACGTTTTTCATTGATCGTGCCTAATTTTGATAAGCATTCGTAAAAGCTTTTAACGTTGGTACACACTACTACAGGTATCTGTAGTAATCGCAATTATTAGGTAATAATCCTCAATATACCGTTAATTACTATATCGATGTCAAACCTTATTATTATTTCGTAGACCTCCGAGGTTAACACACTCCGGGTTACGCGTTTACACTTAACAAATATTTAGTATATAAGGGTTTCGGTAATAGTAAATTGTTCTTTAAACCCATCCTCGTTGACGAACATTATTAAAAAGCAGATTTACGATATAAGGTTAGTATTATTGACAAATAACTTATCCGTAAAGATTATTAGCTTCGTTTTTTACCAAATTCACAAAAACTATATTAATTCCTCTTTTCATATAGTTCATTTTCTACTAAATCAGCTTATTCAACTTATTAAAGTCTTCCTTTTATATGCCTTATGCCTGTGTTATAATGGAAAGGTAGTACGATATTTTCGGTTGATATAACGTGGCAATGTAAGTCGTACGTGCCCTTTACTTCATGTATTTTTGTAATATTTCCTTATCGGTTTTGTCGATAATGGTTAAGCTTGTGCATTGACCTTTTTTGTGTAGGCTAATATAAGTGTCGTTTTTAGCCTTAATACCATGGATGCGGAGTCACAATTTATTGAAGTTAGGTTGCATGCCCTCGGCCGACGTTTCGATTAGCTTATATTTCCAAAGGCCTAACTTCTCGATAACATGTTGCTTTGCCATCATGAGCACAATATCGCTGAGGAAAAACATATCGTTTATTTTTATGCCTACGGTATTAAAGTCTTTGCTTTTTATAATTAATAAGTATGGGTTAAATGTTGAAGTTTCTATACCGAACCTGTTTTTAAAGTACGCTTGGTACGTTAGGGACCAATAGAATTTTGCTTCGGCTAATCTGTATAAAGGCTTGATATAACGTATTACCTTGCTATCCGGAAACTTGTCCCTTAGTTTTTTTTTTTGGCAACTTTATCAGTATAATTCGCTAAAAATCAGTGGAAGACTACGTGTAAATTTATGTGATATCCGGGCCATTAAGTGTAAACTAACCCTTTGGACCAGTAGTTAAAATAGTAAAAATAAGAAAGATTAAACACTGGTTAATTTTTTAGATTATAGCTGATTAAATAAGGATTCAGTCCTTACCTTTATTATCGGATCCTTAAACTATTAGCCATAACATTTCGTACGGCCGGTTTTTGATTTTGCCTTCAACCTCGTAAATTATTTTTGACCGGAAGATAGTGACATGTTAGCCTTTAAATTACGTTAACGGCATAAATTATATAACCCCACATAATAGGAGGCTGTTAATTTCTATTTGGTTTCTTTCCTTAAAAGGTTTGCCTAATATATTCGTGATACTTTCGACACGTAGATTAAGGGTATGTTCTCCATTTAACTTCTCTTTTTATAACACTTACTCCATTACCTACGCCTTACCGGACCTGTAATTCCTATCGTTGTCCTTCTCTTTAGTTTGTATCCTCCTTTTAGGTGGTTGTTTACGCCACCAACGTTTCATTGGCTTATTAATAATCGGCTTCGGAGGGTTATATTAGCTGATTCGCTCGATTCAGAGATTATCGACTTCAGGATCTTTATTAGACTTAAAAGTCCCAAGGGGTCTTCGGTATGGTTTAACCTGTGTAACTCGAAAAGTTACAGGGCCGTTAGTAGTTTTAACTACGACGTTTAAATTAGTAATACTTAAAATCATATACGGTCCATCCTATTTACCTGGATCTTATTACGTAAGAACCTTAATTTAAAGGGGGAATAATAACACGTCTGTTGTTAAAAGTCCGTTTGTAGTGTTACGGGTATTATTGACTTAGAGGCGTACCGATTCCTTCCTCAGCTCCTTTAAGGCTTTGCTATATACTATAACACGTTTCTAGCTACTTAACGAGGGTGGCGACTTAGTTATTATGCGTGGATAAGCTTTAAATACCAGCAAAGTTGGTACAAGTCCGATAGGGACAATAATATCGTTAAGATATTTCACCGTTATTTAAAGCCTAGTTTTTTTATTTGTAAAGATTTCGATTTTCAGTATAAGGATATTATAGGCCTTTCTTAAAAGGGTGTATGCCCTTTCGACCTTGTCAGTACCTTAGTAAACCTTAATAGGGACTTGTTTATATTGAATTACCATTAACTTTACATTGGTTTAAAACTTCATCGTAACGAAGTTGGTACCGGCATCGTGGATTAGCACGTTTAGTGGCCTAAGGTACCTGTTAATATATAAAGTACGTAATGCGTTCTATTTTTTTTTTTTTTTTTTTCATTTTTTTTTTTTTTTTTTTTTTTTTTGCTGTAATGGTCTTAAAGAACTTGGCGTCGTAAAAAGCTGTATCGGAGTTTATAACCTGTAATACTGGCTTGTTATCCAAATAATATACGTTTACGAAGACTTTCAAATTAAAGTTTTGATTTTTTAAAACGTGAATTTAAACTTTAAGGGGGCTTGAGAGTGTGTTTGGCAGTGGTGGCAAAGCTGTTCGACTACTTTTAGCGTTGGCAAATCCACATTTTTATAGCTAGTTGCTTTCAAAACCTTGTAAAGCTAATTAGTTACCGGGTAGTTAAACTTACAATGTAATTAACGAAGTTTCGCCTCCGTTAGATTTAATACCATTACCTTTGGCATTTAAAGATAAAACTAGAGATACCTTTACTTAAAGTTAAGTGAAAACCTTTTTCCAGCTTTAATTTGTATTAGTTCGTTATTTTAAATATTAACTTTAACGCCTTGGTTTTTCATATCATTCAAGAAAAGGAAAGAGGGGTTAGAAGATTTTAAGATGTGGAAAATAATGGGGTTAATAATAGTCTTAACCGTTGTTGATCCTAACAAAGATGGCTTTTTTCTAAGGCTAAAACCAACCTTAGCTTTGCTAACATTTATATAGTCAAGTTCTGTAGCAGTATTAGTATCGTTTGTGGGATTTGAATACACTGAACTACAAGTTCAGTGCAGTAGGTACCCACTTCAAAGTAGGGTACAGGCCAAAACATTTGGCCATACAAATTAGTATGTAGACCGGCTAGTAGTCTGCCAAACTTAGAACTTAGACCTCAATCGACAATATTAACGCAACACCAGTTACTTCGACCACAGTAATTCGAATCGACTATGTTCTAACGATAAAGGCCTACCAATACTGATAAGTGAATATTATGTTAAGTATAGATTGACTAAGTAGAAGAAGAAGTTTCTTTCCAGTTATGTTTTATTTCTTTAGGTAGGGTAAAAGAAAGGTTTTTGCAAAACGCCCCTATAGTATCATATTGTTTTAGCGGGAGTACGTAGGAAAGGCTTTTGAATTATATCTTTTTCGCGGCAATTCAGAAGTAAGCGTCGGTATCGCTATTGAAAACACTTAGAATTTTTTATGAATCCTTTTTGAAGGCGTTGAAATTAACCACCTAAAAGTCACAAAGACCACTAAGCCAGTAAGCTAACAAACGGCTAAGTTAATATTACTACGTGTGCTATTATTGTAAAAAAAGCAACTAAGTCCTTACGATAAATAACCTTCGACTTTTATCACTATTAACGACCTCTGATCTTACCCTTTACGCTGAACATTTACCCTTACTTTACTTTTTCCACTTTCCTTACTCCACCTTAATCATTAAATTCAATACCCGAAGCGAAAACACGAAAAATTTATAAGTCGCGTTAAAAAATCTACGTCGCACGACCTTACGTTCAAAAGTCAAGTTTTTACGCCTAAGACTAACAACTCCCTCGTTATATACGTTTTAGACGTCCTATATAATCCGAGACATTAAAATGTTCACTATAAATGTTGACTTTAAAGCAATTACTAACCCCAACCGAAAGAAGGTAATTGACGCTTTTGGCGGTATTTTCGAAAAAAGTTATAATGAAGACCTTTGGTATACAGATACTAACGAAGATTCTTCGACCGAATACCCTACTAACATAATCGGCCGTCTTATTTTCGACTTAAATCCTATTGGAATTAACAGTAAACCTATAACCCTCGACGATTTTCAAAAATGGTTCCGCGACTAGAGTCTAAGTATATAGAAAAAGGTGAATAAGTAAGCTAAAATAAGAATAAAAACTGAATTGTTTACTTGAGGCGTTAAACTCCTTACGAAAGAATGGGAAGAAGGATAATTTATCCAACCTACTTTATAAATGATTTACAGATTTAAACCCTTAATAGACCTTAGTTAAGAGTAAAAAAATTGCTAGCGGTAGTAACCTTTAACGTCTATATATAAATTCGTAAGGACCTGCCTAAGCTTAGATAAGTGAATGTAAAAAATCAGTTGACCTATACTTTGTAAGCTCTTAGATTTATCAATTAATTAAGTAGAAACCTCAGAGAATCCTTTAATACTCAGAGGATTATTATGAAGTCCCCCGCGACGGAAACCTTTAGGCCTAATTTCCCCAAACTTTTCAATACGTTCAGTTTTGGTAGAAAAATTAAGGAAAAACCGGCTTTACGCACGAGCCTATTATAGGTACAACTACTGGTTTTTTTCCTTTAATCTTAGCTAAAGGTAACTATCTTGCCTATTAGTAATAGTAATAACTTTAGTTATTTCCTTAGCTAAGAGATATAAAAGGTCTTCACGACCAGTATATTACCTTTTCCCCTCGATGCGTTTTTATAATGGATACAGATTATAAGGTAATTATTATATTAGTTAAGATTGAAAGAGTAAAGGAAATGTATAATGGAAAGCCGGATAACCTCCTCGACATCAAATTACGCTTATTCTTCAATATTTTCCGTTAGATCAAGGTTAAACTGCTAGGTTTTTACTCGTTGTTTCCCAGCATTTTTACTAGCTAAGCTAAGGATTATTACCTTCGACACCTGACGAATTACTTATTTTTCCTCGAAATTTATAATAGCCTAAAGGGATACTTCGAGTACGATATTCATTTAACCTAATATCACACCGAATAAAACATCATTAAGTAGTCCTATATATTAAATTATAAAAAAAAGTCGGAAAGTAAAATAGATTTCCTTAATTAAATGCTTAATAGGCTAATATTTTGCTAATAAGTTATGTGGAACGTGTGAGTTGGCGGAGTTACCTTATGTTAATAGGTCCAATAAGTAGTTATGTGCTATAAAGAGTTCAAATACACTCTTTAATGCCTTGATACTACTTGCGAATAGTGTTTTGGCTCATTGCGTTTCTTACTGGCAACCGTGACTATTCGAGTTTCCGGCTCAACTGGTATGTATATTTAAGCTTCGGAATTTAGTAACGAAGAAGAAATCTCCCTAATTCGTATTATATTGATCGACGGTACTTAAGGACCGGCTAATACGGTTAACGGAAGGTCCGGAACTTTACCTACAGAGGATGGTATTCCACTTCTTTGAAGTCTTTAAACAGTTTAAGTAAATTTACATCAGACGTTAAAAGATGTATTATTTAAGGTAGATAAGGAAGCTAATTAATACGCCATACTACCATCGAGCGTAAAGTAAAGTAAATAGTATATTATACTTAGTTTTCTTTGACTTTTAATTAGAATTATATTAAAGAAGTTATACAATTTAAAGGAATTAAAGATAAAGAAGAGGAAAATAATCTAAAGGTTAACGGTTAATACGAAGATACTGGTATTGGAACTGGCCTGGAAGTAACATAATAACTAACCGACCACGCCTTTTTATACCTCCTTACATATAAAGACCCCTACTGCCAATACGATAATAAAGACACTAGCCCTATATACCTCTTCACTATTGGAAACCATTACGCGAAATAAGTCTTTAAAAAATTATATTAGATACCGGAAAAGTATAATTCTTAACGGAAGGCTATTCGTAATACATTGAGTTACGAAGGAATACTAATATCATTATTAAACTTTACCACGAGTATACTAGTAAGGCTAAGGTTAGCTTTGGCCATGGAAAAGAGCTATCTTTACTGGGATCGATGACGGTTAACACTGTTGTTAGCTCTATTATTTTCCACATTTTTGGAATCACTTAACCCCTTTCTTCTTTGCCTAAAAGATATAAAACCCCTCAGCGTGAACGTTAACGTTTAGATTAATGAATTAATATAAGTTAAAACCGGTGAAAGGTTTTTAATTAGCTTTTAATAGGGGTATCTTTGTTTTTATTTTTAAGGGCTAAAGGTAATGGTATTAAACTTAACGAGGGTAGAACTTCGTTGACTATACCATAGGTTTAGCTACTTGGTAACTTAGAAGCTTTATAAAGTTTTAAATGTAACTGGCTATAAATATATATACTTACTAGTACTGGAGGCAGTAAACCGTCTTTATTTCTGCTACCAAATATATTTATAAGCCCCTTTAAGATTTAAATTTACATTAAAGGAAAATTAAAACTTGAACTTGGAAGTTTTCGTAAACATGTTTTACCTAAACGGTAAGTTAATACTATATATTATAAACACCGTTACGATTTTTTTCGGCGTTAAATTCCTAAAAAATTTCTCCGTAAAGGAAATATAAAACGTATTATTTACTTTGTAGATTAATACATACCTTAGCTTATTAAACATATTAGTTTACAATACTAGTACCAACTTTATTACGATAAGGTTTTAGACTAATATAAAGTTACTAGGAATTTAGTGTAAATAGGTTCCCGTTAAAGTTTACTAAGGTATTAGTAAGGTCGAAAGGTCATATACTTTTTTACGAAAGGCCTACGATATCTTTATACTAAAAATAGAAAGCTTTACAATCTAAAAGGTACGGCGTTAAATAAAGGTAAAAGGTTTTAGCGATATTATTGGCCCTAACTGACTTATACTACCTTTATTGGTATTTAGGACTTACCTACGTATAATAGTTAAGTCGCTACCCTTATTAAGTACCCAAAAATATGTTATATTATATGATAAAGCCCTAAATGAATTTAGGAAGGAATCGGTACGCCGCTAAGTTAATAATACCCTTAATATAAAGAATGGACCTTTAATAACAGACGTGATTTTACACCCCCTTTAAAGTAAAGTCCTTACGTGGTGCAAGCCAAACAAATAGGATGGGCCGTATAAAATTTTGAATATTACTAACTCAAACGTAATGGTTAAAACTTTTAATAGCACCGTAACTGTTCGAGTTATACAAGTTATGCTATACCAAAAACCCCTCAGGTCTTTTAAGTTTGATAAAGATTTTAACGTTGATAACTTTCGAACCGAGCGAATTAGTTAATATAATCCTCTCGAGCCAATTATTAACAAGCTAATAGAATGTTAGCGGCGTAAAAAACTACCTAAAAGGAGGATATATATCAAAGAGGAGGACGGAGATAGGGACTATAGTCCCTGTAGGGTATATATAACAACATAGACATTTCAAAAAACAAAGTTTCATGGAAAACTTACCCTTAGGCTACGTGTTAAGGACAATATTGATATATTAGGTAAGCTCTTCGAAAAATGTAACTAAGTAGAAATTAATGGTTTTCTGTTATAGTGGGCTATACATTTTATAACGTTAACATAGTTAAACGTTATTATTTCAAAGCTGAGGATAGTTTACGAGGTTAAAACTAAAACTACGAACCGGCCGTACGAAAAGTTACGGCTAATCGTTAGAAGATACGGTAATAAAAGTAGGGACTAGATCCTTATTTAATCATCTATAATTCAAAAGATTAGCTAAAATTTAGTCGTCGCTGTTACTATTAGTTCAACTATTAGTAAGAAAGGTTAGTTTACATTTAATACACGGGATATTACGTAAACGTATATATAGTTTACCACCGATTTCTAACGGATTATTCTATTAAAGTTGCCATAAAAAAACTAAGGGATAAGTTTCCAGCCGATACGGTAATACGATATATTAAGCCTTTATACAGATTAGCAAAGGCAGGCATTTATTAGTTCCTAACGTACCAAACGTACTTTAAAAACAGGCTTAGTATAAAAACTTTAACCTTTAACCCAAACCTGTTAATCATAAAGGGTAAAAACTTGGGTATCATGTATATGTAAACAAATAATACCATTTTTTTCGGCGATAATGGGTTTATAACGGTAAAATAACATGTTATAGAGAAGTTAAGCCTTTAAAAGCATAAGTTAATCAAAACGCTGGCCGAAGGTATATAACTTGACTTTAACGAATCGTTATTCCATATCCATGGTGTTAAAGCTAAGAACGGCACTTATATTAGCCTACGCTAAAAACAGTAAGCTACGATCATGACGATTATCCAAAAGACGAATTAGGTAAGATTATAGGGATATTTCAAATAAAGGGCTCGTGCGACTTATATCGCTACATTATATTAACCGGAAGCACTATACGATTTGTTTATTATAACATAGGTATAAAACCTATAAGAAGAATACTTTAATAAGTTAAATAAGCGAATTTTGTAGCAAATGAATTACGTGAAAAAAGAAATTAATACAGTTTTTGTAGATTTAATGAAGGCGAAACTGATAATTTTTACGGATGTGTTGTTTCCTAATAATACTAACTTTACATAGTAAATCGGCTTCATAATAATGTTCGTTAATAAGGATAGGTCTAGAAAGCAATTTACCATTACCGTAAACCTCATATATTGGATATCTGTCATGTATAAGCGCGTAACCCGTAATATATTGGGTCAAAACTTTATAATATAATAGCAGGCTTTAACATCGGTATAATAACAAATGGTATATTAAGGATTATCACCAAACAGCTAGGACAGTTACCGATACCTGTAGTAATATATACCGACTCCCGGAGCTTCTATGAATACCTATTAAAACTAAATGTAACCAATAAAAAACGTTTAATAATAAACGTAATAACGTTAAGGGAAGTATATAAAGCCTGGGAAATCGATAAGTTCCGGTAAATTAACGGCAAAGATAATCCTACCGATACTATAACCAAGGCTACCCCTAATAGCGCCCTAGAAAGGTTTTTGGATAGCAATACGCTAATCATACGAATCGAGAGATACGTGGATCGCTCGGCACGTAGCGTAGAGGAACAGGGTTGTCCTGGAAAACTAGAACATCGCTAGAACAATGGTAACAATAGCAGTAGTTTAAATTACTAGCAAAAGGTACGTAAGTGGTGGCGTAAATAATTTACGTAAGTTTATAGCGAAAAATCTATATACGGGATTTGAGGAACAGAGGCCTCGGAGGAGTGGAATAAAAGAGCTACGAAGGGCCGTAATTGTTATTAATTTCAGTACAGATTAATCGAAATTAACAGGAGTCTAGCTTATTATTAGCTTACGGATTGAGAAAGGATTTTAGGGGTTACCGCCAATTGATGACAGGCTCTGCTGGCGTACAGGTACAAAATAAAAAGCCGCTAGTATTATAATAGCAGTCAAATACAGTACAGTTAAGTTAACTTTACTTACAGTAAAGTTAATTGTATGTACTGCAAATTGACTGTAATTTGTGGCATTTGAATACACTGCATTGCAAGTGTAGTGCAGTAGGTTCCCACTTTAAAGTCAGGTACAAGCCAAAGCGTTTAGCCATACAAATTAGTGTGCAGACCGGCTAGCGGTCTACCAAACTTAGAACTTAGACCTCAATCAACAAGATCAATGCAACACCAGTTACTTCGACCACAGTGATTCGAATCGACTATGTTGAAACGATAAAGGCCTACCAACACGAGGGCTATAAGTCCACGGCCGATTTTGGCAGGATTTGAGTCGAGAATAAAGCGGCCGATTACGTTGGCCAGGTGTTTTGGGGTAGAGTTTTCAGTGGGATCGGTAAACCAGAGCTTTTGGTCGTAGTTTTTTTGCGAAGATGATGCCGAGGTCTTTGATTGCTTTTTTTCGTTCGGGGTCGTTAACGGTATTGATTCCGGCGTGTTCTGAAGCCATAGTGACTTTTTGGCTAGTATAAGGTTTGGTGGTTGACTTGGCGATCTGAGGGCGTGAAGACTTGGCGATTCTGAGGCATGTGGACTTGCCGATTTAACGTGGATTCGAGCGACGTAGCTTTTGTTGGTGCGACTTGTTATTTTTGTTCAGAATAGCGATTTTAACAATTAAATTGGAGTAAGTGAAGTGAAAATAGTAAAGAAAGGTGGTGGGTGATAGGTTTGCCATTAAAGTTAGTGTGAGTTGAAGGTTGTAGGACTTCGTTGTTTTCGCTTTAAAGTTTAAAGTTGTAGTACCTGTAGTAATAATCGCAATAGTATTAATTTACTGTTTGCTAAATTGACGACTTGGTGATCTTTAAGGCTTTTAGCGGTTAATCCCAACGCTTTTTAAGAAGTATCAATGAAGATTTCTTGGTGTTTTCGAATAGCGATACCGTCGTTTACTTATAGACTGCCGCGAACAACTGAATAGTTTATAATTCTTCCCAACTTGCTGTGTCGAATAATTACACAGCGTATAAAGAACCTTCGTAAGAACTTTTCTTCTATCTTTCCTAAACAAATAAAGCGTAACCGGAAATCAGCTTTTTCTTTTACTTAGCTAATCTGTGCTTAACCTAATAAGCATTGATCATTGTTGATAGGCCTTTATCGTTGCAAAGTAGTCGATTCGAATCACTGTGTTTGAAGTAACTGATGTTGCGTTGATATTGTTGATTAAGATGTAAGTTCTAAGTTTAACAGACTGCTATCCGGTCTACACATGAATTTGTATGGCCGAAAGCTTTGGCCTATGCCCCATTTTGAAGTGGGCACCTACTGCACTACACTTACAGTGCATTCCCACAAACTAAAATCAATTTGCAGTACGTACAATCAACTTTACTGCAAGTAAAGTTGACTTGGCTGTAATGTATTTGACTGCTATTCCAACAGTAAATTTAAATTTTCAAAGGGTTTGAAGGTATATTTAACTGTAGTATCAAAGCTATATAATTGTTTTGAGGGCTGGTTAATCTATATTTTTAAATTTTACTGCGTTTAATACCCTCTCAAGTTTATTAGTTATCGTATATTTAAACTGGAAACATAGTTAACGAAGTATCGACTTTGTTAGATTTAATACCATTACATCTTTCCTTTAAAAATAAAATTAAAGGTACCCTTACTTAAAGTTAAGTAAAAGAAAAATACCATTTTCGACTTAACCCAATTTATCAGTCTTACCTTAAATGTTACTCCAAGGTTTTTTATATTTTAAGGTGAAGTAAAGAGGGGATAAGGTATTTTAAGATGCAAAAAAAATAGGGTTAACAACGGTAGTAATAGTCGTCGAATTTGGTAAAGATAACCTTTTTCCAAGGTTAAAGTTAACTTGAGCTTTACCAATATTCGTATTTTTAAATTTCGTAATGATATTAGGGTTTTTCTTTCGTATCGCAACGTATTACGAATAGCTTTCTATTAAATTCCGTATTACACTAGTGTTTAATATAATATTTTAAAATATTCATTTCTCGTAACAATTTTTAATGGTAAACAGATACGTATGGCTAAGATCTTCATCATTATCATGTCTATATGAGTTTTTCTTTACCTATCAAACGGTATATTAAGGTATAGTCGGCGAGTTATTACGTTACTTTTAGGCCGGTATTAGCATCTTTATATTAACCAACAACTTCAGGTTCATTTTTCTTGTTTTCAATATACTTTTTTATAAAGTTTACGATATAATTAAAGTACTTTTGTCTATGGGCAACGGGGTATACGATGTTATATAACGTTTATTATTCGTAAAGCTTAGTCAAAAGGTAACGAATAAATTAATAACCGGATTTACCATATATTTAATATCTTTTATCATTTAGAGCAAATTTACGTAGCTAGCTTTCAGATTTTGAGGAAAGGGAATACCTTTTTCTGTACGTAACTGGATTATATTTCCAAGTCCTAATTTTTCATTTATTGTATTAGTTGGGCCTACCGTATTTACGATCGATAAAGTACGTATAAAAGGGTTTTTTTTTTGTCATCGTTGAACTTTAAAACTTAGAGGTATATATTATTCGAACTCGGGATTGGAATCATTCCAGTCGTAAACAAAAAAACGCAATTAGTTAAAAAATCCCTTTATAATTGGCGTCAAAGTATTATAATATGTAGTTGATCTTTTCATAGCTGGTAATAGCTTTCCCGACCTGTTAACGTGATATAACTTAGCTAACTCCCACGTTTCCTTTTACTTATTAGTAGAATAGTAGCTTAGAAAAAATTTGATTAAAAAATAAATCTTGTTCTTCTTCTATACCTTATAATCTAATAGGTAAGCCCACTTAATAATGCTTCAATTTATATAATATTAGGCGAGATTAATATCGTAGTCGAAGTGATTTTTAAAACCGTCGTAATGTTATAGTCCGACCTACGATAGTAAGCCAAGTAGGTGCCAAATGAGATTCACTATTGAGATGCGGAGGAAGACTAGAAGAGGCTAACGTGGCCCAACGTGTAGGGCCTTTGAGCAAGGCCAGTATCCTGCCTGTCACGTACCCTTACAAGTGCCGTACACGGACCATACCTTGTCTGTGTACGAACCGTATCCGGCCTATACCCGGACCGTACCCTATTCGCACCCGCGCCGAGCTTAAGCCAGGCGTTGCTTATCTCGTTACGTATACAGTTACGTAACATATAAGCTTAATAGTCAATAGCCTAAGTTTATAACATACCTTTTCCTCCCTGGATATTATAAGGGTTACGACGCCTTTCTAAATAAATATCGGACGCGGGTCATATTCGCCTAATACGCGGGTCGAGTATAAGCAGGGAACATTACGTTTAATATATTGTATAAAGTTTCGGCCGGCTTACCTTATATCGTCAGCTCCGTATAACATATCCGTTAAAACGTCATATAAGGCATTCTTTTTACCATTGCCGCCGTATAAAGTATCCGTTAACGCGCCGTATAAGGTATCCTTCTTGCCGTCGACGCCGTATAAAACATTCGTTAACGTATCATATAAGGTATCCTTTTTACTACTGGCGTCGTATAGCGCATCCGTGAACATATTGTTTAAAGTTATGCTCTTACCTTTAACGTTGAATAATGCGTCCTATATAATACGTAACCTTTACCTAATCCGGTTTACCAGTTTTTATAAATACGAACACTCCTATGTAATCTTTAAAATTTCCTCCTTTTTTTATACTATCGCTCCTTTCTTTCGTTCGCCACTATCGTCGTAACCATTTTAACTCTTTTTTATATATATTAACTAACTATTAGCGTTAATATATCTTAACCTTTTTCTCCAACTTATTATTATAACGGACGTATATAACGGTTTTAACCTAAGTTATATTACCGTTAAAACCTTCGAAAAAAAACGAAAAGCCTCCCTGTAAAGTATATTACCTTATTGTATACTAATACTTTACTACTTACCCCTTATCATAGTATCCTCGCGTTATAGGAAATCTTTTTATCTTCGAAAATAATAAGGATAAAAATAAACGTTTTTCGTTACAAGTTAAAAACGCCTATATATTGTATATTGACCGGCTTTTGAACTTGAATATTCCCCTATTTCACGTTTAAATTTATCATATATAAAGGTATTGTATATATCGGAATGTTTACAATGAGGTAAGTTTATAAAGAAGTTTTACAAAAGGCCGAGTGTTATTTAACTTTTTTTTTAATATATTTAAAAAAATAAGTTTACTTACAGCCTTACCAGATTTACGTACCCTTTTACGTTAATTCATTAGTACAGTAAAAGATAAAGGTTATATCTTATCCCTCGCGCGTAAACTCTAAGGAGATATTCCGGGTTATTGATTCGTCTTTACCTTCGCTTTTTTAAATAAATTAATTAGTTTATTTGGCTTCGTAATATCGTTCGGGTATAAAGAATTCCTACTATACCGGCCGTACAAACCGTTACTCCTTAAGCTATACGTTTACGCCACCTTTTCCTTTCGGGTTCGTATTTATCTCGAACTCCTTTATCGTCTTTTATTATATCATTTATTCATAAAAACAAAACGCTTTCGACTAACCGAACTTTAACGCGTAATATCTTCGCCCTGTCCCTTTTTAACTATTGCCAAATACACTTTCGTAATTTTAACTTAAAGAGTTGAAATAATATAACTATTTAGGTTAGGTTTTTTAAAACTAATATAGGCTACGGCTTATAAAATGTTACGAACGATGTCTAAAGCTTAAATATACGATCACTGATTTCATTCGTATTTCATTTACTAACCTTATATAGAAATAAGTTAATCAGGCCGACCGAGAATAGGCGTAAAATCGTATTCGGGCGGATTGCGTTACCCTGGCCTAAACTAACGTATTATAGTTTTTGGTAACCCATTTAAAAGGTTACTTTCCCCGCCCCTATCCTTGCGTTACTCCTCGTTAGCCGTTATCGTCGGCTTTATCCAACGCCTTTTCTCTTAACATTATCTTTTATCGTCGGCCTCCCTGAATGTTCGTCCTTCTTTATATTATTTACCATCGGCCTTTTTTAACGTCCGCCCCTCCTCGCGTCATTCGCTCTCTTTAACGTTACCTCGTATACGTCCCGCCTTTTACCAGCCCCATTTTTCGACACCTATCGGTTTTTGTCACGCCTTTTACCGTCCTCTTCCCTTAACTTCTCTTAACATTCGAAGCCAATCGTAATAAAGCCAATAACTTTAATAACGTAAGTATTTGTTAAACCTAAAAAAAACAAAATGAAAATAAATAAGTAAACCTTCTTTAAGGTGTGGTAAAAGCCGTTTCATGGTCGGATATATATTCAAAATAGTCAAGTATTATTTATTCGACTTTACCAACAGTATTATAACTTATTTCAATAATGAATTCTTCTTTTCCTTTATAAATAAAGTATAAATTTAGAGGTATAAATAATTCGCTTCGTATTCATCGCTTAATATAAATTTAACGTTGTTGTCGAAATATTGGGTTATCGTAATCCCGAATATTTTTTTATTTCGTTTCGAATTTGTTTAAGGTTATAATATAAAAATAATTTTCGAACAATTACTATTCCGGTTTATCATAACCTTTCCATTTAATTAATACATAACGAATCCTGCCCCTCCCTGTTTTTACTACAAGGATATTTTATACTTCAATTTTTTTTATATTTACCCTCCCTTTTATCGTCTGCTACTGAAACTAGTCTCAGGCTAATATAGAATAAAACCTATAAAAGAAAGTGGTTCAAAGCCATACGCTTTACTAAATTCATATAAAACACCGGATATTTACTAAAAATATTTAATACGATATTCAACGGATTCGAAAGATGATTACCCGATATTAATCATAAAACCAATCGAACTTTTTATTCGGACGGTAAATTTTAATATTACGAAGTTTTAGTTAAATTTAATCCCCTAATTATATCGCTTCACCAGCCATCGTTTACGGTTCGCCGTTATTTATATTTGCTATTAAATATAAGTTATTACCGCTTAAATTAATTTCGTTTCCTTACGTAAATAAACGAAAAACGTTATCATTTGCCCTATTAAATTAGTTAACGATTTCGTATCCCCTTTTACCTTCGAAATAAGTCATATTTCCTGTCTATTTATTAAACGGTTTACGTTAAATCTAGTAACTATTAACTTCCGATTATTTAACATAAATCAATGAATAAATAAATATAAAGCCCAATCGTATTACAAAAAAGCTACTACTATACGTAAATACTTTTAAACCTTTTAATTTACCCATTTAATCACGTTATGTATTTATAGATAATACGCTGTGAATAAAATTTATTTAACTTTTACTAAAAAATAAAGTATCGTTTAAAATACGCTTACTTAATCCGAATCGCAGTTACTAATAATAAAAGCTATAAACCTATAGAATCTCTACTATATATCCCGAAAAAGCTCCCTATACGTATCTATAATTATTAACTACATGGCCTCCAAATGGAAAAACTTAAAAAGGCGATTCGTAATAACTAACAAATATCGAAGGCTGTTATTAGTATTTTGCAGATCGATTATAAAATCGACTGAAATATATGCCTAATACCAGTCGAAAATAGAGAAAGGTTAAAATAGGCCTTACCATAAAGTACGATAAGGTTTCGTCTTATTATATTACGTATATATTTAATATAAACATCGAATATTTACGATTATCTATTTTTAATAGTAATTTCGTTAAAAAACTCGAAATAAAATGGTTTTTCACGGATAACATATAATAAACGAGTTGTAAATTTGTTAAAGTATTTTCGTTATCATTAGTTCCCAATTTGGTAATTATAAGCGACCACGGTAATATAATACCCTTCGCGGGTTAATTCCGTAATTTACAATTTATATTAATTATCTTACCTTAGGTAAAAAACATTTAACGCCTTCGGAAACCGCTAAAAGGCGAACCTTATATAACGGGTAGTTCGTTATTTCCTAATTTTATAATTCCGTTAAAGTATCCGGGCCGAAAATAAAGAAATTACTCGACGTTAACGTTATCGGCGGGTTTAACGGGGGCCGAGCCCACGGTGATACCATCGACGTCACCGTATTAAAATCCGTTAACGTTATCCCCGATAACGACCCGAATATAGGTCAGGCTCAGGGTGATACCGTTTTCGGCGGCCACTCGAAAGCCCCCGACCCCCCTTTAAAATAAATATCGTTTTAATTTAACAACCTAGCCTTCTTTTTGCTAAAATCTTTTACCTAACCCACTGTAATTTATATTCCTTTAATATCTAAGTTTATTAATATCACGGTCAACATAACAATAAAAATAAATTAAAAGACCCGCACGTGACGTTTTTTAACCTCGGGTTTATTTTATAGCTTACGAGTTTACGTATTCGAGCTGGCGTCCTAAGTTATGGGCCTATACCGTAAATAATATTAAAAAAGAAAAGGTCTTCAGACTATTTAACCTGGCGTTCCGAAATTAATTCTAATGAATAAAAATACTCCAATCCTTTATAATTTATTAAAATAGTAAACATTATACGGATGTTACTCTACTTAAAAATTTATGATTTTAAATAAAATATCATTATAAGGAGTTCCTTGTCGTAAATAGTATAATTATGTTTCGTATCCGTTTATCGTACGGAGTAGTAAGTTACTAACTTTAAAATACCATTTTTATCCCGTTACAACAAATACCCTTTTAACGTCGTTTCCAAATAATTGACTTCCACTACTGTTGACCGATTTAAATCCTAATATGTTGAAATGAAAGCCATAACAAAGACATTCTTTGAAGTTTAAAATATATATTCCTCCCGTTCCATACAAATCTAATAAATACCTTACTTTGTTAGGCGGATAAAATAATCCGGTAACTTTAAGAAATTACTAATAAAATCATGATAAAAGTTGACAAAACCTAAAAAACTTTAAAACTCTCGAACCATATGTGATAACTCCTACTCGCGAATTACCCGGATCTTTTCAGGGTTAGCCCGAATACCTACTTTAACCGTTACAATAAAACTCAAGTATTTTACCTCCTTAACCACTTGATCGCACTTATTTAGATCCAAATTTAGTCCCGTATCGTAAATACGTCTTAAAAACACACGAACTTTCGTTCTATAATTTTGCTTAATATTCATTTTTAAAAAATCCAGAATGTTATTTAAGTACGTTATAATAAAATTATTGAAAATAGCCGTCATTATATAATTAATATATCTTTATAACGTCGCAGGCGTTTCCGCTAGCTTAAAAGGAGTAATTAGCCGTTTAAATAACTCGAATAGCGTACGAAACTCTGTTAATTCTTTTTACCTCGGTACTATTTAAATACGGTAAATTACCGCCCGAATATTTAACTTCGTAAATTATATCAACTTCGACAACATACGTAAAGTCCTTTTAATCAAAGGTAAAGGAAAATGATTTTACTTTATAATTTTATTTAATACCTGATAATCGATACAAAACTGTTATCCCCCCTCCCCTCCCTGGTTTACGAATTAATAATACCGGCGCCGCCGACGATAAGGAGTTTTCCCGTACCTAACCCTTGTTTACCAACTTCGTAACCTATCGTTGTAATTCAAAAATTTAATTTTGTAATATTAAGTATAACGGCTTTTAAGGTCGTTTTAGTAAAAATCTATTTTCATTCGGTTTTATATAAATATAATAATCGAGTTTCTCCTTATATAAAGGTAAAGTTATAACCTTTTCCTTATCGAATAAGTTGCTAAATACAACTAATTCCGGTAAAAGACACAACTAATCCTTTTTTTACTTAACTGTAGTCGTCGCCATTACTTGTAAAATCCGCATTATTTCGCTAAAGCTTATAATACAAGTTATCTGAAATGAGTCTCCAATACGTTATACCTCTTGATACGAACTTTACGTTAACCCAAGAAAAATCGAACTTACAACGTCTTATATATCTTCCATCCTAAAGTGTATCGATATTACGTCGATAACTAAGCTTTTTTAACCTTAAACCATTAAACGGCTACCGCCCGCGTTTAAAGTTACCTATTAGTATCGTATCCAAGGAATTCCAAGAATTATATCTCACGTTATTCCGGAAACAATATATATTAGTATCGGGTTCGACTATTTATTTATATCTATACGAAATTTAACTATTTGGGTAATACTTTTATTTCTCCGTAACACTAATATCGTACCTAAATTTCACGGATATAATAACCTAATTTACTTTAACTTTCATCGTTAAACTAAAACCCAGTTTATAATATAATAACAATTACGGCCAAAATCGACTTAAGTATTCAAAAAGTAAGTATTATGAAAAATTATGAGGATAAAAAATAATATTATTTATACGTATTTTAATTAAACCAAACTTTTTTACTCGATTTTACAATTACTTTATTAAGGTTCTATAACTTTTAAACGAAACTATATTTAGGAATTAAACTTCCTCCATCGTCGTTAATAGAAAACCTTTCTTCATTTTTTTAAATTAAGCTGTATATACTTACGTAAAAGGTAATACTGGGCGAAGGCTGTAGTTACGTTAAGAATAATTTATTAAACCACAACCTATGTAACGCTCCGAAATAAGCTTAACTTAACGTTTTATTATTATTGTTTACGTCGCCCTATATACCTAATCTTAAGTAAGTACCAAACATGTTTGTTAAAATAACTAACCGCGGTATCGAAAAAACTAGCCGCAATTACTACAGCCCTTTAACGAAGGCGTTTTAAAAGCGTAAACTCACGTTATAACCGTATTACTATCCGGCTGTTAACCTTAGACGAGTTCCGTTAGTTAACAATTGAAACGCTACTTTAAGTTTAAGAACTTTAACTCGTTGGCGAATTCGCAATACTTTTTTAGGACTACGATATAGTTTACCTAGCTAAAATCTACTGTAATAAACTTGTCGCAGATACGTAACTATATGCAGAAACGTAAATAGTTGTATTTTACGACCGAAAGTTAATTTAAGCCGTTTACTTGAGTAAAAAATGTCTCGAATTTAATAGCGAATGGTACTTATAAGTCCTTATTACTTATAACTAAACCCTCAAGTTCGACTAATGTTTTATCCGCACGATAAGGGTCGTTGAAAACCGCCTCAATATAATCGAAAAACTTCCTTATATCGTACCTGCCATTATATCATTCAGCTTTATAATAAGCTGTAACCGCCTGCTTTACTGCTGCCGTATAATATCCTTATACGTAAAGGAACGCGTACCGACCCTTTCCGATTTATATTTTATCCGTTTATAATATGAATTTGATGGTTTAGCGTATTGCCTCCCACGTAAAAATAAATCCGTTAAATTGCGGTTAATTATATCGTTTTCGTTCGATTTCAACCGGTGAAAACTTAACGAAAATCGCGGCCAATTAGATTTCGAATTGATATATTTTCGCCATAATTTGAACGAAGTGAAAAGTAGGGTCTATAATTAAAGTCTATTGACCCGGTTATTACAACTATTTAATAACCGACACGATATAGCTTACGGTATTTTACAAACGAGAGATATTGGCTTAAATCGACCCCAAAAAAACCAAAGGTATATTTATAGAAGTTGAGGACTGAGTATTTGCCGAAAGCCCATTCTTCCCGATAATATTTAAGTATAATGCAAAATTATTAACGTTTACAATCAATTTGTTTATTATAAATAAAATTCTTTCGAATGAAAAAAAATAAACTTTAATAATATATTATAGTTCGACCTACGATGGTAAACCAAGTAAATACCAAATAGGATTTACTATTAAGGTACAGAGAAAGACTATAAAAGGTTACCGTAACCAAACGTACAGGGCCCTTAGGCAGAGCTAGTGCCTAGCCCGTCACGTGCCCTTACATGTGCCGTACATGAACCGTATCCTATCCGTAAACGGACCGTATCCAGCCTGTACCTGGACCATGCCTTATCCGCATCTGGGCTGGCCCCAGGCCGGGCGTTGCCCATCCAATTACGTGCACAGTTACGTAACCTATAGGCTTAATGGCCAACAGCCTGAGTCCATAACACGTAAATATTTCAAATAAAAGAGTAATTTGTCAAATACCGACGGTAATAATCCTTGACTTAGCCGGTAAGAATATTAGGAAATGACGAGTAAAAGTCTGACAATTTAATACTTATTTAGTTGTAAATATTGAAAAACTGGGGTAATTTAACGTCGGAAAGGTTATACGGCTTACCAATATATTTTCCCTTCTCTCCTTAAATCTTAACAAACGTAATTATTATCGCATAATCCGTATTCACTATTAGAATGTATCGAGGGAAAGAGGTAATATACTAATTTTAAAAACCCCTTAAATACTTCGATTAATATTAGGAAATATAGTAATAATAGGTAAAATAATTACCTTTAGCCGAATTTAGAGGGCAAAGACTTGTAGTTGTAATTATAGTAGGCTTATATGTAAAGCCTTTTTTTCCTCAATTTGATTGTTGAAATTGAATGTATTAAGGAAATTGAGGGAATTTTTTAAAAGGTTTTCGCCGCGAGAAATTTGGTAATACTTCTTTTAGTGTTAAGAAGTACGTCGAAGTTTTTACTTAATAAATTAGTAAATTTGAAGGTTTGCGGTGTATAAGTTGATTCATTCTTCATGATTAATAATATTAAATCGTCAATTTTAAGCTCAAGGGTTTAAAAGGTTTATTCAAATTTAAGTAAAACTTTGCGAATACGTATAAAGTTGTTAAGGAAGAATCTCGTCAACGATACCTTTACGTTTAATCTTGATCTATTAAGGTTATATATATATTATATATTCATAAAGTAAGTTTTTAACATCAAATTTCCCCCCTCTTTTTATAGGGAATTTAATGTTTCGGTTTATGAATTTAGTTTTAACCTAATTCTCACGTGTTCATTTGATATTTTCTTTATATTTAGGTTTCATTATCTGTATTTTTTTATAAGTTGTTGAGTGCCTTTATGCCTTAAACGGTTTCGGCATAGTTTAATTCAAAAATATAAACGCAGATTACATTAGTAAAATATTAAATCAAGGAGTTTTCATTGACGTTTGTATACCAAAAATTGTTGTTAAAATGCTTGATGAATATAGGTTCGATTTTTTCAATCGTTTTTTTAACTTGTTTTTAAATATATTTATATTGGAGTTTTTGATAAATATTATCAAGTTTTGTGTGATGTAAAAATTAATAATATAACATCAGGTAAATTTAATGATTCTAAAGCGTAAAAATTCATTGCTTTGGTATAAAATCGTATTAAAATTTGAAGATTTAGCGTAAAGTCGAGTAACGTTATTATTTAATGCAATATGGCTATTTTTGGTGTTTTTCGCTTAATTGAGCGATTTTGAGGCGTAAATAGAGGAAAAAAGTGACATGAAGAGAAAAAGTATTATAAAGGAGTAGGTTGTAAATTTTCCATCAAATTTTATATTGATGCAAAGTCGTAAAACTTAGTTCTTTTTACGAATTGAAATTTGTAATAGTAGGTATAATAATATTAACTTAGCTTTTTATCAAATTCACGATCTTTGAGACCTTTAGGCGGTTAATCTTAACGCTTTTAAAAAAAAAAAAAAAAAAAAAAAAAAAAAAAAAAAAAAAAAAAAAACCAATCAAGGTTTTTTAGTGTTTTAGATAATATTAGCAGTACCATTACTTCTTATAAACTACCGCGAATAACTGCATAGTCTATAAATATTTCCTACTTATTGTCACGAACAACTAACACTGCATATAGGAGCCCTTCGTAAAAATATTTCCTCTATCCTTAGCCGTCGTTTAACGTAAAGCGTAACCAGAAAGTAGCTTTTTTTCCCCTACCTTTCTTATCTGTGCTTAACTTAATGAACTCTGATCAGTTTTGGTAGGAATTTATCGTTGCAACGTAGTCTATTCGAATTACTGTGGTTGAAGTAACTGGTACTGCATTGAAATTGGTTCTAATTAATTAAGTTGTAATTTCTAAGTTTGGTAGACCGCTAGCCAGTCTTCACACTAATTTGTATAACCAAATGCTTTACTTGTACCCCAATTTGAAGTGAACACCTACTGCACTGCATTTGCAGTCAATCCTACAAACTGCAGTCAGTTTACAATAAGTACAAACAACTAACTGTCGGTATAGTTAACTTGACTGTACTGAATTTTACTGCTATGCCTATACTAATATCTATACTCATCAACTTGTTTCGTATTAGTTCATTGAACAAAGGAAACTTTATCCAATTATCCCTTTTATAAAAACTTTGAAATATTATTCTAAAAAGTAATTATCGTACCATTGAAGTTAATCCAACGGTCCTCAATTAAGCGTATTTTCGACTTCGCTTTGACATTATCGTTTTAAAACTTCATTTTCTACGAAGCGGAAAACGAGGAATTATACAGAATGAATGTGTTGTCGATATACATTCTAATAAACGTAAAAACTTCTAAACATAATGTCTAAACTGGTAGATATAAGTTGAAGATGCATTTTGCTATATCGAAACGCTCCTTATAATACCTTCAATATGTATTGAGCAATATACACCAGTCTTAATAAGACCGTAGAACGGTTTGAAAATATGTGAAATTATTTTAGGTAGATAGTGTTTCCGGAGCTTTATAGGCAGGTAGACGTGAATACATTGTTTAAAACGCTTTTATAATCATGTATATGCCTATGTAATATCCCGAAGCTTAAGACGAAGGTTATAGGGAGTACCTAGAAAGGTAATAAGAGCCAAAATTAAATGGTAACTCGCTCTTTATGAAATAGAAAATTAGGTTATAATATCTTTCTTCTTTACATTATAGTACCTCTTAACCTCAAAACGAATTTGTAAAGTGACTGGTCCGGAGCTGTCGCTCAAGGTGGTCAGATACTGTCTATAATCCTCTATAAAGAGAAGAAGAAGAGAAAACCCTGCTAAGGAGCTGCTACAGAGTTACAGAAAAGGGGGTAATCCGGTTATATGACAGGAGAGTGAATCTTTCAGTATGCCATTTAAGCGGTTTTAGAGCACTATAAGAGCATGTTAATCACCAGGTCTAAATCCCTAGTAACTATTAGCCCAGCCCCTAGCCTATGATATAACCCCTTGGTTCTCCCCCCCCCCCCCATATAATATGGAAGGTAGTAAAAGGTGTTGGCGAACTGAAGAGGTATGGTAGATATATGACAACCGTTTCAGAGAGGTTTGAAGTGCCGTAATATCGTGTAAAAGTTTTCAGCTATCAAACGGTTAGGTATCGCATGAAAGGCGTTGTCACTAGCCTTCCTGCCGCCTTTTTTATAAATATTTTCGTCGCCTCCCCCCCCCCTGAAATATCAAACCTTTTTTTATATCCATTTTTTGTTACTAGTAGTATTTCCCCCCTCTTTTAGTATAGATCAAATATTTATTGAAAGCAAAAATATGTTTCATTTTATTTATCATTTATTATTCATGATTATTATAATATACGCCCAACTTGTAAATATGGTAGACAAGTCCATCAAAAAAGTGAATATTCCTGCTTTGAAGCTGCTTAGGCTCTATTAAAGAGTATATAGTTCCCTATTGTGCGCTTCATTGATATATATCCCGATAGTATCCGTAAATAAACTTGTTTTAAATACATTTATAAATTGGCCTTTAACTATAGGATATTCTATTAAGAGACTGAGGGTAAGTACAAATGTATATAACGGTTTGAAAATAATCAACAAGCAGTTAAATATCGGTATTAGGTACCTATTGTATTCCGTTAAGGTAATGAGACGTAGTTTTAGCCACATATTCATACTCTTGAAACGAAATTTAGACATAAATGATGTAGTTAAGGAAGTTTTTATATTTTTTTCGGATCTCAACGTCGAAAACTCTAGTAAATATACCTGTTATGAAGCTGCTTAATTATTATTAACGAGCGAGTGATTAAAGTAAAAACTTAGGTTATCGTCGCGAAAAAGGTTATACGGGTGCATCGGGTAACGTAACGGAAAGTTAATACTTGTAAAAGTATTAGATTATTTTTTATTACTTTTATTTGTTCTAGTGGCTTTCGAGCCATACAGCGTCTTGATTAGGAGCGCAGTTTTCACGTAAGTAGAGTATATCAAAGTTAAATGTGGGTATTTTGGCTATCAAGAAGGTTTGAAATCAATTAATAGCGAGTAAATAATTGGTCGATATATATAAGAAAATGTTCATTACTCATATAATGGCTAAAATTTCAAAAGAAAACGAAGAATATGAAGATATAGTTAAATACTTTTGATTGTGATATTAATATAAATTCAATACGTATTTGGTATCCGTGAAATATCAGCTTTTATGCCGTTTAGTAACATAAAATGTAACATTTTTGACCCGCTTGTAGTTTGGATGGAAAGGCCTATTATTATACTCAACCGACCTATAACGCGATTCAAGAGTTTTGAGAGCCGCTGTATTTGAAATATTTAAGAGTAGCTTTTAAGTTAGGTGTATATAGCCTATTCATTTTACTAAAACTTATCGTTTGAAGCGGTTATTAAAATGGAAGTGGTTTACTTAGGGTTTATTCCAGGCTTTTAAAATATTTTCGACGTAATATGTAGGTTTCCTTTCGCTATTATTACCTATAACTTCGATAGTTAGTAATTGAAAGTCGCGGGTTCACTAACTCGGAAACGGGTTCAATACGATTCGGATAAGTTGATTTATATAGAACCGGAAATATTTCTCTTTCCGAATATTAAGTTCCATAACATGGAAATCGATAATACGTATAATATAGTTCTTGTGTTGGAATAGTATTGCATGCAGTGCAGTAGGTCAACTTTACTTACAGTAAAGTTGACTGTATTGCAAGTGTATTGCTTTGTGCGGACTTACTACATTGAGTGTAAGTCGAGTGCAGTACGCTGCACTTCACTCTAGGTTACGGGCCAAGCAATTGGCCATAAAAATTACAGTGCAGACCGGCTAGCAGTCTGCCAAACCTAGAACAATTCATCCACCATCTGACTAGGATAATACTACTGTTACTTCGACCACAATTCAAATCGACAACATTGCAACGTCAAAGGCCTACCAACACTGATTAATGCTTATTAGGTTAAGCACAAATTGGCTAAGTAGAAGAAGAAAGCTGCTTTCCAGTTACGTTTTGTCATTTTTAGGCAAGGTAAAGGAAAGGTTTTTGCGAAGGGCTCTTATACACCGTGCAGTTGTTCACGGCAGTTTATAAGTAAGCGACGGTATCGTTACTCGAAAACACCACGAAATATTCATTAATGCTTTTTGAAGACGTTGAGATTAACTGTAAAAAGTCTTAAAATTAGTCAAATTGGTAAACGGCTAAGTTAGTACTACTACAGGTAATACTACTGCAAATCGTAAAAACAACTAAGTCCCTATGCTAAATAACTTCCACCACCAATTAAGACCTTTGACTTTACCTTTTACATCAAACCTTTTCCCTACTTGACTCTTTTTCACCCTCTATACCAATTTCAATCGTCAAATTCGTTGCTTTAAGCGAAAAACACCAAGTTGCGCCAAGAAAGCCACATCGCACGATCCAACGCCAAGTCGCCAAGTCCCCACGCGATTTCACGCTAAAAAAACCAAGTTTTTACGCTCAAGATCACCAAGTCCCTCGCCCTGCACGCCCCATACCAGTTAGATCATCACAATAGCTTTAAAATACACTGGAATCGATGCCGTTACCAATCCTGTCAGAAAGGAGACAATTATTGCCTTCGGTAACATCTTTGAAAAGCATTACTCCAAAGAGTTCTGGTATACCGAAGCTACTAAAAACTTTACCCCAAAGCACCTAACCAACGTAATCAGCCAATTTATTCTCGATATAAACACTATTGAAACCAGTTGTAGACCTGTAGCCCTCGACAACTTTTAAAAATAGTTCTGAAACTAGAGTCTAAATATGTAGAAAAAGACGGAAAAGCAGGTAAAGATAAGATCAAAGCTTGAACTATTGACCCAAGAAATTAAACTCTCTGCAAAGAAAGAGAAGAAAGGCAGTTTAGCCAACCTACTTTACGAATGCGTTACGGATAAAGAACCTTAATAAACCTTAGTTAAATGCAAAGAAATTGCTGGTGACAGTAACTCTTAACACATAAATACATATTCGCAAAGACTTGCCTAAGATTAAATAAGTGGACGTAAAAAATCAGTTGACCTACACCTTGTAAGCCTCTAGATCCATCAGTTAATTAATCAGGAACTTCGACAAACCCTTTAATACCAAGAGAATTATCGCTAAACTCCCCGCGATGGAAAACCTCAGGCTCATATTCCCTAAACTTTTTAATACGTTCAGTTTTAACAGCTAAACTAAAAAAAAACCGGTTTCATATGCGAGTCTACTATGGGCACGACTACTAGATTTTTCTCTCCAAACTCGGCTAAAGGTAATTATCCTACCTACCAATACCAGTAAAAACCTCAATCTTTTCCATAATTAAGTAAAGAAGGTCCCTATGACCAGTACATCACCTTTCTCCATTAACGTGTCCCTATAGAGGATACGAACTGTACGGCAATCACCACGTTCGCTAAAATATGAGAAGGAAAAAAGAAATATAACGATAAGTCGTATTATCTCCTAGATGTTAAGTTAGGCCTATTTTTCAAAATCTGCCGCCAGATAAGAATTAAATTACTAGGGTTTTACTTGCTATTTTCCAATATCTTCACCGGTTAAGCTGAAGATTATTACGTCTAGTACCTAACGAATTACCTCTCTTTTCGCAAAATTTACAATGGTATAAAAGTTTACTTCGAATACGACGTTAACCTTACTAAATACCACACAAACTGGAATATCATCAAGTAGTTTTATATGTTAGGTTTTTAAAAAAAGTCCAAAAGTAAAATGAACTTTTTAAATCAGATACTTAATAGGTTAATGCTTTGCCAATAAGTAATGGGAAACATGAAAGTTGGTAAAAGCACCTTACACTAACAGTTCTGGCAAATAGTTATGGGTTACAAAAAGTTTAAATACGCTTTGTAATGCCCGAATGCCCCCTATAAAAGGTTTTTTAACCTACTGCGTTTTTCGCTAGCGACCGTAACGACTCGAGTTTCCGGCTCGATTAATATGTACCCTTAAGCTCTAGAATTCAATAATGAAGAAAAAAAACCTTTTAATTCGTATTATATTAGTCGACAGTACGGAAAACCCAGCCAATATGATCAACGGAAGGTCCGGATCTTTACTTACGGAAAAGGGTATTCTTTTTCTTTAAATTCTTTAAGTTGGCCAAGCAAATTTAACTCGAACGCAAAAAGATATTGGATTTATGGCTAATAAAACTGTTAGTTAATATGCTATACTATCGCCGAACGTAACGTAAAGCAAGTAATATATTATACGTAATACCCCTTTGCCTTTAAATAGAATTATATAAAGTAAGTTACGCTATTTAAAGGAAGTAAAGTTAAAGAGGAGGAAAACAAGCCGAAGGCCATCGGCTAACACAAAAATACGAATACTGGCACTGGTACTAACTCAAAAACAACGTAACAACTAGCTAACTACGCTTTCCTATAACACCTTAAAGGCAAAAACACTTACAACCGCCACGACGATAAAAACTCTGGCTCTATATACCTTTTTACTATTTAAAACAGTTACGCGAAGTAAGACTTTTAAGGGATTATAACGGATACATGGGAAATACGGTACTTAATAAAAGGCTATTCGTAATATATCGTATTACGAAAGGATACTAATACTATTACAAAACTTAATTATAAGGATACTAATAAGTCTAAGATTGACTTTGGCCTTAAAAAAGCTATCTTTACTAGGATAGACGATGGTTAAGACTATTATCGGTTTTATTATTTTTCATATCTTGAATTCTCCTACTCCTTTCCTCCTTTACCTAAAAGACATAAAAAACCTCGGCGTTAACATTAACGTTTATACTAACGAACTAATACAAATTAAAGCCGATAAAAGGTTTTAACTTAGCCTTAAGTGGTGGTATCTTTGGTTTTATCTTTAAAAACTAAAGGTAGTGGTGTTAAACCTGACGAAGGAAGAACTTCGTTAACTGTACTGTAGGTTTAACCACCCGGTGACTAATAGGCTTTACAAAGTTTTAAAGGGACCTAGCTACAAAGACATGGATTTTCCAATACTGAAAACATTTAAGCGCCTTTATTATTATTATCAAATATATTTCTAAGCCCCTTTAAGGTTTAACTTTATATTAAAGGAGGATTGAAACTTTAGCTCAAAAGTTTTCATAAATGTGTTTTACTTGGACGGCAAACTAATTCTATACGTTATAAACTCCGTCATGGCTTTTTATGGCGTTGAATTCCTCGAAATTATTACGGCGAAAAAAAATAAAGAGCACTACGTAATTTGTGAATTAATACATACCTTAACCCATCAAACGTACTGGTTCACATTGCTAATACCAACTTTATTACGATAAATTTATAACCTAATGTAAAGTTAATAGAGATTCAGTATAAATAAGTTCCTATTAAAGTTTACTAAGGTATTAATAAGGTAGAAAAGGTTTATAACTTTTTACGAAGGGCTTACAATATCCTGACACTGGAAATCGAAATATTTATAAATTAAAAGATGAGGTTTTAAATAATGCTAAAAAATCTTAACGATATTATTAGCCCTAACAGACTTATACTATCTTTACTAGTATTTGGTGTTTATCCACGTATAACAGATGAGTTACTACCCTTGTTAAGTATCCAAAGACGTGTTATAATATACGTTAAAGCCCTAAAGGAACTGAGGAAGGAATTGGTACGCCTCTAGGTTAAGGATGTTTTTAATATCAAAAACGGACCTTTAATAATAGATGTGCTTTTAATCTCCCTTTAAATTCAAGTCCTTATGTGGCGTGAGCTATTTAAATGGGATAGGCTGTATAAGATCTTAAGTATTACCAATTTAAATATAGTGGTCAAAACTACTAACTGCCCCGTAACTTTCCGAGTTATATAGGTTAAGCTATACCGAAGACCCTTTGGGAACCTAAAGTCTAATAAAGATCCTGATGTTGATAACCTCCTAACCGAGTAAATTAGTTAATATAACCCTTCCGAGCCTATTATCAATAAGTCAATAAAACGCCAACGACGTAGATGATTACTTAAAAGAAGAATACACACTAAAGAAGAGGACGGCGATGAGGAATAAAGACCCGGTAGGATATATAAAACGTTGTAGGTATCATAAAAAGAGAATTTTAACAGAAAACTTGCCCTTAAGTTACGTGCGGAAAGCATTATTAATATATTGAATAAGCTCTTTAAGAAAATTTATTAAGTGGAAATTGACGGATTTTCATTATGGGAGGTTATACAGTCTATACCATTAACGTACTGTAAAGGCCAAGATGTTACTATATTTAAATTAAAAATAGTATACGAGGTTAAAGGTAAAACTACGGACTAGCTAGATAAAAATTTACAGCTAATTATTTAAAGATACGGTGACAAAGATAAAAATTAAATTCTTATTTAATCGTTTACAATCTAGAATATTAGCTATCGTTTAATCTTTGTCATTGCTGCCAGTTTGACTGTTAGCATAAAAGGTTAGTTTACACTTAATGGCCAGGATATCACGTAAGTGTATACGTAGTCTGACACTGATCTCTAACGGATTGTATTGTTGAAACTGCTAAAAGAACTAAGGAACAAGTTTTCGGCCGGCACGGTAATACGTTATATAAAGCCTTTATACGGACTGGCTGAAGCAAGCGTTTATTGGTTTTTAACGTATTAGATATACTTTGTAAAGAGACCAAGGTTGGAGCTGTCGCTTAAGGTGGTAGGATTCTGTCTATAAACTTCGATGAAGAAGAAGAAGAAGAAGAAAAATTCTCTACTAGGGAGCAGCTATGGAGCTAAGATGGTATAGCCCTCTCTCCAGTTATGTGACGTGTGGTGGCGTATCTTTAAGCGACTCTCTCCCTGCTTTAGAGCATCGTAGGAGTGTATAGAACTACCAGGGTTGGATCCCTAGTTAAATTAGCCAGGTATTAGCTTGTAACATTACCCCTAAAGACACTCTTATCATTCATTCCCTAGCTTTTTTTTTTTGTGTAATATTGTGGTGTAAGACGCTGTAGGTATAAGGAAGGTACATGCGCTTTTCAAAATAACACGATTCCATGTAAAAAGTATTAGGAAAAAGTTACGTAAAAGGTAATTTAACGCTTTCCCTTTATATAAACAATCCCTAAAGTCCCAATTGTAAAAAATAAAACTTTTTCCTTTCCTTAACTTTTAATTTTTTTCATATAGTATTAATACTTATAGTTACCAGTATAACACTTGTTTTTTTTATAATTTCAGTACTTCCTACATATTTACTAATAAAGTTACGATAAATCCTTAGCACGCCACTGGGATAGATGAAACTATTAAAGATATGGTTTATATACTTTAAAACTACTTAGTCTTTATTAACGAATATAAAATTCTTTACGCTAACAGTTATCGATATTTACCCGGACGAAATTCGCGATTAAATATATTTCGAATACGTTTATAAAATAGCGTATAATCCCAGAAGATTTTGTTAAAAAAACTAAAGTTAAGTGGTTTTAATAGCTACGAAGGAGTTATTAATGAATAGTTAGATATTAGGACCCAGTACCGCCTTTATTCCGTTAAAGCCACAAGTCATAATTTTTTTTATACGTATACGCCGCTAAACCTAAAACCCGATATAAATAAGGCTATTAAAAACTGTCGAAAACATATCTGATGTTCGACTTTTAAAACTGAAGTATATCTACGTATTATAAACCGTTTTCTAAGTGCTAACAAGTGGCTAAAAAGCGTATAAATTTAGGTAATCGCTACTAAAAAGGCTATAATAATTCGTCACTCTATGTAGCATGAGGTTAATACCCGAGGCGGGAGGGGTTTTGTCCCTGTTACTCCCGTACAGTTAGGGGCTTACGGACCATATAGTTAATAAACAAGAAACATAATATTTAGGTAAGTTTTTTATAACCAGGTAAAAACTTAAAAGGTTGCAGCTCACTAATAATTGAAAAACGTTATTAAAAGTAATATTCAGCTAGATCGTATGGATACTAAAATGAAATAATTTATTAAAATAGGTAAGAAAATGCTAGATAAAAATTCGGATTATAATTTCGAGAACATATTTAAATAAGGCCCGGTTATAGTCGTTCGTTCTTCGTTTTTATTAATATCAATATGATTGTTTAACACTCGCTTATTGGCAGTTTATGCGCCATTCTATTTGGTAAAGTAAAGTTTAAAATTATATCTGCCTACGGGCTAGGTGTAAAGACTTATCGTTATATTTAGCTGGTTTATCACACTATTCAAAGATATCGAGTTCCACTAGATTAAAAAAGTTTAAAATAACTTTTACGTTAAATGTATTTAACCTACCTATTTAACCAAAACCTATCGTTTTAGTTAATTATTAAGACGGGTACGTCCGACTTAGAGTTTATTACGGGCTCGTAATATATTTTCCACTAATTATTTCGGTTTAACCTTACCATCGTCGTCTTTAATAGTTATAACTTACGACTATAGATCTCGAGTTTACCAGCTTAAAAGCGATTCCAAAACGGCTTAAACAAATTAATTTATATAAAATCGAGGATACTTCCCTCCCGGTATATTAAGTTTAACAAGGTAAAATTCAAATATACTCGTTACCTAATACTTATCGTAAAGTTAAATTAACTTTTTGAAAAATTCGTTCAATTTGTGGTTTTTAAAAATAAGCCAGACGTCGTCGCCGACTCGAAAACGTTTCGATGGAGAACGTCGCTTATTAATGGCTTCCTTTATACGTTATTATATAGCCTCTATTACGGCTTATACGAATTCCGTAACTTTAAGGATCCGTTAAACAAAGTCTTTAGCCCTTACATATAATATTGTTATCGAAAAAAAAAACATTATACTGGTTATATAAGATTAACGTAATAATTATGGGTTATAAAAAAGGGTTAATATAGATAGTCGTCGTATCCTTATTATATCATACCAATTAATAACCGGGTAATAAACGGCTTTAGTCGAGTTATATATAAACGGCGAATAAACGTAAATACGTAAGGACCTTTCAATTTACGCGTTCGGTTACGTCGTCAGTTTCGGGGTAAAAGGAGGTGCTTAAGCGTTTCTCTACCCCAGTTAAGTCGCAAAGTCGTTTTTAAAACCCACTAATCCAATTCGAACCACGGTCGCAAAAAACGCACGCGAAAAACCATAAAACCGCCAATAATAATTAAGAAACCGCTTCGTATAAGCCTCAACGTTTATAATAGTTATAACCTCGAAGGTAACGACTTTAATTAAACGGTTTGTAATAATTATAAAGTGATGAAGGTTACCTGCGTACTTTTAAGGTAAATTAACTATAATGTTAACGAAAAGTTCGTTTTAAAGCCGTTCGAAAACTAAAAGAGGTTTAAAAAGCACTTTTCAATAGTATCTCCAATAGGTTATATGGTTATAAACATTGTAGTTACGGCAAAAGCGGCGGACCTTACAATATAAGCCTGGCCGAAAATTTTAAAAAGGATAGCGATAGAAACGTCGTGACTTAGGTAAACGGTAAAAAACGAATCGTAGGTAACTTAAATTAATGCGGTAGTAAGCGGTTCGCAAGTAGGTACCCAAATACGATCGCGAAAATTTAAAACATTATCATCGTTTACCATACATTCCGAAATTAAAACTTTTAACTTACGGTCGTCATCGGTACGGATATCCGCTGAAAATTATAGGTCGCCTATACGTACTGTACGTATTAGGCGGGGTAGGCAATATTATGTATTATAACGGCATCCCAACAACTCTAAAAGTCGACGTTGGGAAAGAGTTTACACCCTGTGAAAATTGATTCGCCGGCGACGGTTGACCGGAAAATATACTTATACGAAAGCGGTTCGAAAGTAAACCATTCGGGGCGTAATAACTAAAATTATCGGCACAGGTAACGTAGGTCCGAAAAGCCTTTAGAAATATCTTAGTCTTTTCATAATAATAAGTCGGGTTGCACGTAATCCGCTACTTTATTATATACCAACCGAAAGCGAAATTATGAAAGACGTTTAAACTAATAGAATTATTGTTCAGAAAGCCGCCATGTTGTTATAAAATATTCCAAATTCTTATATTCCGTTAAAATAGTAAACGAACACGCTATGCCTCGGATCTCTGCGTTCCACACTTTTAAACAACTTATAATCTCGAGTAGCTCCTGTTCATAGATTTAGTAGTTATATTCAGTGGAAGACAAACGACGGAAGTAATACGTT
The DNA here is from genome assembly GCA_038502455.1 of Anisogramma anomala. NCBI lineage: Eukaryota > Fungi > Ascomycota > Sordariomycetes > Diaporthales > Gnomoniaceae > Anisogramma > Anisogramma anomala. The sequence goes on along the minus strand of JASMMZ010000004.1, from coordinate 6,858,284 downwards.
GCTAAGCGTAGGTTTCCGTAGTCATCGCGCTAAAAAAGAAAGCCTTTTAAAGCCTAGATAAAATAGTTGGCTTCGAAAAAGTTATTACGGTCGGAATCCTATTAAACTAATACGAGTTCGGAAAGAAAACTTAACTTAAGCCGTTCGAAAGCAGTTTTTTCTTGAGGCTCCCAACAAAATAAAGTATCTTTACGGGTTAGCCATAACAATATTCGAATAATCGTCGAGTAATCGCGAATAAAATAACGATAAAAATCTACGAACTTAAAAAAACCCGTACTTTTAAAACCATCGTAAAACCCACCTATTTCCGGATAGCGCGTAGCTTTTATGGGTTTATACAGACGTTAACTCTAACTTTGAGAACAAATACTAGGTATTTGGTCTTTTCAATACCGAATTCGCATTTAAAAATATCCAAGTTAAGTCTCGTGACATTTAATACATTAAGTATTTACTTAAATTTAGTTATATAATCCTCAAAGATACTATTGAAGTAAACGAAAACGTCGTTAAGGTAAATGAAATAAAAAAACATCATGAAAAGAGTGTAACGAATTGTTAATATACTATGAAAAGGTAACGAAGGTGTTAAAAAGGCTGAAAGGAATAATAAGTTATTTAAAGAATCCGAAACGTATACTAAATACAGTTTTTTATTTATTCTCTTCTTAATACAAAGTTTGTAAAAAGCAATTTTAACATCCAACTTAGTAAACCACTTGGTTTACGAAATATTTACGAACGTCTCTTTTACGAAAAGAAACGGGTAAATATTTGCCTTCGTAATAACATTAAGTCGGCGACAATCGATATAAAATCGTAACACTTTTTAAGTTTCTTGACGAAAAGGATTAAAATGCCAGCCACAAAAATATTTACTCGAATATAATTTTGATTAAGTACTTTTATTACCGTTTTACGTAATAAAAAAGGCTCTTTACGCGACATACCGTACGAAAGACCCTATGGTACTTCCAAATGTTAGCCTTAATTATCTATATAAAAGGCGATTTCGTAATCCACTTTAAAGCGATAAAGGGGTAATTTATCGCTAAGAGATTCGTCAATAGGGGCGCGAATTTCATGAAATTAGCGGAAAGTTTATCATAAACGAAAATAAGTGGTTTTAAGACGAATATTTTATTAATACTTTCGAGGAAGACGGCGGTAAATTACGTAGTAACCGTTCGTTTCTTGCTGGCCTGTCTTAAGATAACGTAAAATATAATAACGTTAACCTTTTTCGGCGCTTTTCAAACGGACGTAAACCCTTGTTTCCAAACGTGATAATTACTGGTTCGCCCTAAAAATAACATATATCGCAACATTGTAAGTAACTTATTGATATTTTATCCAAAGTTTACATAATATAATATCGTATTATAGGAAAAGTACGACGTTGGCCTATATGCGGTAATGGTATTTATTGAGGTTGATGTTTAAAAAGGTTATAAAAGAAATAAGTTATAAGGGAAAACCGGACGTGTAAAACGTGGTTTCATTGAGTTATTGTAAGGAAATAGGAAAACGCGGTACCTTTAAAAGGTTAGTAAGCTATTTATTCGCGACGTCATAACATTTACAACCTATATTAACTAAATTGTAGATAAAAAAAATGAAATTGAAAAATAAATTTATTACAAACGAAAATCTATTTAAAAGCCAGAGCGAAACCACCAAATCGAATTAAAGTTTTACCAACTTCTAAACGCGACTTCATATAAAATTTACGCTTTTCTCTCCTCGAAGTAGATAAGGTTTTCGGTCAAAGTAAGATGGATTTTTATAACGGCTTTATCGTTAAAGCCATTCGAGCGTTACACTGGCTCCTATAGGTAGGTACGGATATGGTGACCATTCGCACCGTAACGTAAACATAACTCGAAGTCCTTCCGGCGAGAAATTTACACTTAATTAACTTAGGAGACGCGCTGTTTAAAAGCGATTCGAAAGGCGCTTACGTCAGTTATAATAATATTACCCTAATTATTTCGAACGAGCGCATTACCGCCGTTATTCCTACCACGAAAGGCGCCTCTGGCAACGACAATACCAATACCACCATAATAAGTACGGAGATTATAAAGGAGAGCGACTCATTTATTATAATCCGCCGGTATATCGAGGGGGAACAACGTATTGGTAAGTATATCATTAATAACTTTTTCAAGATAATGAGTTTAACGACGAATTCATAGGCTATACCGCCGGCTTTCGCGATTATGGATTTTTAAAGATTTAAACAAATATAAAATCGTTTATGAGTTCCCTACTATATACTTATAAGCCGAGTAATAATTACTTTAGCCGCGTTAAGGTCGTGGTAGTAAACACGAAATATAACTATAAAGATGTTGGGGTTACTAATACCACCGTCGCCTTCGCAAGCGTAATAACTTTTTATAACGTTTTTTACGAGTCCTTTGAATTATCAAAAAATAACGTAAAAGTAATCCTTTTTTATACCGATAAATTTTCGGTCCCAACGTAATTTACATATTATTGTAACCTCTTATACCGAAAATCCTAGCTTAATACCGTAAAACTTAATAGGCTAATCCAAAGTTTACCTTTAGCTATTCAACAACCGTTAAAAAGGTCGTAAACATTGTAGTTTAAATTAAAAAAATCGTCGTTATTTGGAAAGCTAACGCGATCTCTAGCAAAAAACAGTATAGTAACGACGTTCTTCGTAACGTACGTAAAGGAAACCTTTCAAAGGGAAAGTTAACCCGAGGACGTAAGCGTACCGGTAACTTCAAACTATTTAATTATATTCGTTAAAACGTTTAGCTCGTTAATATTTCGTTGTTCTAAATGTAAAACGTACTCCCAAACGACTTAATTTCACTCGATAAATTCTATACGTAAGGCGTCGATAAAGCGTTCGTATTAAATCGTAGGGTAATCGTACTAATCTATTAAGATGCTTTAAAGCTATTTCCTAACGCGCGAGTTAAAAAATTGCTTTGAGTTTAAAAGTCTAAATTTGGTAGGTCGGAAGATAGAATTAACCTTAAGCTATAACCGCTAAAAAATAGCTAAAACACCGTAAGGAAAAGAATCGAATTTTATATGTAAAGGGACAAAGGCCGAGACTATCGCTTAAAGTAGTCGTATTCTATCTAGAAATCTCGATAAAGAAAAATAAAAGAAGAAGAAATCTCTTCTAGGGAGCGGCTGTGGAGCTAAGATGGTACAGCCCTCTCTCCAGTCATATAACGTGTGGTGGCATGTCATCAAACGACTCTCTCCCTACTTTAAAGCATCGCAGGAGCGTGTAAAACTACTAGGGTTGGATCACTGGTAATACAAGCCAGGTACTAGCCTATAACATACTTTAAAAATAGGCTCTATATAAAGACTTTAATATTTAACCCGTACTTATTAATTATAAAGGGTAAAGACTTTGGTATCGTAGGTATATAAACTTACGATACCCTTTTCCTCGACGATACTAGGTTTATAGCGACGAAACAGCGTATTATCGAGAAGTTAGACCTTTAAAAGTATAAACTAGTTAAACCGTTAATTAAAGGTATATAACTTAACTTTAACGGATTGTTACTCCGTATCTATAATATTAAGGCTAAAAGCGGTACTTATATTAGCTTACATTAAAGGGCTAGCTACGTGCTTAACGATTATCAATAAGGCCAACGAGGCAAAGGCTCAGCGATACCTGGAACAAAGGGCTCATACGGCTTATATTGCTACGTTATGGAAACTGGAAGCATCATACGATCTTTCCATTACAATACAGGCACAAGACCTACAAAAAGAAAACTTTAACAAGTTAAATAAACGAATTTAGTAGCAAATAAATCACGTAAAAAGAGGAATTAATATAGTTTTTGTAAATCTGACCAAAGCGAAACTAATTATCTTTACGGACGGGTCATTAGCTAATAATACTAACCTCATATCGTAAATCGCCTTTTTAACAATGTTCGTTAATAAGGATGGGTCGGAAGGGTAATTTACGATTAATGGAAACCTTATGTACTGGATATTTGTCAAGTGTAAACACATGACCCGGAATATACTAGCTTCAGAATTTTACGACATAATAGTAAGCTTTAACACTGGCATAGTAATTAACGGTATATTAAGAATTATTACTAAATAACTGGGTTTGCTACCGATACCTATAGTGGTGTATACCGACTCCCGAAGCTTTTACGAATGCCTATTAAAATTAGATACAACTAATAAGAAACGTCTAATAATAGACGTGATAATGTTAAGGAACGTATACGAAGTCTAGGAAATCGATAAGTTCTGGTAAATTAACGTCCAAGATAATCCTGTCGATACCAAAACTAAGGCCACGCCTAATAGCGCCCTGAAAAGGTTTGTGGACAACAATACTCTAACTATACGAATCGAGGGATACATGGACTACCCGGCACGTAACGTAAAATAACAGGGATTTCCAGGCAAATTAAAAACCCGTTACAGCAATAGTGGCAAAGGAAATAGCTTAAACTACTAGTAAAAGGTACGCAAGTGGTAACGTACCTAATCTACGAAAGTCTGTGGCGAAAGATCTGTGTACGGGATTTGAAGAACGGAGGTCTCAGAAGGGTGGAGCAAAAGGGCTACAGGGGGCCGTAATTGAGGTTGTTTTGAGTATAAATTGATTGGAATAGATAGGGATATTGCTTTTCATTGAATTGCAGATTAAGGAGGGATTTCAGAGGTTGCTACAAATTGATGGCAAGCTACGCTGGTGTACAGGCATAAAACAAAGAGCCGCCAGTGTTGAAATAATATTACATGCAATGCAGTAGGTCAACTTTACTTACAGTAAAGTTGACCGTATTGTATATATATTACTTTATGCGGACTTACTGCATTGGGTGTAAGTCGAGTGCAGTATACTACTCTTTACTCTAGGGTACGAGCCAAGCAATTGTCCATATAAATTATAGTGTAGACCGGCTACTGTTCTGCCAAACCTAGAACAATACATCCACCATCTGACTACTGCAATACTACTGTTACTTCCACCACGATTCGAATCGACAACGTTGCAAAGTCAAAGGCCTACCAATATCTTGTTTTAAAGTTGATTTATGATTTTTAAAAAACATGTTTGGTTCATATTTTTTTTTCCGAAAAAAGTCAAACGTTATTACCTATTTAGAATCGTTTGAAGGGGGAACGTTGTTTATTAATAACCTTTTCCATACATTGTTACATAGCTGTTATTATGGTCTTCGCAAATTTCGTAACGTTACGGAAACGTCAAATTAAATTTTCAACCTTTATACATAGCTACTAAGTAAAAATAATTGATTATTAAACGGATTGATTAGGATTAACATGGTAACAATATGTTATGAAAAACTGGTTAATGTCGACAATAATTATATATCTACTATTGAAGGTTTATTAGTAATCGGGTAATATAGCGCTCTAATTCAATTAAGAGTAAAAAACGAAAAAAACAGGTATATTGATAGTTTTTGATTAATATATTCGGTAATCCCCTTTACTTCGGATTATAATACAGTGTTTGGGTGTTATTCTACACCCGTTCAATTGTAAAGATGTTTCTAAAATCTAGCGGTCTAATTTAAAACTCGATTAATAAAAATGATACGGAAAAAAACGTAACATCGCTAATATTAGTTTAAAACCTATTTCACGTAAGGTTCGGCGATTATAATATTTATTACTTTTAAGGTAAAATATTTGTTTAAATTTTCTTAATAATTATAAGGTAACGTAGGTTTACGATATGTTTTTAGGAGATGGTAATTATAACGTTAACCAAAAGTTCGTTTTAAAATCGCTTGAAAACTGGTAAAGGTTTGAAAAGTCTTTTTCGACGATGTTTCTAATAAGTTGTACGTCTGTAAACATTAAAATTCCGGCAAAATCGCTAGACCATACGGTATAGCCCAGATGAAAAATACGGTTTTAAAAGTATGACGATGGTGGTATTATAATCCGGTTGGTTAGAAGGAATTAAATGATAGATAACTTAAATTAACACGGCAGTAAGCTGTTTATAAACCGGTATCAAAATCCGGTTACGAAACCGCAAAATATTATCTTTATTTATGAAATATTTTGAAATGAAGACCTTAATTATTTAGGCGTTATTAATACGAATATCGGCTAGGAAAGATCGGTCGCTTATACGTACTGCTCAAATTAAATGAGGTAAATTGTGTCACCGGTAATAACAGGGTCCTAATTATTTTAAATATTTATATTGGTAAAAGATTTGTAACCTTGCGGAATAGATTTATTAGCGACGGTCAACCGGCAGAGGTATATATACACAAGATATTTAACGGCCGTTCATTCGGGGTGTACAATTTATAATTCCCTGTTTAAAAGAGGTGAATTGGAAAAAACTTCATAAATATCCTAATTGAGTCGAGATAATATATCGGGTTGTATATCATTGACCCTTTTCTTATAAATTAACTTAAATCGCAATTGTAAACGGCGTTCCAACTAATAAACTTATCGTTCGGAGAGTTGTCGTGTAATTTTAAAGTACTTTAAGTTTTTGTAATTCATAAAAATATTATATGGAAGGGTTGTGCTATAGAGCTCCGCATTTTATACTTTCAAGTCGTTTTTAATTATAAGTAATTCCTTATTATGGACTTTGTAATTATATTCGGCAGGCGACAAGTGACGAGAATAATACTTTATTAAGTGTAGTTTACCATTATCGTTACATTGGAGTAAATAGAACTCCAAGGCCTAACTATAATAGTCTGCTTTTGAAAAGGTGTTGCGGTTTGTATCCTATCAAGCGATAACGGGTTTAAAAAGAAAGTAAAGCTTAAGCCATTCGAAAAAGACTATTTCCTCTGGTCTCCAACGAAAATGAGTACCTTTTTGAGTTGTTCGAATTAAAGTCGTAACGATTGTAATATAGTTGTAAATAAATTATCGGCAAAAGTTCGCAAACTTAAAGAAACCCTATGCTTTTGATATAAATATAGGAGCTATCTATTCCTAGATAACGCGTAATTTTTACGGGTTTATATGTATACTAATTCCTTTTTGATAATGAACTACAAACATTTAGTCTCTTGAAAATCGAATTTATATTTGTATGTGTCGAGGTTTAGGTTAATATTGCCCAAAACGTTTAATACCCACTTTACCTCAGCATTACGGTCGTTAAAATTCTTTTTTTATATATTACAATATCTTTGAGCTCATAAAAATTAAAAAAATAACAAAAAAGAGTGTAAAGAGTTATTAATATACAGTTAAAAAGTAGTTGGTGCATTTAAAAAGACTGAAGGAAGTAATTAGTTTTTTGAAAAGTTTAAAAGTTGTACTAAATATAGGTTTCCATTTATTTCCTCCTTTGATATAGAGTTTATAGAAAGTTTTTTTAACATCTCAATTGGTATATTATTAAATTCGAAAGAAATTCGCGAGTATTTCCTTAATTACAGAAAAGGGTTTATAGTCTTTTTTCGCATTGATATTAAGTTTTTCGTAGTTGATATAAAAACGTAAGCTACCCATGAACTTTATAAAGAAGAGAATAGGGGCAGTCGTTGAGGAGCTATTCGCATGAATTGAAATTTAATCGAACAACTAAGTCAACGTTGAATTTGATATAAGGAGTTGTTTTCGCAATATGCTATATAATAGCTCCTACGGGAGTTTTAAAGATTATCCTTAATTATTAATTGAAAAAACTATTTTATCATAGGTTTTGGAGCAGTAAGGAGGCAGTTTTTTCCCTAGAGCTTCATCAAATAAGGGTGCGAGTTCCTTAAAAGTATCGGAGAGTTTGTCGCTTATAGAAACGTGTGATTTTGGAGCGAGCGTTTTATTAATGTTTTCGAGGGAGATGGTGCCGAGTCACATGGTAGCGACTTGAGTCTTTCGGGCTTTCCGAAGTATAGCATATAAAGTGATGGCACTGATTCTTTTAGGGTTTTTTGTACCGATGCGAACTCCCATTCCCATATGTGATAATTATTCGTTCATCCTAAAGGTAGCGTATACTTTGAAGCGGAGTAAGTTACCTATTTTCATTTTATCTGAGGTTTATTTAAAATGACACTGTATTGTAAATGGGAAATAATATAAATCTTAATTCAATATCTATATTTAACGAAATAAATATTTTAAAAAGTCTAAAGAAAGCAAAGCCGTAGGGCGAACCCAAATACATAATATATAGCTTCGCTAAGTCTTTGCGAGGAATCAAAATATGCAGCAAATTTAATTAATTAGTCATTCAATCCATTAATAAACTATCTCCTTATAATGATAACATTTAGGATTCATATTTATTTAAATATTAACAAACCAAATTAAGCTACAAAGTAAATTTATGATGAATGGATTTCTTTTAAAAAAGGTTAGAGGCGAGTTACTAGGTCGAATCGAAGTCTTTTGAAGTTATATATACGATTAAATTTAAAAATAACGCTTTTTTATCTTAAAAATCAATAAAATTTTCATAAAAGGTAAGGTAAATACCTACGTTAACCTTGTTACCGGAGCCATTAATTCGCTATACGGATTCTAATAAACAGGTACAAATACGATAACTATTTTAGTTGTACTGTAGGTATAAGCCAAGGTTTTTACAACGGAAGAATCCTGAGTAGCTAACTTAAGTAACGCTTCGCTTAGGAGCAGCTCGGAAAACGCTTACGCCAGTTACAATAATATCTCCTTAATTGTCGCAGTCGGGTACATCGCCGTTAGTATTTCCGTTATGGGTAATGTTTTTGGTGTTAATAATGTTAATATGGCCGGCGTTACCATATCGGGTACGAAGGTTGTAAAGTTTCCTATTAAAAAGTTGGGCGCGGGCAACCTACTCGTTATAATTCGCGGGTATGTCGAGGGGGAATAACGTATTAGCTAACGTTTAGTTAATAGTTTCTTGCAAGATGGATAGTTTGGTAGCGGACTTCCGGGTAATACCGCCTACTTTTACAAGTTAAGCTTTTTAAACGTTGAAAAAAACGTAAAACCGTTGAGGAACTCTTTATTTTATATTCGTAAACCCGAGAAATAACAGTTTTCACTGTATTAAAGTAATAATGATAACTACGAAATTTAATTATAAAGGTATCATATTATCAATATTGCCGCCTTTATAAGTAATATAATAACTTTTAATAACAGTTTTTAAAAAGCTTTTTAATTGTTAAAAAATAGTGTAAAAGTTATTTTATAATACCGATAAACATCTGTTTCCTATTTCATTTACATAATATCGTGATTTTTTATGCCGAAAAGTGTAACTTGACGCTAGATTACTTAACCGGTTATTTGAAGGGCTTAGTTTTAGTTCGTTAACACCTAAAAGTATTAGATATGATGCTAGCATTGTAATTGAAGTCGGAGAAATTCAAGTCGTCGTCGTTGTCTGGTAAATTAGCGCGGTCCCTAGTGGGGAACGATGCAATAGCTACATTATTCGTAGGTGACGTGGTGGAACCTCCTTTAAGGGAGGGTGAACCCAAAAACGTAAACGAGTCGGTAACTTTGAACTAACGGATTATATTCGTCAACGGTTTTAGTATGTTAATATTACGTTATTCTAAATATAAAGTGTATTCGCAAACAAATTAATCTCATTTAACAAACTTTACAAATAAAGTTTTGATAAAACGTTTGTATTGAATGGTTCAATAATCTTATTGAACTGTTGAAGCGTTATAAAGTTACTCCCTTATACGTACGTTGAAGAATTGCTCCAAAGCCTAAGGATTTAGGTTCAAAATATTAAAAGAGATAGCTTTAAACTATAACCTCTTACAAATAGTTATGATATCGTCGGGACAAAAGATCTAGAATTATATATAAAGGGATTAGACCGGAATTATCGCTTCAGGTGGTAGGATACTATTTATAATCTTCGATAAAGAGAAAAAAAGGAGAAACCTCTATTAAAGAGTTGTTACAGAGCTACATAAAAGGGGATGATCCGGTCACATAACAGGCGAGAATATGCTTCTATGCGGCTTCCAAGCGGCTCCAAAGCACCATAGGAGCCTAGCAACCACCAGGGCTATATCTCTAGTAACCATTGGTCCAGGCACCAGACTACAACAGACTTTTCTTATAGGGCTTTTTAATTTATCTTTTTGCTAGAATAGCAGACAAATGCACTATAGTCGGGACAACTATACTTACAGTTAGTTCATTGTACTTGCTGAAAATTGCCTGTAGTTTGTGAGATTAACTACAAGTGCAATGCAGTAGGTGCTCACTTCAAAGTGGGTTACAGGCCAAAGCATTTGGCCATACAAATTAGCGTGCAGACCAGCTAGCAGTCTTTCAAACTTAGAGCTTGCAACTCAATCAGAACCAATTTTAATGCAGCACTAGTCACTTCGACCATAGTGATTTGAATGGACTATGTTGTAACAATAAAGGAATACCAACACGGATCAGTGTTTATTAGGTTAAGTACAGATAAGCTAGGTAAAAGAAGAAGTTACTTGCCGGTTACGCTCTACGTTAAACGACGGTAGAGTTGAGGATATATTTTTAAGGTCCCTATAAGCTATTTAGTTATTCGCGGTAGCAAGTAGGGAAGACTTCTAGGCCGTACAGCTATTCGCGGCAGTTTATAAGTAGCGACGGAATCGCTGTTGAAAATACAAAGAAATATTTATTGATCTTTTTCAAAAGCTTTTAAATTAACTGCTAAAAGTCTTAAAAATCATCAAGTTGACAAGTTAGTAAACGGCTAAGTCAATACTATTGTGGGTATTACTTCTGTAAATTTCAAATCGTAAAAACTACTACATCCTACAACCTTTCACAAATACTAATTTTAACGGTAAACCTACAGCTTAACTTCCTTTGATACCCCTTTTTTTTTACTTTCATCCTCCAATCTTTGTCACGATAGCTTTAGGCAACGCCAAGATTAACTTTATCACCGATCCTATCCGAAAGAAAGAAATTAAGAACCTTGAATTCACGTTTGTTAAGCATTTCGACGATAACTTTTGGTAAACAGATGCCGATAAAGACTTTACCTCCGACCATTTGAAGAACTACATTAACTACTATATTCTCGATTTAAACCCTACTGAACGTAATACGAGACCCGTCACCCTCGATAACTTTTACAAACGGTTTAACAAATAAAAGTTGAACATATAAAAAGCGACAAATAGTAAAATCAAGACCAGAATAAAGGTTGAACTGTTTAGCAAAGGGGTTGACCTCCTTATAAAGAGAAGAAAAGAAGGTAATTGTATCAATCTGTTATACGAATACGTAACAGATAAAGACTATTAATGGAATCAGGAAAAGAGTCAAGGAATCGTTAGTGACAACATCCCTTAACGCCCTTACACGCGATCGTAAGGTTCTACCTAAGCATAAAAAGTTCTTTATATCGTTTTACTTAAACTTAACTGTCCAGTACCACTGGCCATAAAAATAGTTAACTTATACGTCGCAAACCTTTGATTCCACCAATTAATTAAGCAGAAACCTCAACGTACCCCATAAAATCAAGAGGAATATTATAAAATTTCTCGCGGAAACCCTCAATTTCACTTCCCCTAGGCACCTTAATACCTCTAATTTTAGTAGTTAAATTAAGAATGTAACGGATTTACGCGCGATCTTACTGTAAGTACGACTACTAATTTTCCCCCTTTAAATTCGACTAATAGTAATTATCATGCTGACCAATACCAACACTTACACCTTCCCCAATATTAGTCGAGGGATTCAAAGTGTTACTACGACCATTACATTACCTTTACCCCTCGACACGTCTCCATAGTAGATACGGATTGCGCGGTAATTATTATATTCATCAAAATCTAGGGAAGAAATGAGAAATATAAAGATAAGCTATATAACTATTTTGATGTTAAGTTACGCCCGTTTTTCAACATCTATTGCCAGATAAGGGATAAATTGCTAGGATTTTACTCACTTTTTACCAATATTTTTAACAGCTAGACTGAGGGCTATTACCTTCGGTACTTAACGAATTATTTCTATTTCCGAAAGATTTACGATAATCTTAAAGGTTACTTTAAATACGATTTTAAACTCGCCTAATACTCCACAAATTGGAACATTTTGAAGTGGTTTTATATGTTAAACTATAAAAAAGAGTAACATAAACCTACTCAATCAGATGATTGAAAAACTAATGTCTTATCAATAATGAATCAGGAATTTAGCAGCTAGCGAGGACATATTATACTAGAAGGTTCGGCAAGCTATTACGGGCTATAAAAATCGAATACACTCTATAGTACCATAATTTCACCTGCAAAAGGTTTTTTTTGGCTGATTGCGTTCATCGTTAGCGATCGTGATAGCTTATATCTTAAACTCGACTAATATATACCCTTGAACTCCAAAGTTTACCAACGATAAAAAAGACTCACCCTATACGTATTATATTGACCGTAAATATGTTAAGTCTGGCTACTACGGTTAACGTAAATACCGGACCTAGAAACGTAACCAAACCGCGTACGGAGAAATGTATTCTTCTTCCTTAAAGTCTTTAAGTTAACTAAACAGGTTTACTTTAAACGCTAAGAAATATTGGATTTACAGCAAGTAAGGCTGTTGGTTAATACGTTATACTGCCGCCAAATGCAAATAAAAGAAGGTGATGTACTATATATAATCCCCCTTCACCTTTCATTGGAATTACGTTGAACGCGTTATAGATTTTAAAGTGAAGGAGATCAAAAAAGAGGAAAAAAAGCCCAAAGCTATCGGTTGGTATGAAGATACCGATACCGGTTCGGAAGCAACATAATAAATTACCAACCACGTCTTTTTGTACCGCTTAATAAATAAAGACCTTTATCGCTGACATAATGATAAAAACTATAGCCTTACACCCTTATTCACTATGGAAGACCGTTACGAGAAGCAGGTCTTTTAAGGTATTATACTAGATAATAAGACAACATGATATATAATAGGAAGTTATTTGGAATACGTCTTATAATGAAGGGATACTAATACTATTACAGAATTTAACTATACGGACGTTAGTAAATCTAAGGTTGGATTTAGCCCTGAAAAAAGCCTTTTTTATTGGGATCGACGACTATTACTACCGTTATTAGTCCTATTGTTTTCAACATTTTGAGATCCACTATTCTCTTCCTTCTTTATCTTAAATATATAAAGAATTTTAGTGTCAACGTTAACAATTCAATTGATAAATTAGTTTAGGTTAAAGGTAACAAAATATTCACACTTATCTTTAAATAGGGACACCTCAGGTTTCACTTTTAAAGGCCAAAAGCAGTGTTATTGAACCTAACGGAGTCTTAAATTCGTTAACTTTATCGTAAATTCAAGTACATAGAGATTGATAAGCTTTGAAGGATCCTAAAAGCGACTAGTTACGAAGATGTGGACTTATTAGCGTTAAAGATAATGAAATGGTTCTGTTATCATTGCCAAGTATACTTTCAACCCATTTTAAATTCAAGTTTACGCTAAAGGAGGATTAAGACTTCATCTTTGAGGTTTTTGTGGACGTATTTTACCTAAACAGCAAGTTATTACTTCATGTTGTTAACTTTTCACATCTTTTCAAAACGTTAAGTTCCTTAAAACTATTACGGCAAGGAAAGCATAGAAACTATTATATATTTTATAAATTGACATGTACTTGTGGCCAATAAATGTATTAATCTTCAACGTTAATACTTACTTTATTACGACAAAGTTTTAAGTGAATATTAAGTCGATGTGGATTTAGTATTAACAGGTCCTTGTCAAGTTCTATAGGAGTATTAGTAAGGTCGAAAAGCTTATTTTCTCTTGCAAAAGGCCTACAATATCCTTACCTTAGAAATTATATGCTTTACAAGTAAAAAAAACGTGGCTTTAAATGGTGATAAAGGGTCTTAACGATATTATTAGCCCTAATGGCCTTATACTAACCTTATTGATATTTGAGGTTTAACCACATAGAAAAACTGTATCGTCACTATATTTAAACATCCAGAAACATGCTATGGTATATAATAAGGATCTGAAGAAACTAAGGAAGGAATCAACACATCGTCAGGTCAATGATACCCTTAATACTAGGAAAAAATTATTGATAATGAACGTATTGTTCGTACCCCTTTAAAATAAAGTTTTTACGTGATAAAAACCAGGTGAATGAAATCAACCTTATATAATATTAAGTATCGCTAACCTAAATGTGGTGGTTAAAACCGTTAAAGACTTTGTTACTTTTCTAATTATATAGGTTAAACCGTATAAAAAATATTTCAACCCTAATAAAGATTCTAATGTCAAAAACCCCTAAGCCAAGAAGATTAGCCAACACAACCATTGCTAGCCGATCGTTTTAATAAGCCGATGAAACGTCGACAACGTGAAAGACCACTGAAGAGAAAGATACACACTAAGGAGGAAATTAGTAACGAGAACTAAAAGCCTGAGAGGGTATACGAAACGACGTGGATGTTGTAAAAAGAGAAATCATACAAAAAACTTAAAATTAAACTACATGTTAAAGTTATTATTAAAATACCGGTTTAAACTTTCAAGAAAGACGACTGGGTAGAGATAAACGGCCGTTTTATATAAGGGGTTATTCAACTTTTTCCGTTAAGGTAATTCGAAGGAAAACCCATCATAGTCTTAAATTCAAAGACAGTTTACAAAGTCAAAAGCAAAACTATAGACCAGCCGTATGAAAGATTACGGGTAGTTATGTAAGGATAAGGTGATGAAAATGAATAATAAATCTTTGCTTAATCGCCTACAGTACAAAAAAATCAACCAGCGTTTAATCGTTGCAATTACTACCAGATTGACTATTGGCAAAAGCGGTAAGTTCACACTTAATGGCCGGGATATAAAGTAAGCGTATATGTAGTCTGTTATCGATCTTTAGCGGGTTATATTATTGAAACTTCCTAAAACACTAAGAGAAAAGTTTCCGGTCGACACGATAATACGTTATATTAAACCTCTGTATTGATTAATCGAGGAAAATGTTTATTGGTTTTTAACATATTAGGCTTACTTCAAAAACAGACTAAGTATAAAGACTTTAACGTTGGACCCGTACCTGTTAATTAAGAGAGGCGAGAACCTCGATATCGTAGGTATGTAAACTAATAATACTCTCTTTCTTGAAAACACTAGGTTTATAATGGTAAAACATCGTACCATTGAATAGTTAGGCCTCTGAAAGTAAAAGCCAATGGAAAAGTTATTTAAAGGTATAAAACTTAACTTCAATAAATCATTCATTCGTATTCATGGTATTAAGTCTAAAATACTAACGGCATATATATCAGCCTAGGTCAAAAAGGACAAACTACGAGGTGAACGATTATCGATAGGGCCTACGAGGTAAAATTATAAATATATCTGGAGTAAAGGGTACGCGCGGCCTATATTACCACACTATACCAACTGGTAGCATCGTATAACCTATCCATTACAGCACGGACACAGGTTCCATAAAGCAAGGACTTTAAAAAGTTAAACAAAAAGATTGGATAGTAACCGAATAACTTAGAAAGAGGTATTAACATGGTTTAGATAGAATTAACAACGTTGAAATTAATGATTTTTGCGAACAGTTCTTTTATCAACAATATTAACCTCATATTGTAAATTGGGTTCCTTATAATACTCGTTAAGGAAAAAAAATTAGAAAAGCAATTCACAATCATCGGAAACCTCATACAATGTATATCCGTCAAATACAAACGTATAACACGAAATGTGGTAGTCTTAAAAGTTGTCATAATAGCAGTCTTTAACATTGTTATGGTAACTAATGGCATGTTAATAATTGTTACCAAACAGCTAGAATACCTCTGATACCTATAGCGATATATACAGACTCCCAAATCCTTTACGAATACCTATCAAAGTTAGACACAACAAATAAAAAAAGTCTAATAATAGACATAATAACACTGAAGAAAGTATACTAAGCCCGGGAAATCGATAGGTTCTGCTGAATTAACGGAAAAAATAACTACGCTAACTCTATAACTAAAGCTATACCTAAAAGTGCCCTAAAATGGTTTGAAGACAACAATACGCTAACTATACGAATTGAGGGCTACGTAAACTACCCGGGACGTAACTTAAGGAAATAGGGATGCCCTGGAAAACTTGAAGACTGCTAAGGTAATAGTGGTGGTGGCAGTAAATAGAACTACTAGCAAAAGGTACGAAAGTGGTGAAATACGTAATACGTATAGGTTTGTGGCGAAAAACCTGTGCACGAGAGTTAGGGACGAAGGATTCGGAGATATTAATCAAAGGGCCGTAATTAATATTGATTTCAGTGCAATTTGGTTGAAATTAACAAGGGTTTAGCTTACAGATTAAGAAGGGATCTCAAAGGTTACCACCAATTTGTAACCGGCTATGCTAGCGTGAAAACAAAAAACAAAAAGCCGACAATGTTGGAATAGAAGTCAAATACAATACAGTTCAATTAAATATACTCACAGTTGGTTGATTGTACTTATTGAAAATTGAATATAGTTTGTGGGATTGACTGTAAATGTAGTACAGTAGGTATTTACTTCCAAGTGGGGCATAGGCCAAAGCATTTAGCCATACAAATAAGCTTGCAGACCGGCTAGCGGTCGGCCAAACTTAGAACTTGCAACTCAATCAAAACTAATTTTAATGCAGTACTAGTTACATCGACCACAGTGATTCGAATACACTACTTTGCAACGATAAAGACCTACCAACACTTTTACCTTATAGACAAATATGGTAGGAAAGATTGTATAATCGATGCAAGTTAACGAATTAAAATTTTTAGAGCACAAAACGCTTTACTTAATCAATAAAAATATTTCTTTGTAGGCCAACTCTTTAGAAGAGCTACACAGAGCTATAATAATACCCTTACTACGAAGCTTTATATTCAATTCGCGATTCACTATCTTTTTTCAAAAACGAGGAAGTTTAAAAAAAGAGTTGCAAAAGGTTTCTTCTTTTCCGAACCAAATAAACGCCCTTATCTGTGTGGTTTTCATTCCCTTAATATAAGGTACTCGTTTAGGTAAAGTGGCGTAAATTGTAAAGAGTTATACAAAACGTATATAAATATTTAAGAAGGATCGTTAGAATTATTATAGAAGTTGTATGATTATTATTATTTAGCGGGTTATGATTTAACGGCAAAATAATCCACCTTTTATTTTCTATACTCTTGCACTATTTGTTAAGGAAAGAAATTTATTCCGTTAGGAACGTTTATAAATATGTTAAATATTTGGATGCCGCTGATTTTCCGAAATTGAATCCTTTTTACATTTCTTTTTTCAATCTAGGACTTCAGATTATAACGACAATTTCAAAAAACCTCTTTTTCGTGAACTGTTCTTTATTAATATAGATTTAAAGACATCGTTCTTATCTTAAAAAAAACGTAAGGCTGGTATTTCCTTTTCTATAAAGTTTGCTTTTCAAACAGTGAATTGTAACGATGCCTAACCCGTATAAACCTTAGATTAAATACCAAATGAACAAAACATAAAGATTAGTCTACTCGATTCAAAAGTGTTATTTATAACGTTTACAGTCATTTATAAAACTACTTCTCTTATATTAATTCCTTTTAATATTTTCGATAATACTCTATATACACTTTCAAGCTTTCTGTGGTACCGTTTCAATTTACTGATACCCCAAAGCATTTCTACCAGTATTTATTTGCATACGTTTCCGGTTATCTTAGCCTGAATACGCTATTTGTTTAAATCGGAAGCCGTACCAAAATCGTGTGTAATCTAATCTCAAGGTCTAAGATAAATGTTATATTAAAAAATTTCCAAACCATTTTAGTAATGCGTTATGAGAACGCTTCGTATAAATTTCACAATTAAAAATAATATTACAAAATCGATTATGTAAAAGATGGGTTATACATTAAAGTATGCAATATCGATAATAACCTCGTAATGAAAGTCAATATTATCATGTGATCGGAATTTAAATCGTCGCAGGGCTTGTGAATACAATTAGTATTCGCAGTAAAACTCCGTATAATTGTTAAAGCTTCTCATACTATATTAATATAGCCCACTTCGTGTAAAAGTAGCAAGGAACGTTTTATACCCAGGTATCCGAACTGTCCGTATAATATATATAATTTCGAATATATCAAATGAATCGCTTCAATTATACGTATTTTAGGAAAAATCAAAAGTATCTTAACTTTAGACAAAACGACATAGATACCCTATTTTAAACGCAGATGAGTTAGATTGTCGTATTTTGTACCATGATATCAAATTTAGTTATCTCAATTACCGTAAATAAAAATAATGTTTCAAAATCTATCATATAAAATCCAACCAGTACGAATCGTATATTTACCATTATTATATCAAGTAACAACGCTTTACTTTTCCCGAACAAAACTTCACGGTATTTTCCTATCTGGTCGAGTCAAAACTTCGGAAACTTCGCCATAAAAACGTTGAATTGTCGTTTTCTAACGGTCGAAATTTCCGTTGCATCGATATTTAACATAATACTTTAGAACAGGCAATCATACCTATTATATAACGTGAATTATAACGATATATAGGCGTTCAATAAGCCTATATCACTACTTAGATCTGCGTTATTCAAGAATAAAGTATTTTATAAGCTTATAAATACCCATTGATTCGTTTCCTTATCTTAGGTTATTATATAAATCTAATCCTCTCCCAAGTTGTCTTCCCCAAAGATATATTTATAGGAATAAATGTGTGAATCATTTTAACGCCGTCTTAATTGTTTTTATACGTTGTAAAATTACTTTTCGTTTGGAATTTTGGCGGATTATCATCCTAAAATTACTGTTTGAGGCTGATTTAATTGTATATCATATGGTTCATTGATTAACATCCAACCTTATTACAAACGAGAAGCCGTTTCAAAGCTCAATAAACGATTTAATACTTTTACATAGGTATAATAAACCCAACACACGTAATAATATTTATTCTTAGTTATAAAGGTGCCTACGTTAATATCCGCTCTATTTACGGTTACTAGAAATTTCCCATTAATATTTATAGCCCCTATAACTATATTCAAGGCTCGTATTGAGGTTTTTATTCCTTAGATACACTTTGAATCGTTGATTTCAAACGTGGTGAATCATTTTGCGAAATCCGTCTTAATGATTTCTGGGATTTCGTCATTAACATTTTCAACTCCAAACGTTAATCTAAAATTTATTTATTATCGTATCAAAGTCTTGAATATTATTTTAAAAGTTATACTAAAATCTTCTCAATCGTTTTCCGAGTTAAACAACATAAATTTAAAATGCGAATTCATACGATTTACCTTTATAACTACTTGAATAAATATTTTATCGCCGTTGTACTCCATTGCAAACGCTACATAACACTTTCTAAACTTCTCCGATTCAATATTTGACATTTATCATAACAATTTATTTACATTATTGTAGTGATTTCCAACAAACTCTCTTATAATACATATTCAATTCCTATATTATAATTTGTAAGCAATCCACACATGAAAAGTGAATCTAAACGGTTATAATATTGTGAAAATATATATTCTTACTTTGAATGGTATATATATCATTTTTGGCCTACTCAATCCATATACCGGGCAGAATTATATGGAACTGGAAATTCTTAATATCCATTTTTTACAGGTATTTGAGATTACACGGGTTTTTTTTCTTCAAATACGTTGTAGAGTTCGCCGTCGTGATTCTCGCTCCTATCCCACAATTCGGCAAGGTTTGTAAGCTTAGTTAGGTTGCTTTTATCATTGGGGAACTGGTATGATAAAATTTCGCGGTATAGGTCGTAATTCGTGAGCATTAGTTCGTAAGTTTTAAATAGCTTTTTATCACCTCTTATATTTCCTTCAAAAGCGCCATCTTCCTAATTTAGGGCATTTTCGCCGCGGTCAGAAGTCTTATTCACTCCGGTTAAGTAGTAGCTTGATTTATATCCTTTTTCCAAAGTGTTTGTTAAAGTAGACGTGTTTTAAACTTGAGTAGAGGATAATCTTGACAACTTTTCCTCCTCTTCCGTAAATTCTTCCTCAAATTTTGTTTATCTTTGAAAAAACGCGGTCAATATCGTCGAACGTTCGACATCCTATGTTTTTGAAGTACTTTCGTATTTCTCTTTATATAAGATAATATTAATAAGTATATTTTCATGTTTTTTCAAACAATATACTTTCACAAATTTCTCATTCATCACTTTGTTAAATGTCTATTTTGATGTTTTATCGAACTAAGCTGTTACGGCTAATCATTTTACGATGCCACCATTTTTGGCACTGGTCGTATTTATTCCTCGACTCTGTAATTAAGCCCTTAGTATCTTTGAAATTATACCGTCTACTCTACCCTAAATTTCCGGCGTCCAGTTTGAAAAATCCTCCCGTAAATCATCGAACAAATAAATTCCTTAAGTATTTCCGTTACAATAACGAAAAGTCATATTTATAAAGCACGAATTTACTGCAAAAAGATTGAAATACTCTACCGGCGCTTCGATATTCAACTAAGAATCGTCTTTTCTTTCCTAGGATATCATGAACCGACAGAGTCAACCATAAATTAGTGTTGGTTGGGTCTATATGTCAAAGTAAAGAACGATAGTATGGCATTCAAATTAAATAAATAAAATTAATGTGAAAGGAAAAAGAAGCATCCAGAAAGTATATGCTTCAGGTAAGAGCTTATAAGCTCTTATTCAGAACGTGGCACTCTTTCATACAATCTGCCAAAGTCCCTACTAGAGAGTAACACGCTATCATGCACTCTGCAAACGTAGTTTCTTACGCTTGCTAACTATAGTGATATCTAATAATATCCACAGTTATCTTCGACGTAAGTTTCTTGTTCTGAAGCTGCTTTACCCCCGTTAATATACTGCTAATTCCCATACATAAGGCTTATTAATACCTACCCTAATGGTAACAAAAACAGGATTTGCGTTAAATGTGTTTAACATATAGATGATAACCCCCGCAAATTTTTCTAAATGCCGGAGGTAAACGCGTTATCTCTATTATAATAATTGATAATATATTAACGAATAGCTAAATACCGGTATGTGATACCAGCTTTATATTGTTGGCGCAACTGGCAGGAATTTGAGTTACATGTATATACTTCCAAACTAAACTTTAGATGTAACCAAATCTATCGAAAGATTATCCGAAACGTGGTTCGCGTTTAACGTCCAAAATCTGAGAAAACGACACGGTTTCTAAACCATTCACTCATTATTAACAAATAATTAAACAATGTACAAACTTAAGTCGTTGTCGCGAAGAAAAGCTATAAGTGTTTAGCTGACTACTTAACTCAAAATTGATATACATGACAGGATTTTGGAGTTCCGTCTATATCTATTATTTCTAGAGGTCCCCGTACTATCTAACTCCTAAAAAAACGCTAAATTCTAGTAAGTAAAACATCTTAATCCGGAACGTAAGTATAAAACTCGTTTTAAACTACTTAAAAACTGTTAGAGGTATGAAAAGTTCCCTTTTACGATATTGCTAATAGGGTTTCCGCCTATAAACAGTAAAATAATAATGAAAACATCGAATAATACGGTTTAATTCAATCTAAAAATATTATTTTAATAATATAGCGATAGTAACGTCTCGATTCGGATAGGTGGTAATAAACAAATTTTATTTAATTTAGATTTACACGTTAATAAACGGTTTGTAAGCAGGGACTTCAATACGGTCGCAAAACCGTACGACGCTATTATTATTCACAGTGTATTTTGAAATAAAGACCGTAAATACCTAATTCTTGTTAACGCAAATATCGGCGAAAAAACTACGATTGTATATACGTACTATACGTATTAAATGGAAATAAGTGATATCCCGAGTTATAGTGGCGTCCCAATTGCTTCAAAGATCGTTATTAGTAAAAGGATCGTGATCTTTAAGTATAAACTAGCCTATCATAGCAAATCGGTAAATATGTGAGTTTAGAAGTAGTGAGAGAATTAGTTATTCGAAATAAAGACGCCGTATTTTCTAGCCTAAAATACAAGGATTATAAAAATCTTTACAAATGTTCTAATTTCTTCGTAATAGCATATCGGGTCTTACATGGTTCGCCTTTTTATTATGAACAAATTTAAAAACGAACGAAACAAAACTTTTTGACTAACGAACATAACTTTTGCAAAATAGTTTTATTATTATAAAACTTTCCAAGTTTTAATAGTTCGTAAAAATAGTAAACGTGTAAGCTGTATTACAAAGCACCATATTTCATGTTTTCAAATATTTTATAAATTCTAAAAGTTTTTCATTGTAAATTTCGTAATTATATTCAATGAGTAACAAACAATAGAAGTAGTATATTCTAGGGCAGAGAGTTTCCCGGTCGTTAAGTTGAAGTAGGTAACTCCTTAAAGCTTGTTTAAAACAGTCGACTTTTAAAAAGAGTTTTCATTTAGAATCTAATTGCGCGAAAATAGGTTTTTCAAAGAAAGACAGTTTCAACTGTTCGTACGCAGCTTTCTCTTCGTACCTCTAATGAGAAGTAACTCATTTTTCGATTAATCGAATTAAAAATCCAGCTATTATAAAATAATGTAAAATAAACCACAGACAGAAGTTGAAGAACCTTTAAAAACAGTGTACTCTTAACACAGAAGTGCAAAAATATTCATTGCAACTATATAGATATACTAACACTAGTCAGTGCTTATTAGGTTAATAACAGATAATCTAGATAGAAGAAGAAGCTAATTTCCAGTTGTTATGCCTTATTTAGATAAGGTAGACGAAAGATTTTCACGAAGTGCTCAAATAATACTGTGTTAGTTTTCGTGGCAGTAAAATAGGGAGAGCATCTGAATTAGGTCAGTTTTTGTGATAATTCAGGAGTAGCCACGGCATTACCATTAAAAAACCAAGAAATTTTCATTAAACCAGTCTTCTAAACGATTAAATCAACCGCCTCAAAGTCTCAAGATCGTCAAGTTGGAAAACAGCTGAGTTAATACTATTGCAGGTACTACTACTGAAAATTTAAAATCGCAAAAACGACGAAGTCTTACAACAATTAACTATAAATAACAACTTTGATAGCAAACAGCCTACGTTCCACCATCTTATACCAATCTTTCCTACCTATACTTTTGAATTTTTGTTACCATAGCTTTTAACGATGTCGGCATTAATATTGCTACCGACTCCATTCAGAATAAAACAATCAAAGGCCTCGAAATCATCTTTATCAAGTATTACAACGAAAACCTTTAATTTACAAACGTCGATAAATATTCAACCTTGAAGTACTTAACCAATGTAATAGGTCGCTTTATCCTCTATTGAGACCTTATCGGAACCGATTAAAGGTCTGAAATACTTAATGAGTTTAAGAAATAGTTTTAAAACTAGATGTTGAACATGTGGAAAAATATGGACAAATAGGTTAAGATAAGGCTTAAAATCAAGTTATTGAATCGAGGTATGAACTTCATTGAAGAAAAGGAAAGGTTGTAAACTGGTACACGTAATTTACGAACATGTAATAGATGAAGATCTCAAGTGAACTAACGTCAAAGACAAATGTATTGTTAGCGATAACGTTCCTTAATACCTTTATATGCATTTGTACGACCTTGTTTAAGCACAGATGAATTTCTTAAACCCATTTGACTAAGGATCCTACTATGTAAGAGTCGATAGTAAAGTCTTTGGTAACTATATGGAATTAATTAACCCGTGTATGATAAGTTTTTAATTTTATGGTAAACCAGAAATCCACCAATAATTAAAAAAACAAATCTGGAAACCCTTTTAACATCTATAGGATTATCACCAAGTCCCTTACGGAATTTCTTAAACCCCCTAGAACGTTCAGTTTCAACAAGTCCATCAAGAAAAAAGCGGATTTACGCGCGAGTTTACTGTAGGTACGACTATTGGCTCTTTTTTTTTTCAATTTTACCAAAGGTAATTATCATACCCACCAATACCAGCAACTTTCCCAATACCACCGGTCAAAAAATCAAAAGAGTTTTTACAACTAGTGCATACCTTTCTCCCCTTGAGATGTTTATGTGGTAAATACGAATTACATTGTAATTACGATTTTAGTTAATATTTGGGGGGAAAGGAGAAGTATAACGAAAGTTGTATAACCTTCTCAACATTAAATTACCACCGTCTTTTCAACATCCGTCACTAGATAAAAATTAAATTACCAGGATTTTACGCGTTATTCCCATATCCTTACCGGTTAAGCCGAGGATTACTACTTTTAGTACTTAACTAATTATTCGTTGTTTCGGAATATTTACGATATTTTAAAATGTTTCTTTAAATACCATATAAATTAAAACATCATTATATGATTTTATATATTAGAATATAAAAATATTAGAAAGAAAGATTGACTACATGCTCCCTAGTATGGTTAACCAATCCTTTCCGGTTAGCGTTAAACAGCGGCCTCGTTAACTTACCAACACCTTGTTAAATCCAATTTACTCTTATACTGAATTGATGATAATTGAATGAAAATCAACCCCATGTGACCTTAATGGCTCCGCTTCTCCGAGTTCCGAGTCTATTAACTCCTAAAAAAAGTTCTTTTACCACAGGCCTTTGCAAACCTTTACTTTAGCCGTGTCAATCAAACAGGTCCACATCATCAATTCCCTAGCAGTCTTCCAGTCTGCCACCACAACCCTGGTTTCCGGCACGTGACTTAAGCTTATTAGGCGGCTTATTAAGGTAGCAATCGATACGTATAGTCAACCTATTACTGTTCACAAACCTTTCTAGGGCCTTGTTCAGCACTATCTTCGTCATAGAATCTCTAGGATTGTCTTTGCCGTTAATTAATCTGAATTCCTTAATCTCCCTACTTTCGTACGTTTAACGGAATGCCATCACGTCGATTATCAAGCGTTTTTCACTAGTGGTTCCGAGTTTTGAAAGGTATTTTAATAGGCTTTTCTAGTTGGTACAAATTATTATCAAAATAATAAGAATCTTTAACTGCCTCGTAATAAGGTTAATTGTTTTCTATAATTTATACATACATTAAAACTCGCCATTATATCATAGACTTTCAAAGTCAATACGTTTCATATAATCCTTTCATACTTAATAGAGGTTTAGTAGATTAGGTTATTAATAATATTCAATTGGATTTCCCGTCTAATTTCTTCAATAAAAATTATTAAGAATCCGATTTGTAAAGAAAAGTTGGTATTATTGATAAGGAACTCGTCTATGAAAATCATTAATTTATCCTTCAACAAGTCGATTAGGACCATATTAATTCCGCGGTCCAGGTTCCGCATCTATTACTCAAGCCTTTCATTGGACTGGTTAAAGTCTTCATTTACCAGATACTATGCTTATGCCGCGATGAAAAGGTTATGAAAGGTTTTAGGTTAGTATAAAATAACAATATAACTGTTACGAACACGTTATTTAATTTACCGTTAGTCCTTAGACGTATCAGTCTTGTTAATTATAACCAAAATGATATTCTAATGTTTTTGGAGAAAGTTAAAGCCTATATTAATACTAAGTATATAAATTAACTATTTATCAAAATTAAATTAATTATCTTCAATTAATATCGTTACCGGCTTATAATTTTAAAAGTTAAAGTTCTTCATCGTTCACTATTCCGATATTATAAAGTTTTTTGTTTCTATGAAAAGGGTATCGTTAATTAATATATCTACTACAATAAAGCCCTTTCCTTACGTTATTTATAAACACAGGTCGTATATTGAGGAATTTATCGTTAGCCGTAATTTAAAGTGCGACTAGTAAGTCAAAAACTAATAAACGTTTACTTTAGCTAATTTTTATAGTAATTGAACATATCGTATTACCGTCCACAAAAAGTAAATAACACGTAATTCTCAAAAGAACTTTAATAATATAATTCGTTATAGGTCTTTTACTAATTACGTATAAGTTTTCGTTATATTACAGGTATTAAACGTAAACTTATCTTTAGTTTCAGTCAATTTGCCGTCCAAACAACTACTAAATGTTAACTAATTTTTTAAATCGTTAACGATTACTTAAGGATCTAGTCCTTACCTTTATCGCCGTATCCTAAAGCAATTAAACGTAACTTTTTATACGGATTCCCTATAGTCTTACCTTTAATGTCGTAAATAATCCTCGACTTAAAGATCGTAATGTTTAGGTTTTAAAGGTTAAAATCGGTTTTCGACACGAATTATATAACCATTCGAGTTAATAAGACGTTAATTTGAACCTTATCTTTTTCCTAAAAAGGTTTATTGGAAGTTTTAATAATCCCTTATACTCGAAGCTTTAATACTAAATCTTTATTATCTTTCTTTCTTTTGTTTACCTAAGTAGTATTATAAATACGACCCAGTATGTATTCCTTCTACTTAACGTTCTTTTTTCGGGGGTTTTCCGCACTGATGACATTTTATAGGCTTGTCAATAAGGGGTAAAAAAGGTTCGTGTTAACTCAGTCGTTTGGCTTAAGAGTTCCTATCGTTAATAAACCTAATATAAGGTTTAACTTAATTACTTCGGAAAGATATAAGGCTATTCATAGTTTTAATAACTACTTCAAAATTCGTAATAACTAAAATTTTATATGGGCCCTCCTATTTTCCAGGCTCCCATTATACGAGGACTTCACTTCATAACGGCAAAGCAAACACGTCGATTATTATAAGGCCATTCCTGGCGTTAAGGGTATTATTAACCCGATGGCGTACCAATTCCCTTCGTAGTTCCCTTAAAGCTTTGCCGTAAGCCGCAAAATGTTTTCAAATACTTGCTGAGGGCGGAGATTCAATCGTCAGGCGTAGATACGCTCAAAAAACCAACAGAATTAGTATTATACCGTTAAGGCCTACAATGTCGTTCAAGCCTTTTACTACCATTTATAGGCGTGCCTTGAAATCCGTAAAACCTATGCCTTTTTGACCTTTTTACCGTTTTCATAGGCGTTTATAAATACCTCTTTATATCAAATACCCATTATCTTAGCATTTTCCTAAAACTCTGCCGCCGTAAAGTTAATACTGGTACGGTGGACGACGACTTTAGGTATACCTAGGTACGTATTAATTGATGGTATCTTTAACGTTATCCACGTATCCTTTTCCGAAGAGAATTTCAAAAACTTAACCCTGAAAAAAGCGGTTACACAACTATCGACGTAGAAAATATGTTTATTATTTAAATAAAATATATCGACGAAAATATTGTAGTTAGAATCCTTATAGTCTTTTAATATAAACTTCAATCCTCGGGGAGCTTAAAAAAACATTTGGCAATGGTATCAAAGTTTTTTTAATAGCTTTAGGGGAAAATTATTTTACATCTTTATATCATACGGACTTTAGGACTTTATACAGCCTATGAATAGTTAGGTGGTTAAAGTTCCGATATAATTAACGTATCTGCGGCTCCGTTAAATTTAATACCACTTTTTCCGGGCCTAAAAGATAAAACAATAGGTGTCTCCACTTGAAGACTAGGAGAAACCTTTAGCCGTTTTTAATTAATTCGTCTGTATTAATGTCAAAGTTCACGCTAAGAATTTTTTTATGCTTTAAATAAAAAAAGAAAAGAGGTAAGAGATTTAAGGATATAAAATGTAATTGTTTTTATAACAGTTTAAATTACAGTTATCCTTAATAACGATAATTTTTAACCTATTTCAAAGTTAATTTTAGCTTAGCCAGTATCGTAACAATTAAATTCAGTAACTGTAATATTTTTCCTCCGTAGTTTCACGTATTGCAAATAGCCTTTTATTAAGTACCTTGCCGGCTTTCTATCGAGTATAACACCTTAAAACGTGTGATCCGCGTAACGATTACGAAAATTAAAGGTATGTGACGGGTTAGAGGCTTAATTAGGGTAAAGGTAAAGGTTTTTACTATCCAAACGTTATAGAAAGACGTAGTCAACTAGTTATTAGGCCGCGTTAGGTGCAGTATTTTTATACCATTTAATTTACCTAGGGCCATTGTTGTTGTTAATTGGCGCGTCGCCCTTGAATTTTGAGATTTGATTTAAGTAGTCCTGCTAAAAAACGGTATGTTATTGGATATAATATATTACCTTTCTGTCATTTCGCTAGGCAGTGGGGTATCAAGTTAACCAATAACTAGACTTGCTATAAATCTAATTTCTCTTACCACTATTACGACGATAGTATTTACGATTACCATATCCGCCTAAATCTTAGCCTTATTAGCACCAATGTGATTACTGCCTCCAGATTGTAATCGGTAGGCTAAATCTTAGGCGTTTAGGGCGCCCGTAACCGTATTTGTGGTCGATGTAATTAACTACTATATGGTCTATTTCATCTACGTTAGAAGAGTTATCAGATTAGGGGTATATACTAAGCAAGTTTGGTGTACACGTTATTATAGTAGAGAGCGAGGAATACAACTGGCTAAATAAGCCTTCGTAAGTGGTATTTGGGCGTTATAAGGCTTATTCGAACTTCTTAACGCCCGTAACTATTACCCGTACCTACTTGCGAATTATGGCTTCGCCAACGTGCGCTTTTCCCATTACTTTTTAACATAACATTAACCTGTTAATTATTTGGTTAAGTGTATCTATCAGTGTTTCCTTTTTTTGGGGGGGGAGGGGCTATTATCATTGCTTATCTCGTAGTGACCCAATTTTTATGGTATTACGTAAAATGGACGTCGTATTCGAAGTAGCCTTTTATACCGTTATAAATTTCGCGGAACGTGGTAGCTGGGATATAAAAAAAAGGTTATATAATAGTCCTTGACGTGCCCTATAAAGATTTCAGGGAATAATAAGTGAAAACTTAAAGGAGAAACCTCAATTTACTTGCAGATATTTAGAAAGGGTATTATCTTATTGTCTAGGAGGTTGTAAAACTTACCGTTATACATCTTTGCGTCGTTTCAAATCTTAGCGAAGTTCGTAAAAAGTTTGTAGTTAATATTAACCATTTTTATAGGTTTTAGGGGCAGGTCGCAATAGTTATCCCAGTTTTAATTGGTATTTCCTGGCAGTTGAAGCCTTGGAGCTTTCGAAATACGATGTTAAAGGTAATTACTAGTCGCTTAGCCCGAGGGTTAAAGTCCTGTAGTAAGACCTGTAGTAGGCTCTCGCATATAGGTAAACCTGCCGTGGAAAGGTTTTTAAGGGGCTTGGCGATTTTAGGTAAAGTGTTAAGGGGGAAGGGAAACCTAAAGGTTTTGAAAAGCTTAACGGTTTTTTTTAATTGACTGGTGTAAAGCGCAGACGTTAATACCTTTAGCTACGTGGGAAGCTACTGCTTTACGTGCCTTGCCACCATTGAGAAAGTACTTCGCGTTATTATGTAGGGACGCCGGGTTTCTAAGAAAATTAACAGGTTTTTTATCGCTAGCGTATAAAAAAGCTTAATTTAGTTAAAGGTAAAGGGGAGGTCTCCTAAATCGCATGTATGAGCATCAAGGTTTTTTAATACCTTTTCCCTTAGGTAGTAGGTTTTAAAGGTATTTTTTAAACTAAGTTAGTTTAAAGAAGGTTTTCGCCAGCTTAGTAAAGCTCTTTCTTAATACATAGATCCCTCGGTGTTTAAGTTTAGCTTTTAACTTTAACTTAATGTCTTTTTCAACCTTTTTCTATGTAGTAATAGTTTAGTCATCAAAGACGTAACGGAAGTTTCGAAAAATGCGGTCACCTTGGTTAAGCTTTTTGTCGCGGTTTTGCTTAATGATATAATAGCTGACGAAGTTAGCTAGGTTCCCTTCAGTTAAGTCTTCGTCAACGTTTTCCCCCTCAAGGTCATAATTATAGTGTTTGGTAAAAGTATCTCCGAACGCCTTAATTTCTTCCTTTTAGACGGAGTCGGTGATAGCTTTAAATTGATCTCTGGAAGTAGATATCTTAATTTTCTGGCTTATATAGGGTTTGGTGGGCGTGAAGGGTAAATTACTTGGTGTTTTGGCGTAAATTCGCGTAGAAATTTAGCGACTTGGCGTTAGGTCGCGCGACGTGGCTTTATTAGCACAACTTGGTGATTCTTGGTATTTTTCGCTTAAAGTAGCGAATTTGACGATTGAATTGGCATGGGGGAAGTGAAAAAAGTAAAGTAAGGGTAAAGGTTTGGTGTAAAGGATAAGGTCGAAGGTCGTTTGTTGTTATAAGTTGTTTGGCATAGGGCATTAGTCGTTTTTTTAGAAGTAGTAATACCCGCAATAGTACTGACTTATCCGTTTGCCAACTTGCCGAACTTTGTGACTTTTAACAGTTAATCTTAACGTTTTTCTTTAAGAAGGATCTATAAAGATTTTTTAGTGGTTTTTAGTAGCGATACCATCGCTTACTTCCAGATTGCCGTTGTAAAATGACGTAATCCAAAAGTCTTTTCTATTTTTCTACGGCTGTGGACTGACGTAGTACTAATAGAGGCCTTTCGTAAGAATCTTTCCTTTACTCTAGTTGCTGTAGCCGTAAAGCGTAACCGGAAAGTAGTTTCTTCTTCTATTTAGCTAATATGTACTTAA
This sequence comes from Anisogramma anomala, assembly GCA_038502455.1. Taxonomy (NCBI): domain Eukaryota; kingdom Fungi; phylum Ascomycota; class Sordariomycetes; order Diaporthales; family Gnomoniaceae; genus Anisogramma; species Anisogramma anomala. Next base: position 6,827,754 of record JASMMZ010000004.1, on the reverse strand, counting down.
CCCAATAAACACTGATTAGTATTGGTAGAGCCTTAGATTGTTGCAACGTTGTCGATTCGAATCATAGTCGAAGTAACAGTAGTATTTCATTGGTTAAGTGGTGGATGTATTGTTTTAGGTTTGGCAGACCGCTAGCCGGTCTGCACTATAATTTGTATGGCTAATTGCTTGGCCCGTGCCCTAGAGTGAAGTGCAGCGTACTGCACTCGACTTACACCCAATGCAGTAAGTCCACACAAACAATACGTTCAACTTGCAGTTTAGTATAGTCAATTTTACTTTAATTAAAGTTTACCTACTGCACTTCATGTGGTACTATTCCAACAATACATTTATTCTTTTATTTTCTTTGTTTTTCATTCATTTTCATTAAATTTCTATGTATTTATCTCTTTTTCCAACTCTTTATTTCTTTATCTATCTCTTTATTCATTCCTTAATGCATTGTTTCATTTTTATGTTTTTCATTTATTTGTTCATTTGATTCTTTATCCATTCATTTATTCTTTTGTTTATCCGTTTGTCTTTCTATTTGTTCTATTGGTAAGGAATATTGCTTACTCATTTTAGTGTTAAAGATAGTAGAAGAGAACACATAAGATTGGTAGTACTGATGATCGATAGTTAGAAGGTAAAAAGTGTATCTAGAGAGTGCAAGCCTCAGATGAAATCTTATAAGCTCTCACTCAGATCGTTGCACTTTACCCTGTACCTTGCTAACATCTCTTCTGGAGTGTGGCACGTTATTAGGCGCAACTAATTATTATTTACTTTTTTAATACCCTATTCAGGGTTTCCCTAAAAATAAACTACTTTCGTAATACCCAAAATTCAACGAGGTTAATTAGTATTTGACGTTAGCTGGTAGCCTAAGAAGACGGTTACTATTATTACCGCCTAGCGAGTGGGCTTAAGTATATATTACCCAAGCTAATTCGACAACGTTATTCCGTATTGTCGTAAAAGGGGTAAAAAACCCCGCGTCTTTTACCTAAAAGCATGTAACCAAGACGCGGGGACCTCCTCCTGACGGCGACGCCTATGGTGGTATCGACGGTAGTGGTGGCGGTAACGCCAGCAGAGACGGTGGCAACGACGGCTATAACTACGACGGCGGCGACGGCGAGAACAAGGACAAAAAAAAGACGTAACCTCCGCTTTTCCCTCGCCTTTCGATACCAAATAACTTCTTTCTTTTAAGTTAAAAGATTTGTCCGTATTGAATATAGTTAGCTACATAATAATGAAATTATTTAGGAAAATGAATAGTAAAGTAAATAATAAATACTAAAGGTAAAAAGTGAAAATGTTCCAGTAAAGCTGTAAATGACGAATACAAAAAGTAATAATATGTTAGAAAAGTTGTAAATAGGAAATACAAAACGTAACAATAGGTCAAAAACGCTGCAAATGGTCCATTGAAAGAAGAAGTAATCATTGTAAGGTATAAAATAACCAATTGGGTTTAGGTCATAAAACCTTTTCATCAACGCCGACAAAAAGAGTGCTTATAAACACAAGCGCCTCTAATACCCTATTTGGAGCGCCTTTAGTTATAGTATCTACCGGGTTTAGATTTCCGTCAATTCACTTCGTTTCTTTAATTTCACGACGCTCGTACGGCTCGCGTAAAACTATAATGTCGATGATTAAATGTTTTTCGTTCGTAATACCGAACTTAACGAAGCATTTATCGAAGGAAAAAAAGTCAATGTAAACCACCAAAGGACAAGGTTTCAAACCAAGGTTCGAAATGATTATCCGAACCTTTATCGCTATAGTAATACCGGAGTAGAATCCTCCAACTATAATATAAATCTTAAAGGCTAAAACGTTTAGAATAACCCGTTTACATTCCATAAAATTTTGATAGATAACTTTACCATAAAAGGTAAATCTATTCCTAGTTGTTATTTCGTTACCGATAACAGTAACAAACTTAATTTATAAACTATAATAGATATTTTTCGTAAAATATGCATTGGTAAAAACAAAAAACTTTACTAAACGTATATCGAATAACACAAAGAAGAGGCTACGCTTCGAATTACTAATTTACTACTCGAGACGCTTATCAAGCGCCTTATAAACATTATCCGACGAGTCTATCTGATATTACTCGATGATAAAAAGGTTAAATATACCTTCCGATTATATAACCGATATAACTCAGGATTTATGTATACGTTAATATCTGCATTCGTCAACTCTTTTTGTACTTATTAAGTTAATAAATGTAACCTTATCAAATTCTCTTTTTATATAAGCTTTAGAATATCCTTCTCAAATGTGAATATTATATTGTTAAATTTATTCAAGCGGTCTTTCCTTAGGTACAATTTAAGTTTCGTTTTTAAGCCGGCCTTTTAAATTTTTCTCTACTTTGTAGCATAAAATGACGTATTATACAATATAAAAGTATCGTATGTTTACATTTGAATAAGTGCAAATCCTTTAAAACGTAATGTTAAAACCAATAGGCATAGGTCAAAGGTTAATATGCTATTTCAAGGCTCTCCTTATAATTCTTTTAATGGGTATTATACCAATATACTTTAACTTTCATAAAACCGTAAAGTGGTTTGAAAATAAGTATTATCGTTCTAGGTAATAATACTTTTAAATCTTTATAGATATATAGGAATGAATAGGTCGCTTAAAATATTTTTTTTAATTATATATAGGCTTTTGTAATATTTCGAAAGTTAAGACGAAGGTTGTGGGGAGTATGTATAAAGGCGGGAAACACCAAAATCAAATGGTGACTCAGTCGTCACAAAATAGGCGATTAAGTTATAATATCTTTTTTTCCAATATTATCGTACCACTTAACCGTAAAGCGACTCTTCTCATAAGTCTTTTAGGTTTCATATTTTACTTTATGACTTTGATAGGAAAAAAAAATCTTATAGTTGCCATAAGTTGTTATATAAAACCTTTTAAACAGAAAAACACCTTATTCGATTAAAGCGAAAATTTACTTATAGGTTAACTCCTTAAAAAAAACCTCCCGAGGCTATAATAATATCCCTAAGGAAAACTTTTATATTGAATTTACGGTTCGCCGTTTCTTTTTAAATAATTAGGGAGTCTGTGAAAAAAACTTTGAAGCGTCTCTTATTTTTCGAATTAAATGGACGCCTTCCGCTGCATAGTACCAATTTTACTTATATGGAGTTGTCGGTTTTATAAGTTAGCGAATGTTGTAAAGAAGTATCCGAAAGGTATGTGAATTTCGGGGAAGGCCGTTTTGATTACTATAAAAGTAACGTCATTCGTATCACTCGACGAATTATGTCTTTGTGATTATATCGTCTACCTTTTCTTTCTTATATTACCGTACTATGGTCCAACGGAATAAACTTATACCGTTTGATAAGTTTACCATCATATAAAAAAATTTAAACCATTTAATTCTTTTGCGGCCAATCTATTCGTCCATTGTTTTCTCAATCAGGACTTTAAACTATAATAATAAGTTTAAAATTACGGTTTAACGCAGGTCGTGTTTTATTACTCATTCTCTCGAAACATTATTTCTAGCCTATAAGAATTGCAAAGTTTTTATAACCTTCGCCAAATAACTTACTCTTTATACCATTATGAGTAATAGTAAGGAATCTTTGTAAACCTAGAGAAGGCGCTGAAAACAAAAAAGTATTAAAATTAGGTTACTCGTGCCACAAATGTTATGACCATCATTTACTAAAATTTATGAAATCGATTCCTTAATACTCATTCCCTTCAATTCCTTAACTGGAACCGTATACGCTTTTTTAAACGATCCGTGATATCGCTTACTTTTTTTTGATACCATGAAGCGCCTTTATCAGTATTTGACTAAACTTACTTCCAGCAATTTCAACCTTAATTCCCTATTTATTCGAGTCAAAAGCTATACCTATATCGTAGGTAATACAATCCAAAAGCCTAAAATAGACGTTTGTCCAACAGTTTACTAAGGTATCTCAATAGTTCATTGTGGAGGAATTTCGCATAAATTTAGCGACCTAAAATAATGTTATAGTATCGATGGCGTATAGGATAAGTTATCCGTTAAGGTTAATTAAATACATAAAAACCTCGTAAATAAAGTTTAAATCGTCTTAAAAACAGAATTTGAACTGTAGTAAAGCCTATAAGTGTGATTAATACTTATAATAAAACTTTTCGATAATTTATAAAGCTTCGTTTCTTATATCCGAACATCCTGTTATATAAAGTACCCATAAAAGACGTTTTGCAACCAGATATCCAAATCTTCACTACAATATTTGTAATTTTAACTGTATTAAGTAAACTACTTTCATTATATGTACTTCTGGAGAAAACCACAAGTACCCAAACCTTAAACGAAACGATGTAGATATACTACCCAAAACGTGAAAAATGAGCTACTCGTATTTCGAACCTCAATTTCGAATATATTTCAATTAAGTAATGAAAGTAAAAATAACATTTTAAAATCAATCATATAAAACTTCATCTGATCGAATTTTATATATATCACTATTATACCAAGAACGATGCCTTACATTTTCCAAACAAAATTTTCTGGCATTCTTTTATTCGTTTGAATTAAAACTTGGAAAAATTCGCTGCCAAAGCGTTAAATTATCGTTTTTCGGCGGTTGAGAATTCTATTACACCGATTTTTGGCGCAATGTTAGTAGGTCTTTAGATGTTGAAACGTTGTCGATTCGATTGGTCTAAGTAACAGTAATAATGCATTAGTTAAGTGGTGGATGTATATTCTAGGTTTGACAGACCTCTAGCCGGTTTGTATAGTAATTTTTATGGCCAATTTCCTGGCCTGTACCTTAGTGTAAAGTGGGCGCATACTGTACTTGACTTACGGCCAATACAGTAGGTACATACAAAACAATACACTCAACTTACAGTTAGTATAGTCAACTTTGCTGTAGGTAAAGTTGACCTACTGCATTGTAATTCCTACTATTATAATATTGGCGGCTTTTTAGTTTGTACTCTTACACCAGTATGGTTGACTAACTTTTTCTGGTAGCCATTTAATTACAACCTTATTAGCTGGCCAGACCCCTATCAATTCCAGTAAACTTTTACATAGAATTTCATCTATTTGCACTTAAATTAATCCACGGCTCCAAGGTCCAACTTTATCGACTCCTATAAAAAGTTGTTTCCCACAGGCTTATATAAACTTTTAATTTAGCCGTGCTAGTCAAATAAGTCGCCATCGTTTTTCTCTTAGCAGTTTTCCAGTTTGCCAAAATATTTTTAGCTGCCACCACGTAACTTGGCCTTGGCGGGCGGCCTATTAACGTAGCCCTTGATGCATATAATTTGTCTGTTGCTGTTCATAAACCACTTAAGCGCCTTATTCAGCGATTTCTTCGTATGTCGTTAGTAGGGTTTTTTGCCCGTTAATTTATTGGAACTCCTTATTCTCCCTCTCTTTGTAGGCTTCGCGAAATGCTATCACGTCAATTATTAGTTGTTTTTCGCTGGTAGTTCCGAGTTTTAAAGGGCACTCGAATAGGATCCTTGAGTTGGTATAAAAAACCACCGGAATAGGAAGAATTTCTAACTACCTAGTAATAATATTAAGGGTTTCCCATAAAGCTATTCCTATATTAAAGCTTATCATTATGCTATAAACCTTTAACGTTAGCACGTTTCGTATGATCCTTCTAAATTTAATTAAGGTTTAATGGATTATGCTACCAATAATGCTAAACTAATCTTCTCGCCTGTTTTCGTTAGCGAGGGTTATTGGAAAACCGATTTGTAAAGACAGGTCGGTCTTGTTTATAAAAAACGTGTCTGTGAAAATCATTAACTTAGCCCTTAATAGGTTGATTGGGACTATATTCATCCATCGGTTTAGGTTTCGTATTTATCACTTAAGCCTTTTATTTAGCTGGTTAAAGTCTTTATTGATTAGGTGCTTTACCTTTACCGTAATAAATAAGTCGTAGGAAGCTTTCGGTTGGTATAGGGTAATTATGTAGCTACTACGGGTATATCATTTCAGGTACCATTAAATTATGGTTACGTTAATTTTGTAGATTATAGTTAAGTTAACGCCTTAACCCTTTTAACGAAAATTGAATCTAATATTAACATTCAATATACGGATTAACAATCCATTGATATCAAGTCGGTTACTTTTTACTAACGTTGTAACCGGCTTGTAATTTTAAACCTTATAGTTATCGATTGCGTATTATTTTGATATTATAAAGCTAGCCGTCTTAACAAGAAAATTATCGTTAGTTTATATTCCTATTAGGCCAAAATCCTCTTTTTACGTTCCTAATAGGTACGGGTCGTATATTAAAAACTTCATACTTCATTGTAACTTAAAGTATGACTAATAGCATAGGAACTAATAGATACCTAATTTAACTCAATCCATAAAATGGCTTAATATATCGTTTTATCGTTTACAGAAAAACAATAGTACGTAATTCGTATAATAACTTAAACAGGACTATTTGTTATAAATCGGTTACCGATCACGTATATGTTTACTTTATATCGCGGCTATTAAGTGTGAACTTGAATTTAGTTTTAGCTAGTAAACTTATTGTCAAAGCGACTATTAAGCGTTAGTTTATTTTTTGAATCGTTGGCGACCACGTAAGAATTCAACTTTTAACTCTATTACCTTATCTTCAAGCGATTAGATATAACTTTTCGTACGGCCATCCCGTAGTCTTATTATTAACCTTGTAGATAATCTTCGACTTAAAAATCTTGATATTTAGGTTATAAAGGTTAAAGTTAACCTTCGACACAAATTATACAACTCCTCGAATTAATAGGCCGTTAATTTCGACCTTATCGTTTTCTTTAAAAGGTTTTCCGAGGGTTTTAATAATATCTTATACCTAAAGCTTCAATACTAAATTTTAGTTATCCTTTTTTTCCTACTAACCTAAATCATATTTTATATACATCTCAGTGTATATTACTCCTCTTCAATATTCCTTTTTGGGGGGGTTGTCTACACTAGCGGCATTTTATTAGCTTGTCAATGACGTTTGAAGGAGGTTTGTATTAGCTTAGTCGTTCAGCTTGGATAATTTTATCATTAATTACCTTTATATAAAGCTTAACATGGGTAATATGAAACGTTACGGGGCCGTTAACAATTCTAATAATTACTTCAAAGTCAACAATACTTAAGATTTTGTATACGTCCTTCTATTTGCCCGGCTTTATCCATATAAAGACATTACTTTACAACGGTAAAGCAAGTACGTCTATTATCGCAGGGCTGATTTTAATATTAAGGGCGTTGTAAACTTGGTGGCGAACCAAATTTTTCGGCAGTTTCTTTAATACTTTACCGCAGGCTATAACTAGCTTTTAGGTACTTATTAATAACATGGATATACTCGTTAGACTTAGGTACTCTCCGAAACCCAGTAGAGTTAGCACTAGGCTATTAAATTCCACAGTATCGTTTAGATCTTTTACTGCTTTTTAAAAACATGTTTTTAAATCCATAAAACTTCTAATATCTAACTTAAGGATATTATACGTTCGGTGAAGTAGTTCTTGTACCCTTTCAACCTTTTTAATACATCAGTAGGCCTCTATAAACACCTGTTTATATTAGATACCGATTATTTTGGAATATTCTTCGAACTGCGCCCCTACAAAGTTGATGCTAATATTGTAGACGACGAAATTAAGAGGGCCTAAATAAATATTAATTTATAGTATCTTAAGTATTTCCCACATATCTTTTGCCGATTAAAACTTTCAAAACATAACTCTATAAAAAAAGGTTACGAATTCAACGATATGCAAAATAGGCTTACTATCCAAGTAAAGCACATTTATAAAAACCTTATAATTAAAGTTCTTATCATCTTTTAACGTAAACACAAATTTTAGTAAAGCTTAGATATATGTTTAACAATGGTGGTAAAGCTTTTCAATGGCTTTTAGGGTAAAGTATTTTATATTTCATACCTTACGTACTTTAGGACTTTATACAGCCTATTAATAGCTTAGTATTTAAAACGCCGGTGTAATTAAAGTATCTATGGCTCCGCTAAGCTAAATATTATTCCATCCGGGCTTTAAAGATAAAACTATAGGTACCTCCAATTAAAGTCGAAAGGAAGTCTCTGGTTGTTTTTCACCAGCTTATCGGCGTTAACGTCAATATTAATGTCGAAAGTCTTTATATTCTTTAAGTAAAGAAGGAAAAAGGGAGTCGACTAGAGGATATAAAACTTAATCAAGTGAATAATAGTTTAAACTCTCTTTATCCCTAGTAACGATAATTATTCGCCTGGGGGAAAGCTAACTTTAGTTTTCCTAGTATCGTGGCGATTAATCGCAGTAGCTGTAGTACTTTCCCTCCGCAACGCTAAGTATTATGAATAGCCTTCTTTTGAGTAACTTATTACCTCTATATCTGGAATAATGCCTTAAAACGTGTAATTCGTATGATGATCGCGGAGGTTGGAGGTATATAAGGAGTTAGTGGCTTTGTCAGGGTAAAGGTAAAGGTTTTCACCGTTTAAGTAGTATAAGAAAGCGTGGTTAACTAGTTATTGGGCCACGTTAGGAACAGTGTTTTCATGCTATTTAATTTACATAGGGATATTGTTACTATTAACAGCCTCGTCGCCCTCAAAGTCGGCGATGTAATCTAAACAATCCGATTCGAAAGTAATAGGGTATTGAATATGGTATATTACCTTTTTATTATCACGCTCAGCGGGGAGGTAGCGATTTAACAAATAGTTAAACTTACTGTAGATTTAAAAATTTTTACCACTATTACGACGATAGTTTTTACATTTAAAAGGGTCGCCTAGATCTTCGTTCTATTAGCGCTAACGTAGCTATTACCTTTAGTTTAAGGGCGTTTAGCCAGATCTCAGGCGTTAAAGGTGTTTATATCCGTATTCACTATCGACGTAATTAATTATCGTCAGGTATTTTTCATCTACGTTAGGAAAGTTACTAACTTAGGGGTATATATTAAGCGAATTCAGTATACGCGTTACCACAGTTGCGAACGAGTGTTACTGGTTAAAAAAGCCTTTACAAGTGGTATTTAAGCGTTGTAAAACGTATTTAAACTCTATAACGCCTGTAAAGAATATCCGTACTTGCTAACGACTTATAGCTTCGCCAACGTAAGCTTTCCCCATTACTAGCTAACATAATATCCATTTATTAAACATTTAATTTAACAAATCTATTGGTATTTCCCTCCCTTTCTTTTTCACCATTATTGTAGTTTATCTCGTAGTAGACTAATCTGTATAGTATTAGTTAAAGTAAGCGTCGTATTCGAAGTAGCCTTTTATACTATTGTAAATTTCGTGGAAGGTGGTTGCTCGAGTTAAAAAGGTTAGATAATAGTCACTGGTATGCCTAGTGAGAATTTCAAGAAATATTAAGTGAAAATCAGAAAGGGAAACCTCTATCCATTAACAAATATTTAAAAAGAGAATTATTTTCGTGTTAAAGAAGTTATAAGGCTTCCCGCTATACTTATTTATCTTATTTCAGATTTTATTGAAGTCTGCGAAAAGCTTGTAATTAATGTTAGTTCTTTTGACAGGTTTTAGGGAAAGTTCTCGATAATTATCCTAGTTTTTATTAGTAAATCCTTACAATTTAAGCCTTAAAGCTTTCGAAAGAAAGTGTTAAGGCTAATTGCCTGTCGTTTGGCCCGAAGGGGGAAGTCTTAAGATAGGACTTGTAATAGGCTTGCGCATATATGCAAACCTGTTGTAAGAAAGCTTTGAAAGGGCTTGACGGTTTTAATTAAAGATCTAAGGGGTAATAAGAACTTAAAGATTTTAAAAGAGTTGACGATTTTACTTAATTAACTGGTAAGGAATTCCAGAATCAATTCTTTTAGCCGCGTTAACAGTTGCCACTTTACGTGCCCTACTACCGCTAAAAACGTATTCCGAGCTATTACGTAAAGTTGTTAAGCTTCCGAACGTATTAACAGGTTCCTTATCATTAATGCATAAAAAGGCTTAACTTAACTAGGGGTAAAGGGGAGATTTCCTAAAACATATATGTGGGTATTAAGGTTCTTTAACATCTTTTCCTTTACAACGTGCGTTTTAAAAGCATTTCTTAAGCTGAGCTAAATCCAAAATGAGTTGTATTAGCTTTGTAACACCTTATATTAATATTTAAATCCCTCGTTATTCAAGTTTTCACTTAAGCCTTAACTTAAACTGTGAATATTACTATATACCCTTATAAATAGTATACATAGACTAAAGGGTAGTGCACTGTACTGCATGGTGTACTCCTGCAGGGTGCACAATAACATGTCACGCTGCAGGCTACACTCTTGTAAGACGTAAAGTGCATCATGCATAGATCGGTTTGGAATGCTATTCCAGGCCGACGGCTATGCGTGTGTGAAGGGACTAAGGCTGGAGCTATCGCTCAAGGTGATCAGATTCTGTCTATAAACCTCGATGAAGAAGAAGAAAAAGTCACTGCTAGGGAGCGGCTATGGAGCTAATATGGTACAGCCCTCTCCCCAGTCGTATAACGTGTGGTGGCGTATCTTTAAGCGGCTCTCTCCCTGTTTTAGAGCATCATAGAAGCGTATAAAACTACTAGGGTTAGATTCCTAGTAATACTAGCCAGGTATTAGCCTATAACATTACCCCTAAAGATACTACTATCGTTACTTCCCTCGTTTTTTTGTATAATATTATGATATAAGACGTCGTGAATATAAGGAAGATACGCACGCCTTTTAAAATAACATGGTTCCGTGTAAAAGGCATTAGGTTAACGTTACGTAAAAGGTATTTTAACACCTTCCCTTTTTATAAATAATCTCTAAGGTCCCAATTACAAAAAATAAAATTTCTTTTTTAACTTTTAACTTTTCCATATAACATTAATACTTACAATTACTAATATAACACTTGTTTGTTTTACAATCTTAATACTCCCTATAATTGTACTAATAACGTTACGATAAATCCTTAACTCGCCACCAAGTTAGATAAAGTTATTAAAGATATGGTTTATATATTTGAAAGCTATTTAGTTTTCATTAACAAATATAAAGTTCTCAATGCTAAAAGCTATCGATATATACCCTGACAGGATTTCCAAATATATATATTTTGAATATGTTTATAAAATAAAGTATAATTTTAGAAAGTTTTGTTAAAAAACGGAAGGTAAATGATTTAAATAGCTATGAGAAAGCTGTTAACAAGTAGTTGGATATTGGGGTCTAGTGCCGCCTTTATTCTGTTAGGGCCATAGGTCGTAGTTTTGGTTATACGTATACGCCCTTAAACTTAAATTACAATATAAATAAGGCTATTAAAAAGTTGTCGGAAGCGTATTTAACGTTCGACTTTTAAAACTAAGGTAAGTTTACGTACTATAAGTCGCTCTTTAGGTGTTAAAAAGCGGTTAAAAAGCGTATAAACTTAGGTAATCGCCTTTAAAAAGGTTATAAGAGTTCGTCGCTCCATGTAACGTAAAGTTAATACCCGAAGCGAGGGGGTTTTATCCCCGTTACTTCCGTACGGTCTGGGGGCTTATGGGTCATACAGTTAATAAGCGAGAAACGTAATATTTAGGTAAGTTTTTTATAATTAAGTAAAAACGTAAAGGGGCGCGGTTAAAGATTAGTTACAGAGTGTTATTAAAATTAATACAAAAGCTGATCAAGGTTTAAGAGCGTATTAATACTAAGTTAGGTCGTATAGATGTTAAATTAAGCTAATTTGTTAATATAGGTAAGAAAATGTTAGGTAAGGATTCAGACTAGGATTTCAAGGGGGTATTTAAATAAGGTCCGGTTGTAATCGTTAGTTTTTCGTTTTTATAAATATTAATACGCTTATTTGATACCCGTTTATTAACGACTTATATGTCGCTCCGTTTGGTAAAGTTAAGTGTAAAATTATACCCGCCTATAGGTTAAGAGTAAAAGCCTATCGTTATATTTATATAATTTATAATACGATTCAAAGGTATCGAACATCATGGTATTAAAAAAAATTAAAAGCAGCTTTTACGTTTGATATATATAGTTTATCTATTTAACTAAAACCTGTCGTTTCGGTTAATTATAAAGTCGGTGTTAGTAAGCTTTTATCGTTGTAACGTAGTTGATTCGAATCACTGTGGTCGAAGTAACTGGTGTTGCACTGATATTATTGATTGTTGTGTAAGTTCTAAGTTTGGCAGACCGCTAACCGATCTGTATACTAATTTATATGGCTAAACGCTTTGGCCTGTACCCCACTTTGAAGTATGAATCTACTGCACTGCACTTGCAGTGCAGCTCTACATACTGCAGCCAATATTGCAGTTAGCACAATTAACTTTACTTACAGTAAAGTTGATTTGACTATACTACATTTGACTGCTATTCAAACACTAGAGGCTTTTTGTTTTTGTACCTATACACCAGTGTGGCTTGCCATCAATTGGTGGCAACCTCTCAAATCCCTCCTTAATCTACAAGCCAGACCCCTATTAATTCTAATCAATTTGTACTGAAAACAACCTTAATTACGGCTCTTTATGACCTTTTTTCTCCACTCCTCCGAGGCCTTCGTTTCTCAAATACCGTGTATAAATCCCTCGCTACAAACCTATGCAAATCAAGTACGCTACTATTTACGTTTTTTTTGCCAGTAGTTTAAACTATTGCTCTCGTTACCATTACCACCGTTGCCATGGCGGTTTTCCAATTTGCCGGGGTAACTTGGTTCCTCCATGTTACGTGTTAGGTGGTCCACGTATTCCTCGATTCGTATGGTTAGCATATTGCTGTTTACAACCCTTTTTAGGGCGCTATTGGGCATGACCTTGGTTATAGTATTGATAGGGTTATCTTCACCATTAATTTACCAAAACTTATAGATTTATCGTGTTTCATATACCTCTCTTAACCTTATCACGTCTATTATTAAGCGTTTTTATTGGTCGTGCTTAATTTTAATAGGTATTCTTAAAGGCTCCAAGAATCATTATACACCACCACAGGTATTGGTGGTAAACCTAACTGTTTGGTGACAATTTTTAATTTGCCGTTAATCAACATGCTGATATTAAAGCTTTTTATTATACTATAGACATTAAAGGTTAGTACGCTTCGAGTTATATGTTTATATTTAATAGATATCTAATATATAAGTTTTCCGGTAATCGTAAACTGCCCTTTAAACCTATTCTAGTTAAGTAGTATTATTAGGAAGCCAATTTGCGATATAAGGTAAGTATTGTTGGCAAATAACCCATCCGTAAAGATTATTAGCTTCGTTTTCGTTAGATTTACAGAAATTATATTAATTCCTTTTTCCACGTAATTTATTTGCTACTGGATCTGTTTGTTTAATTTCTTAAAGTCTTCATCTTACGGGTCTTATGTCTGTATCGTAATGGAAAGGTCGTACGATGCCTCCGGTTGATATAGCGTGGCGATGTAGGCCGTACGGGCCCTCTACTCTAGGTATCTTTATGTCCTTGCCTCGTTAGTCATGTCGATAATCTTTAGGTTCATAGCTTTCCCTTTTTAGCGTAGGCTAATATAAGTGCCGCTTTTAGCCTTAAAATTATGGATATGAAGTAATGATTCGTTAAAATTAAGTTGTATGTCATTAGCTAATGTTTTAATTAGCTTATAATTTTAGAGGCCCAACTTTTTAATAGCACGTTATTTCGCCGCTACGAATCCAGTATCTCCGAAAAAAAGGGTATCATCAGTTTATATACCTACGATACCAAATTTTTTTCCTTTTGTAATTAACAGGTATAGGTTAAATGTTAAAGTTTTTATGCCTAACCTGTTTTTGAAGTATTCCTGATACTTTAAGAACCAGTGGATGCTAGCTTTGGCTAGTCCATATAAAGGCTTAATACAGTGTATTATCGTGCCAGCCGGAAACTTATCCCTTAGTTTTTATGTTAATTTTAACAGTATAATCCGCTGAATATCAATAGCAGGTTACGTATATATTTACTTAATATTCCATCGATTAAGTGTTAATTAACTCTTTGCGCTAGTAGTTAAACTAATTGTAATAACAACAATCAAACGTTAACCAATCCTTTGGATTGTAGGCGATTAAGTAAGAATCTAGTCCTTACCTTTATTACTATATCTTTAAGCGATTAGCCGTGACTTTTTGTACGGCTGGTCCATAATTTTGCCCTTAATTTCGTAAGTTATTTTCGATGCAAAAATAGTAATATTTTGGCTTTTGAATTACATTAATAGTATAAATTATATAAACTCCTGTAATAAGAGGCTGTTGATTTTCATCTAGTCACTCTTTTTAAAAAGCTTAACTAGTATATTAACAATACCTTCGTCACGTAACTTAAGGGTCCGTTTTCCGTTAAACTTTTCATTTTAAGATACCAACGCCGTTATATGTACCCTGCCAGGCCTATAGTTTCCATTTTACTCCTCTTTAGTATGTATCCTTCTCTTAGGTGGTCTTCCACGCCGTCGGCATTTTATCGGCTTGTTAACAGTCGGCTTGGAAGGGTTATATTAGCTAATTAGTTTAGTTCGGAGGTTATCGACGTTAGAAGTTTTATTAAATTTAAGGGGTCTTTTATGTGGTTTGACTCATGTAACTCGGAAAGTTATGGGACCGTTAGCTGTTTTAACTACCACATTTAAATTAGTAATATTGAAGATTTTATACGGCCCATTCCATTTGTCTAGTTTACGCCATGTAAGGACTTTACTTTAAAAGGGGATTAAAAACACGTTTGTTGTTAAAGGTTCGTTTTTGGTGTTAAGGGTATTATTAACCTAGCGGCGTGCCAATTTCTTCCTCAGTTTCTTTAATACTTTGTTATATGTTACAGTATGCTTTTAGGTGTTCAACGAAGATAGCGACTTAGCTGTTATATGTAGGTAAGCTTCAAATACCAATAAAGGTGGTATAAATCCGTTGGAGTGAATAGTATCGTTCAAAACTTTTACCACTATCTAAAGGCATGTTTCTTAGCTTATAAAGCTTTCGATTTCCAATATAAGAATATTGTAGGCCTTTTATAGAAGGGTGTATACCTTTTTAACATTATTAATACCTTAGTAAGCTTTTACAGGAACCTGTTTATATTAGATCCCTATTAACTTTGTTTTAGTTTAAACCTTTATCGTAGTAAAGTTGATGGCGGTATCGTAAATTAGTACGTTTAGTAGACTAAAGTACCTGTTAATCTATAAATTATGTAATACTTTCCATGTTTCCTTCGCCGTAATGGTTTTAAGGAATTTGGCGCCATACAAAGCCGTGGCAGAGTTTACGACGTATAATATTAACTTTCCATCTAAATAAAATACGTTTTGAAAAATTTCCGAGTTAAAAATTTAATTTTTTAAACGTAACTTTAAACTTTTAGGGGGTTTAGTAGTATATTTAGCAGTAGTGGTAAAAGCGTTGTACTTCCTTTAATGCTAGTAAATTTACATCTTCGTAATTAGTTACCTTTAAGACGTGGTAAAACCTGTTAGTTATAGTGTGGTTAAATTTACGATACATTCAACGAAGTTGTCTTTGTTAAGTTTAACACCACTACCTTTAGTCCTTGAAGATAAAACTAGAGATACCTCTACTTGGGGTCAAGTGAAAACATTTTACCGACCTTAATATATATTAGCTTATTAGTCCAAATATTAATATTAACGCCGAGGTTATTTTATATTTTTAGGTTAAAAAAAATGGGTAGTGGATTCTAAAATGTGGAAAATAATAGGGTTAATAATAGTTTTTACTGTCGTCCATTCCAATAAAGATATCTTTTCCCCAGGGTTAAAGCCAACTTTAGCCTTATCAATATCCGCGTAGTGAAGTTTCGTAACAGTATTAATATCCCTTTGTAACGCAATATACTGTAAATAACCTTTTATTAAGTACCATGTTGTCCCTATGTCCGGTATAATCTCCTAAAAGACATACTCTATATACTGGTTTTAAATATTAAAAAGGTATGTAGGATTGGGTTTTTAATCGTTATAGCGACGATAAGGGTCTTCACCTATTAGGCGGTATATGAATATGTAGTCGACTAGTTATTACGTGGCTTCCAGGTTAATACCGGTGTTAGTACTGGTATCTTTGTGCTAGCTGATGGCCTTCGGTTTTTTTTTCTCTTTTTTAACCTTATTTCCTTTAAATTACGTTATACGCTTTATGAAATTTCATTTTAAGGCAAAGGGGTATTACATATAGTACATTACCTGTTTTGCGTTACGTTCGGCGACAATATTACGTATTAGTTAGTAGCCTTATTTGCCGTAAATTTAATATTTTTTGGTGTTTAAATTCAATTTTGTTTGGCTGACTTAAAGACCTTGAGAAGGGTGAATAATCTTTTTCATAGGTAGAGGTCCAGACCCTTTATTAACCGTATCTTCCGGGTTGTCCGTACCGTCGATTAATGTAGTACTAATTAGAAGGATTTTTTTCGTTATTGAATTCCGGAGTTTATAGGTATATACCAGTCGAGCCAGAGACTCAAGTAGTTACGGTTGTTAGCGAAGAACGCAATTAGCTAAAAAAAACCCTTTACAAGTGGTATTAGAGTATTATAAGGCGTATTCGAACTTTTTATAGCCTATAACTACTTGCCGGACCTATGAGTGTAAGGTGTATTCGCCAGCTTTTACGTTCCTTATTACCTATTGGCAAAATATTAACCTATTAAACATTTGATTTAAAAAGTCTATTTTACTTTCTGACTCTTTTTTATAATTTAATATATAGGATTACTTGATAATGTTTGAATTTGTATAATACTAGATAAGATTAATATCGTGTTCGAGGTAGCCCTTAATGCCACCGTAGATTTCTCGAAAAAAAATATAGTTCGTTAAGTATCGAAGGTAATATTTCTTTGTTTAGCTAGTTAGGATACTAGGAAATAACGAGTAAAAACATAGTAATTTAACTGTTATTTAGCTGAAAATATTAAAGAATAGGTGTAAATTAACGTTGAGGAGATTATAGGGTTTACCGTTATACTTTTTTTTACCTTCTCAGATGTTAATGAATGTAGTAATTTCCGTACAGTTCGTATCTTTTATAAGGATGCGCCGAGGGAGAAGGGTGATATACTAGTCGTAGGGACCTTTTTTATTTGGCCGGGAAAAAGGCTAGGATTGCTATTAGTATTGATAGGCAGTATAGTTACCTTTGGCCGAGTTTAAAGGGAAAAAGCCAGTGATCGTGCTTATAGTAGGCTAGCATATAAAGCCGGTTTTTCTTTAATTTGACTGCTAAAAATGGACTTATTGAGGAACCTGGGGAAAATAGGCCTGGGGGTTTCCATTTCGAAAGTCTTAAGGATAATCCTCTTGGTGTTAAGGGGTTCAGCGAGGTTTTTACTTGATAAACCGATAAATTTAAGGGTCTACGAGGTATATATCGATTTATTTTTTACCTTTATCTATTTAAGCCTGATCAAGTCCTTACGAACGTATGCATGGCAGTTGTGGGTTACTATTGCTAACAAATCCTCTACTTGTAATTGTAGTTTATTAAGGGTCTTTATCCGTAACGTATTCGTAGAGTGGTTTAGCTAGGCTACCTTTCTTCATTCTCTTCGTATAGAATTTGATACCTTCATTCAATAGGTTATTCTTTAGTTTCGTCTTCGCTTACCTTTTTGTCTTTTTCCATATATTTAGATTTTAGTCTCGAAACCATTCTTGAAAATCGTCGAGTGTTACAGGTTTATGGCTGGTTTTATTAGTGGTTGTGTCGAGTATAAATTGGCCGATTACGTTAGTCAGGTGCTTTAAGGTAGAGTTTTCGGTAGCTTTGGTGTACCAGAGCTCTTCTTCGTAATACCTTTTGAAGATGTTGCCGAGGGCGATAATTGACTTCTTTCTAATGGAATT
The DNA here is from genome assembly GCA_038502455.1 of Anisogramma anomala. Taxonomy (NCBI): domain Eukaryota; kingdom Fungi; phylum Ascomycota; class Sordariomycetes; order Diaporthales; family Gnomoniaceae; genus Anisogramma; species Anisogramma anomala. Next base: position 6,809,864 of record JASMMZ010000004.1, on the reverse strand, counting down.
GGTAACGGTATCAATTTTATTTCGTTTTGAAGCCATTGTAGGAATCTGGCTGGTATAGGGCTTGGTGGTTGACTTGGTGATTTGGGCGTAAAGACTTGGTGATTCAGAGGCGTATAAACTTGGCGTTTCAGCGTGAAGTCGCGCGACGTGGCTTTTTTGGCGTGAATTAGTAATTTCGCTTGGAGCAACGATCTTAACGGTTAAATTAAGGTAGAAGGATTGAAAAAGAGTGAAGTATGAGTAGAGATTTGGTGTAGGTAGTGCGGTTGGAGGTCGTTGTTGGTAATAGAGGTTGTTGTTTTAGTGTAGGGACTTAGTCGTTTTTCTTACGATTTGCAATAGTAGTACCTACAGTAGAAATTTTCTTGGCCGTTTTCCAACTTGTCGTTTGAGACTTTTAGCGGTCAATCTCAACGCCTTTAGGAAGAATTAATAAAGTTTTTTTTGGTTTTTTTGAGTAGCGATACCGTCGCTTACTTATAGATTGCGGCGAATAACTGCATAGCCTATAAGTCTTCCCTATTTGCTGCCGCGAACAATTGCACAGCGTATAGGAGCCTTTTGCAAGAACCTTTCTTTTACTTTGCGTAACAAAGTGTAACCGGAAAGTAGCTTTCTTTTTTTACTTAGCAAATTTTTTTTTAACTTAATAAGCATTGGTTACTGTTAGTAGGATTTTATCATTGTAATGTAGTCGATTCGAATCACTGTAGTCGAAGTAACTGGTGTTGCGCTAATATTGTTGATTAATGTGTAAGTTCTAAGTTTGACAGATCGCTAGCCGATCTGCACACTAATTTGTATGGCTAAACGCTTTGGTCTGTGCCTCACTTTGAAGTGGGCACCTAATGCACTGCACTTGCAGTGCAGCCCCACAAACTGCAGCCAATATTGCAGTCAGTACAATCAACTTTACTTACAGTAAAGTTGACTTGACTGCACTGCATTTGACTGCTATTCTAACAGTCGGATCCGTCCAATTTATGGTTTATTACGGACCCGTTATATACTTTCGACTTAATATTTCGGTTTTACCTGATAATCATCGTTTTTTATAATTGTAATTTACGGTTAAAAGTTTCGAGTTTACTAGTTTAAAAGTGGATCTGAAACGATTTAAACGAGTTAATTTATATTGAATCGAAGATATTTTCCGCATGTTATATTAAGTTTAGTAACGTGAAAGTCGATTATACTCGTTACCTAATATTCGTGGCACAGTTCACTTAATGTTTTAGAAAATTCGTTTAGCTTATAATTTTTTTAAAAAAAGTCAGACGTCGTCGCCGACTCAACAACGTTTTGAAAAGGAACACCTTTTATTAGCGGCTTCCTTCATACGTTGTTACTTAATCGTTATTACGGCTTATACAAATTCCGTAACTTCACAAATCCATTAAATGAAGTTTTTAACCCTTACGCGTAATGTTGTTATCGAAAGGAAAAAACGTTATATTAGTTATATAAAATTAACGTAATAACTATCAGTTATAAAAAACTGATTAATACCAATGATCGTCGTATCCTTATAACTTAATACTAATTAATAGCCGGGTAAAAAATAGCTTTAATCTAATTGTATATCAATAATTAATAAACGTAAATACGTAAGGATCTTTTAATTTACACGTTTAGTTACGTCGTTAATTTCGGGGTAAAAAGCGGTATTAAAACGTTGCTCTACTTTAATCAAGTCGTAAAATCGTTTTTAAAACCCAGTAGTCCAATTCGAATCACTGTCGTTAATAAACGTACGCGAAAAACCAAAAAATCACTAATGATAATTAAAAACCCGTTCTGTATAAGTTTCGATATTTATAATAGTTATAAACTCGAAAGTAACGAATTTACTTGAGCGATCCGTAATTACTACAAGATAACCTAGGTTACTTGTGTATACCTAAGGTAAATTAATTATAAAGTCGATGGAAAACTCGCTTTAAACCTATTTGAAAATTAAAAAGGGTTTAAAGAGTCCTTTTTAACGGTGTTTCCAATGGATTATACAGCTATATACGTTGTAGTTATAGTAAAAACGGCGAACCGTACGATATAGAACTAGTTAAAAAATACGTTTTGAAAAGGATAACTATAATAACATTGTAACTTAGGTGGTCGATAAAAAGCAAATTATAGGTAACTTAGATTCAAGCAGTAATAAGCGGCTCGTAAATAGGTACCTAAATGCGATCGCGAAACCTTAAAACTTTATCGTCGTTTACCAAATATTTCGAAATTAAAACCTTTAATATATAGTTGTTATTAATACGGATATTTGTTAAAAAGTGTCATTCGCCTATATGTACCATAAGTATTAGGCGAAGTTAAGTAATATCGCGTATAATAACGGTATCCCAATAACTTTAAATATCTACGTTGATAAAAAATTCACGGCCTTTTAAAATTAATTTGTCGGCGACGGTTTACCGAGAAATGAAGGTACGTGAAAACGACTCGAAAATAAACTATTCGGGGCGCAACAATTAGATTTTTCAACCGAAATAACGTAGGTCCGAAAGGCCTTCAAAATATCCTTATCTTATCGTAATAATACGTCGGGTAGCACGTAATCCTCTATTTTATTATATATGAATCGAAAGCGAAATCAGGAAAAGCGTTAAAATTAACGGACTTATCTTTTGAAAAGCCATCATATCTTTATAAAATATTCCAAGTTTCTATAATCCGTTAAAATAGTAAACAGGTAGGTTGTGCCTCAGAGCTCCGCATTACATACTTTTAAACAGTTTATAATTCCGAGTACCTTTTTGTCGTAAATTTCGTAATTATATTCGACGGAAAATAAACGACGGGAGTAATACATTATTCGGTATAGGTAATCGTAGTCGTCGCATTAAAAAAGGTAGCCTTTTAGGGACTAATTAAAACAGTTGGCTTCGAAAAAGGTATTGCGGTTGGAATCCCATTCAACGAGTACGGATTCGGGGAAAAAGCTAAGTTTAACCCATTCGAAAATAGCTTTTTTTCAAGCTTTTAACAAAATAAAGTACCCTCACGGGTTACTTATAAAAATGATCCGATAATCATCTAATAGTTGAGAATAAAATAATGATGAAAATTTACGAATTTAAAAAATCCTTTACTTTTAAAACCGTCGTAAAAGCCGTTTGTTCCTGCATAACACGTAGCTTTTTTTAGGTTTATACAGACGTCGATGCTAACTTCGATGACTAATTCTAAATATTTAGTCGTTTAAATATAGAACTCGTATTTAGAGAAATTTAGGCTAAGTTTCGCAGCGTTTAATACGTTAAGGATTTGCTTAACTTTAATTATATGGTTATCAAATATATCATTGAAGTAAACCAAAACATCGTCGAGGTAAACAAAATGGTAATATCGACGAAAAATCGTAACCAATTATTAATATACCGTTGAAAGGTAACGAGGACGTTAAAAAAAGTCGAAAAAAGGAATAAACCACTTAAAAAATTTGAAACGTAAACGAAATATAGTTTTTTTATTCATTTTCTTTTCAATACGGAATGTATAAAAAAAAGTTTTAAGGATTAACTTCATAAATTATTCAATTTACGAAATATTTGCAAGCGGTAGTTTTATGAAACAAAATGCGTATTGATTTACCTTTTCAATAATATTAAGCCGGCGATGATTGATATAAAATCGTGACACTTTTCAAAGTTTTTTAATAAAAAAGATTAAAACGACCGTTATTTTTTTTACTCGAATAAAATCTTAATAGAATAGTTTAATTAACGTTTTACGTAATATATGGATATTTTTACGTAATATACTATATGAAAAACCCCACGGTACTTTCAAAGATTAACCTTAATTATCGATAAGAAAGGCGATTTCGTAATCCGATTTAAAGCGGTAAAAAGGTAGCTTATTACCGACTTCTTTATCGAATGAAGGCGCAAATTCCCTAAAATTAACGTAAAGTTTATCGTAAACGAAGACAAATGGTTTTGGGATAAGTGTTTTGTTAATATTTTCGAAAGAAACGGTGACGAGTTACGTGGTAACGGCTTGGTCCTTACGGTCCTATTGTAAATTAACGTAAAATATAGCAAAACTAACCTTTTTCTACACTTTCTTAACGGGCGTATACCCTTATTCCTAAACGCGATGATTACCAGCTCTCCTTAAAAGTAATATATACTTCGTAACGTTGTAAATAATGTATTGATATTTTATTGAGAGTTTATCTAAAATAACGTCGTATCATAGGAAAGGGACGACGTAGGCTTATATCCGGTAATAGTATTTATCGAAGTCTATATTTAAAAAGGTTATAAAAGAAATAAGTTGTAAGGGAAAACCAGATGTATAAAACGTAGTTTCGCTGAGTTATCGTAAGTGAATAAAAAAACGCGGTAACTTTGAGAGATCAATAAACTATTTATTCGCAACGTTATAATATTTATGACCTATGTTTATTAAATCGTAAATGAGACAAATGAAATTATAAAGTAAATTTATTATAAATAAGAAGGTGTTTAAAAGCTAAAGCGAAGCCGCTAGGTCGAATTAAAGTATTGCTAATTCCTATACATAATTATATATAAAATTTACGCTTTTACTTTTGCGAAGTCGATTAAGTCCTCAACCGAAATAAAATAAGTTTTTATAACAGCTTTATCGTTATGGTCGTTCGGGTAATACGCCGGGTTTCACAAATAGGTACGGATCCGGTAGCCGTTTGCGCTGTCATGTAAATATAACCCGAAGTCCTTACGGCGGAAAAGTTCCGCGTAGTTAGCTTAGGCAACGCGCCGCTTAAAAGTAGTTTGAAAGGTGTTTACGCCAGTTATAATAATAACGCCCTAACTATTTCGAGCGGGCGCATTACCGCTGTTATTCCTACCGTTGGAGGCGACTCTAGCAACGGCAATACTAATACCGCCGTAACAAGTACGGAAATTATAAAGGTACCCGTCGATAAGTTAAATACATGCAATCTATTAATTGTAATTCGCTGGTATATCGAAGGGGAATAACTTATTGTCAAATGTTTTATTCATGAATCCTTTTAAAATAGCGAATTTAACAATGGATTTCCAAACTATACCGCCAGATTTCGCAAATAAGGCTTTCCAAACGTTTAAGAAAACGTAAAATAGTTTATAAGCTCCCTATTTCATATTCGTAAACCGAGCGATAACTATTTGAGGCGAATTAGGGTTATATTAATAAATGCGAAATATAATTATAAAGGCGTCGGAGTCGTTAATACCGCCGTCGTCTTCGCGAATGTAATAACCTTTTATATTAGTTTTTACGAAGCCTTTTAGTTATTGAAAAATAACGTAAAGTTAATATTTTTTTATACCGATAAATTTCCTGTTTCGACATAATTTACGTATTATCATAGATTTTGGAACCAAAAATCGTAATTTAATATCGGAAAACTTAACCGGCTAGTTCAAAAGTTTACGTTTAGGTCGTTAACTCTTTTTAAAAGGCGAGTCAATATCGTAATCAAAATTAAAGAAATCGTCGTTATTTAAAAAACTAATACAGTCTCTAATAAGAAACAGTATAATAATAGCGTAGTTTGTAACATACGTAAGGAGAATCTTTTAGAGAGAAAGTTAACTTAAAGACATAGGCGTACCGATAACTTCGAACTATCGGATTATATTCGTTAAAACGTTTAACGCATTAGTATTCCGTTATTACAAATACAAAACATATTTCCGAACGGCTTAATCACCCTCAATAAAATTTATACGTAAAACGTTGGTTAAACGTTCGTATTAAGTCGTAAGGTAATCGTATTAAGCCGCTAAAGCTTCTAAAAGTTACTCCTTAACGCGTGTGTTAAGGAAATACTTCAAAGCTTAGGAGTCCAGATTTAATAGTTTAAAAGATAAAAATAAAGCTTTAGGTTATAGCCGTTGAAAAACAGCTAAAACACCGTCGGAAAGAAAATCGAGGTTTATATGTAAAGGGACTAAATCCGGAGCTATCGCTTAAAGTGATCGGATTCTGTCTATAAACCACGATAAAAAAGAATAAGAAGTCCCTGTTAGGGAGCAGCTATAAAGCCAAGATGGTATAGCCCTCTCCCCAATTATGTGACGTGTGGTGACGTGTCTTCAAACGGCTCTCTTTCTGCTCTAGAGAATCGCAGGAACGTGTAGAACTACCAGGGTTGGATCCCTGGTAATACTAGTCAAGAACTAGCCTATAATACTGTGGAGCGAATTAGAAGAAATATTTCAGAGTAATACGTTCTGGGTAGAGGCTTATAAGTCCCCACCCATAGGTTGTACCTCTGGATGCTTCTTCTTGACCATATCTTAACTTACTTTATTATAATACTAATTATCTTTTGATTACTTTTCTACTTGTTTTATTTTACGTGAACAAGTACTTGCACCCTACCGATACTAATTAGTAGCCGATACGGTCGACTATAAATAGCCTAAGAAAAAAGAGACATATATAAGTTGAATATCTATAGCGGGATGCTGTAGCGGTACTAATTTCCTATACTTTAACACTACGCCTTATAAGAACTATACGGGAGTATGGAATTACGCGGGAGCGCTGAGAAACCCGAAGAATTACAAGACTATAAGATTCGAAGTGACTTTGAAAATATTAGCTCCGTACCGTTAACCATCAACTTATATTAGCGTTTTGAACGATCGATCCGAGCCCTTTTTAAGGGCATCCTATCACATATCAGGTCACGTAAGCTAAAACACCAAGTTTTGGAACCCTTCGTTAGGACCCATCTAATTTTTACGAATTACACGCTTTAGTAAAACTAAGATCGGTTGTGCACAAATAAATAACCCGATCGCTTCACCAAGATCGGCTGTACACAAATAAATAATCCGATCACCTTAATAATATCGGTTGTATACCAAGCAACCGACCGATCCCTTTACCAATTTTTGCTACGGTATATTAATACGGACCAATTACCAAATACCGGATTACATAACTATATTCCCTTTGCCCTACCTACGGTTCCACATTCGATTTATATATTTTAAGTTTAGTATCTATAAAGTCTTAAGTTTTACTAGTTACTTGGCTAATATAACGTTACTAACGTTAATAAAACTAATTTAAGATGTTTAACTGGTTTATGGTTACGATTTCGTTACGTATCGTTTAAAATTCATTTACGTTAATAAATATTAGTAAACTTCATTTCGACTGCTTTAATTACCTTATTTCCTTTGTATTTACCACGCTACCTCAAACTTTAAACCACCTTAAGTTATATACGAATTGCCTTTTACGTATATATAATGGCTTTACTAGTAATTAATCTGGTAAAGGTTAACGACTATATGGATTACCTTTTTATACATATGTCGTTTCGAAGTAGTATTTTTAAACATTTAGACCTTCACCTTTGGGATAATAAGATCAAGGCTTTAGTGAAAGATTTTGATTTTTATACAGCAAATACATATGTTATGAATATAATTTTTAATTATTGTCGTAACGATATTAAAGAACGAGAATTATTCGATGATTTTACAGAAAACTTTATGGACTGGACATTAAATATCTGGAAAATAGTAGATGAAACGATTGTAAAAATCCCACGGGAATAACTACGAAGTAAAGGTATTAATACACCCGGTGAAAGTAATAACCGTATCATAAAAGCCTTGTCTATAACAGCCTAACTCAGAAATATACCGAAATAAACGGACGAAGAAATTATAAAAGGAGAATTTGTAAAAGGATACTACTTGTAAAAGCGTAAAAAATACCTTATTAAGGCTGTAAACCGGAGTTATAAAGAACCACCACAAACTGGGATACGGCGTTTGTCAAGACTAAACGTCTAACGAAAAATAAAAATAGAAGAATTAGAAAAAGAGGAGAAGGCACCGTAACGATTATCTACAACAAGGGTCGAATACGAAGCCTCCTTGGAACGCAAATTTAAACCTATATAAAGACAAGAGCACAACCCGAACGCTGGAAGTAGCCCGCTCAGCCATAATAGAATCAGCTGAAACGTAGATAACAACCCGCCTTAGGAAGTAATAATCGGCCGGAACACAGAAAAAACCCCAATCCAGGAGTTGATAAGCGTCTAAAAGCGCTAATACGTGCAGTATGAACTAATTCCCTTGAACTACAACCCTTACCGCAACCCCGTATTACATCGCTTCTCTATAAATAGGAGCAACCTTACGAAGTTAAATAACTTTTACACACTATAGGATAGAGATAAAAATTATATCGGCGAGCCGTACAATGTATTGGATAACAAGATACGCGTTATGCTTAACACATGTAAGAAACTGGATATTAAGCTATTACAATTTCACGTTATTTTATCCGGTATACTTTTCGGGTAAGTTAAGGAATAGTATATATACTACCTTACACAAGTAGATATATTCTACGAATATTATTACCGTTTGAAATACCACTTTAACACCAAGATTAACCACGAACTGTATGACAGGGACTAAACTGATACAACCTGGAAATTTAGGAAAAACCAGCAAAAGAATTCCGATAAAAACCTTTAGGAAATTTTTACCACTCTGTTGGCAAAGTTCCGAAAATGTTAAGTAGCCTTCGGATCATAATATAAAGGCGATAAACTTTTTATTTAAGCAGTAATAAAAGCTTGTCGTAGAAACCCAGATTTCGACCTTGTATTTTTTAAACCGAAAAATAACTTAAGGACCTTTTGTATAAGTTTTGGAATATCGTTCGGGACCTTTATATACCGAAAAACAAGCTTTGAATTAGTATTCATAATTGAAAAAAACTAAAGGTGAAACTTCAATAACTAAAGTAAATCTTACCGAAATAATCTATTATATTTTGGACTGGAGATTTAAGGTTTAACCGAGATAAAACGAGGGCTTAAAGTATAGATACCAAGGGGGAAGCCTTTGCATTAATAGATATGAACGATTGTACAGAAATGGAAAAAACGTATCGAAATCATAGTAATACTTGCGAAAAGACATATGACGCCTTGTAGGTTTACAAAAGCGGTATATGGTATATAGTAAAGTCGACTGTTAATTTACAAACCACCTCGCCTACGAGTAAATTCGGATTAAACGACAATTTTGGACCGATTGCGTATTCTGGGATAAAATAAAAACTAACTTTATTGTATATGTAACCGAGTACGAAGACATAGATGAAGGGTTCAATGTCCACCCTTACGATGATATATCTGGAAAAGACGACTCCGAGGGCGATGATACCTATTTATTAGCCTAAAAAGATGAAACGGCCTATCGTATCTTTACCGGATTACAAAACGCCTTTTTTAAGTCTATTACCGGATTAAAATACGCGAATAAAGTGTTCAACGTTTATATGGCGTTATAATTTACGTTATTTAACAGGTACAGGAATAGTTTTTAAGGTATTATGCCTGATATTGAATTAACCGAAATTTAAACGGCCGGGAAACACCAGTTTAACGCGTTTACAGTAAAGTTTTCGAAGTTTTAACTAAATTAAATAGGAAAATACGGAAGAGTCTAATTTAATAAATGTAAGGCGTTTTCGCTCGGAATAGTCGTTGTGAATATAAGTTTTGGGATGGTCAAGTTTTATGTAATGAATTTTGAAACATTATTTTTGCTTTTACTGGCTAATATAAATAAGTTTGTAATCGAAATCCGGAATATAACCAACCAGTTCATCCGCGCTTTGGATGGTGTATCCGTACCGTTTCGGATTAAATTCGGCCACTTGTGGGTTTTTCTTAAAGGCACGTATAATCGAGGCTGTTTATTTAATATAGCCGGAATTGTGGGTGTTACACCAACGATTCGAATACCTGGTTGTAAAACGTCTTTTACGCTTATTTTATGCTGTAGGCTATATAGATACAGGAAAGGGCGTACTTAAAGCTATCGAAAAGTTTTGCTATAAATGTTAATTATATTCATAGGTATCACAAAGGTTTTAGTTTCACCTTTAAAAAGATTTGGACTTTAATTACAAAGTTATTATTGATATTATGTATTTAGACAACCAACTAGTCCTTTACGCCGTCGACGTAGTAATATCGTTTTAGGTCGCTAAATTTATACAAAAAGCCTTCGCTATAGATTGTTAGGATGTATTGGTCAATTGTTAATTTAACGTTTAACTCGAGCCTTTAAATTAATTTATACACGATGTTAATACGGCTTTCGACTTTACTGAGTAGCGTATTAAATCCCGGAAAACCGGCAACAGGTATAGACAGATCTTGGTAAAAGCTTTATAGGGTATTGGAAAATGTAAACGGTATTATGGACCGTTAAAGGAGGCGTATATAGTGTTGTAGAAAAAGTTAAGGGGTATTAGTTTTAAGGAATTCATTCTTTAAATGGCGGTTAGCATCGTTAACAACACTTTTGGCCAAAGTAGGCTTATCTCTACGCTTCTCATTTTCGGTGTTTACCTAAAGATTTATATAGAATTTATACCATTACCATTTATAATGTAAAAGGCTAATTCCGTAGTTAAAGCCGTGGTAGTGTTACAATCTCTACGGGCTAAGAACGACGTGTTTAAAGTATTGGTTATAAGGAATAGCCCACGTGACGCTGGTGTTTTGGATTAACTATTACAATTAGAGGTTTTGGTTTGGAAAAAGAAGGATAGATGAATTAGACCTTCGAAGATAAACGGGTTTAAAGGCTATAATGTATTGGTTAATTTGCCGAACAAAATAACTTTATTTCGATAAATAATAGTGCGTAGATATAGAAAGAAGGTAAAAGAAATCGGTTAAGAGCCTTAGGACAAATAAAACCGCCTATACGTTACCCCCTAAAACGACTGAAATGACCAGAATCGACTATACGCCACCCCTTAGAACGACGAATTTAAACCGATTCCGAATTTAGCTTCGTCTTCGAAATACGATTTTAGCCCAACTATACTAGATAAAAGTGGTGTATCTACGTTAACCCTACTAAAACCTTGCCGTTAAGGGCAATCCTTCGGCTCGAAAACGAAAAAACGCCTTAGTAAATTTTTCTACGGACTCTTTCATTACGTAAAGAGAATCGGAAAAACACGAGCTTGGCTTAAAGCTTCGCTATGAGGGTATTATTACTACTTTAGGTACTTTATTCGAATAATTTACCTGAAGAGAGATTTTAGATTTAATCAATTAAGGCGTTTTTCGCTTTTAATAATTCGACTTTGTTATTTACGGTATTTATAGGATTTGTCTAACTCGCCTTATTTACGAGGTAAAGAATGAAATTAGAAGGCCTTATGAAAAGACTCGCCTAATTGTTAAAGAATATAATAATGAAGGTAAAAAGGATATCATAACCTATTCAGTTACATTACAACAAGCTAGCCAACGCCTGATTCTAATACTCGCGACCTCCCTTAGTAAATTATATAACTTATATGTCGAGCTATGAGATATAACATAGGCTTATATAAAATCTAAGGAACGACTAAAACGGCGGATCTACGTAGATATACTAAAAGACCTTAAATAACACTACTCGTTTAGAATAATCTTACGTATCCTAAAACCGTTTTAAGGTTTAGCTAAAACCGGTATATACTGGTATAACATTTACCAAAAGCATTATAAAAAGAGATTCGGGATGACTAATCACAATTTCAACCCGTGTTTATTAGTATCGACTACCTGTTCAGAGGGTTTTACATTTACAGGAATGTAAATGGACGATATTTTGACCTTGTGCAACGTTTTTCTTTTTCTGCGTTTAAAGAGAGGAACCTCTTGGAGGCCGGCTTAAAAGCGAAGTCAAAAGCTTACCTGTTAAAGGATAATATAATCTTTTTTAATTGTATTTAATTACACTTTGAAACCGTATTTTAAAACTTACGTAAAAAGGATAGCTGGATAAGGTAGCTTTTGTCGTCCTAAATAATGTAAAATAGGCCGACAAATATAGATGTTAACGCGTACGCGGAGCTTGGTTTATGTTTGTAGTATAATTAAAAGCGGAATTTAACTTTTCAGTCATCGCATAATGCCAAACCAACTTAACGAACGATATATATAATGCGTTTAGTAAACTCTTTTTATAGCAAATACATAATTCGAGGTGAAGTTTGCAATTTATGCCTTTTGATATATGTATTATAAAGCTATTTGTTTTTATTAACGGATCCTTTGTTAATAATAGCGATTATAACTTATAAATAGACTTTATACTAGTCCTAGGTAACGAATTACCGGCTCGAAACGGCTTTACGTTTCGTAAAAACATTATTTGTTAGAGTTTTACTAAGTTTAAGAGAGTTACGAGGAACCTTCTCGCTTCCAAAATCTATTGTATAGTTGGAGGTTTCGATTCGGGTATTATTATAGCGATAATAGTCTGAATAATTATCTTTAACTTTGGTTTACGCCTTATCCCTTTAGTTGTTTATACTGATTTTTTTTTCGTTTTATAAATGCCTAGTCAAACTAGGTATTACGAACAAGAAACAGCTTATAATAGATATTATAGCTTACGCAAGTTATACGATCGCCGGGAAATCGAGGAAATCAGATGAATAGATGGCAAGTTAAACCTAATAAACTTAATAATTAAGGTAATACTGAATAACGTTCTGGAAATACTTATATCGACAAATACATTGTTTTTGGGGTTATTAGAAAGGTTTTACGACCTTAATAGGTCGTTACACCTATTTTCGCCAACTTGAATCGACTTATTAATGTTATTCGCACCAACCTATATTTTTCCTTTGCCTGACACGACTGTTCGTATCGATTTTGGAAAATTAACTCTTTTTTTTTGCGTTTTATATACCAATTTTAGCACATTACTTCATTTTATTTTATCTTTTATATTAACTATATAGATTATGGCATATTGCCTCTATTATTTCATACTTTAAGTACCGATTTTGACATATCCTTTTATTTTGTATTTATTATACCGCTTCTAACATATTGCTACTTTTGTTGTACATTTTATATTACGTTTATTACTTTAAACAATCAATTCGTGGAGAGTTATAAAATTACTATATAACGTATTGAATTATGGCCGGGCGCACTGGCTCGGCTGAGGGGGTATTTATTTATTATTAGAAGAAGAGAGTGATGCTATCGCATTACTACCATTTCCCCCATCTTTTTCCCCCTTTTTATTAGCGCTACCTCTATTACCACCGACGACATTATTAACGTCAACGAGGATGTGACCCTATACCTTATTATTTATGTTCTTGGTTAAAGGTATAGGGGAGGAATTATCCTTCTCGCGGCGACGTACGATAACGTTATCGAACTTGCCTACGTAGTATATACGTAGGCTTCGTTTTTAGACGGTAATAGCGGTTGTCGTCTCTTTGGTCCACCGGTTGGCGCCTATTACTAATTAGTATCGGTTTTTTTTAATTACTTGCGGCGGTTTTTTTCGAATCGCCCCGAACAGAGTGTTTTGATTAAAAAATGTTTTTGTTATTCGATTGGAACTTACTAAAGAGCCGGCGGATACATAGCATGGCTTCGGCTTATGGTTCTAAAACTATAGAAATGGGGGCGTACGAGTTGCTAATTTGTTTGTAACGGTAGTAGCGAGCTAAGCGGCTCCCGTTTTCTTAATAATTGCTAATAGACTTTCCCGTGGCCGCGGACACGATATACGACAAGTAGGGTGTGTTTATTAACGGCCTAGAGTTATGGAACCGAGTATGCTGTTTTAACATTTAACGCGTTAAAAAGGCTTTATGGCGTACTCTGGCGATGAGGAGCTCGAGGCGGTGGAGGAGATTCGCCTCATATTCCTTATTTACCAGGAGGTTAAAGATATATAAACAGAAAAACTGGGATATATGTACCTTGGCGTAATTACATTAGGTTACGTTTACAGCGTAAAGGGGCCCCTACAGGTAATAGGGTCTTTACCCGTAGGGAAAGAGTAAAGTTTATAATCTTAGGGACCCCTTACTCCTCCTTGTAGGAGTTGGAGAAGGGGGAGGGAAAGGGGGGAGAAGGGGGCGTGGCGGCGGCGGGCGTAGTGGCGGCGGGAGAGGCGGCGGCGGCGACGGAACTTGGSGGTGTGGSGGSGAGKGGGGKRGCGGGGGCGGGSGATGTGGCGACTATAGAGGAGATTGTGCCCGACGATGGCGGGCTATTGTTACTAGTGGTAATAGTGTTGGGAGCGGCGGTTATCACGGCTGTAGCGGCGGCGATATGCCGACGCTTACGCGTTAAATGGCGCCTTATAGTCCTGTTTTTATGCGGCATTTATTCGGGGAAATTGGTTAGTATATGTGTAGGCTAAATAACTTATATATTAAAGCGGCTTGGTTTAATTTGATGGACCAAAAGTTAAATTAAAATAGGGACTTATATTAGCTGGGATTACGCGCTTTTAGAGAAAAAAAAAAGAAGTTTTGCTTAAAGCGATGACGATATATCTTTTTATATTGACCTACTACGTAATTACGTAATAATCCTACGTAATTACCCTTAAGTAATCATCACTACGTAGCTACCCCTATGAGAAATAATAAAAGGCGTCATTACCAACCATATCGCTTTTATTTAGCTATATCAACCAGGGCCGACTTATAATCACTACCGCGGCCAGATTTTGCTGATCCTTGCCGAACTTGCTAATTTGGACCTTTTCCGATTAATATGAAAACAACATTATTACTATTGTTAATTTGGACCTTTTGCGATTGATACGACAATAATACTGTTACTAATGCTAATCGAGACCTTTTATAATTAATACTACAATAATACTGCTAATATTAGGCTATAGGTACGGAATATAAATAAAGAGAGATTTCCTGTATGCATATTACTATATACCCTTACAAATAGTATACATAGGTCAAAAGGCAGTACACTGTATTGTAGGGTGCACTCCTATAGTATGCATGATAACGTATTATGCTACAGGTTATACCCTTGCAAGATGCAAAGTACATTACATATAAATCGGTCTGAAATGCTATTCCGGGCCGACAGCAATGCGTGGACCGGTTTAGAAAAATTATTCTAGAGTAATACGCTCTGGGTGAGGGCTTATAAGTCTTCATCCGTGGCGTGCATTTCTAGATGCTTTTTCTTGACTATATCTTAACTTACTTTACTACAATATTAATCATCTTTGAATTACTTTTCCCCTTGCTTTATTTCATGTGAACAAGTACTTAAACCTTACTGACATAAACCCTTCTTAAATTGCCTTTTATATATTTTCAACTCGGTTATTAAAGAAGTTACAGTATTTATGGAAAACGTGGTTACCGCGGTCGAGGTCTCTACCGCCTTCTTAATTAACGATATAGCTACCAAGAAAGTTACCTAGGTATTTCTTCGTTTAGTCTTCGTCGACATTGTACCCTTAAAGCTCTTTATTGTAATGCTTTCAAAAGAGGGATTTGAGGGCTTCAATTGCCTTTATTCGCTTCTGACTAGGTGTCATATTAAAGTTTTAGGTGTCGTAGTACTTCATGGGCGAGGGACTAGATGATTCGAAGCGTAAAAACTTGGTAATTTCAACATAAAGCTACGTAGTAACTTAGCGACTTGGAGTTAGATCCTGCGACGTGGCTTTTTTAACGCGACTTAGTGATTCTTAATGTTTTTTCTTATGACAGTGAAATTCGCGATTGAATTGACGTAAAGGAAATAAAAAAAAGTTATATATATTATACCAAAATCTTTATCTCATTTAATTGATAAGCATAAGTCGTAGGTTCAAAATTTTATATCTAACCTTGACTTAAATTAAGGTTTATAAGTAAAAAATCAATAAACATTTGTTTTAACCAATCCTTGCAGTAGTTTAACGTGTTGTATAACCGTTCTTAATACGTATTTATTACGAAACTTTCAAAATAAATCCAATAATAGTAGTATCTATACATCAGTCGCTAATTATGTTTACATTTGAGTGATGTTACAACTCTTAAGGGTAAACTTCCTATTGATTTTTACTATCAAGCTTACTACCAATACGACCACTAAATACTAGCTAATCTTCTCAATTATCGACGATGGTATAAGGATCCAGTTTTTGCCTTTATTATTTTATAATTAAGCGATTAAACACAATTCTTCGTAAAAATTAACCGTAGTTTTACCCCGGAACTCGTAAATAATCCTCGACTTGAAAATCGTAATTTGAGGATGGTAGAGATTTAAGTCACGTTTGGGCACAAATTATACAACTCCTCATATAAGGAGTCTATCAATATTAACCCTATCACTTTCTTTAAAGGGTCTTCCTAAAGTTTTAATAATTTCTTATGTGCGGAACTTAAAGAATAAGTCTTGATTGTTCTTTTCTTTCCTACTGACTTCAAAAGTTATATATATACGTTCTAATGTATATTCTTAATCCTTATTCCTGGTATTTCCTCTCTTTCATAGCCAGCTATATCTCCGTCGTTTCATTGGCTTGTTAACCCCGGAAACAAGAATGTTATATTAACAGATTTGTTGGTCTTCAAGATTGTTATCTTTAATTGCTCTAATTTAAGATTTAAACTAAGTTATACAAAACGTCGCAAGATCGTTAACAGTATCAATTACTACTCACAGGTTAGCGATATTCAAAATATTAAATAGGCTGTCCCATTTATCCAACTCTTCCCACATGAGGACTTCACTTTACTATAGCAAAATCAATATGAAGATTATCGTATAATCATTCTTGATATTAAGGGTGTCATTAACTTAACGCCTGGAAAGTTTCCTCTGTAGTTTTTTTTAAGCCTTTACTGTGCATCCCAAAACTCTTCCAAAAGGTTAGTAATGATAGAGATTCAGTTGTTAAACAAGGATATATTCCGAAAAGCAGCAGCGTCAGTACCAAACTTTAAATTTTAAGATGTTAGCCAAGCTCTTCACCGCTATTGAAAAAAGCTTCTCCTAACCCGCAAGGTTTTTTATCTTTAACTTAATTATATTATATGCCCTCAAAAGTAACTTGTATATCTTTTTAACTTTTATAATTCTATAACAAACATTATTAGGTACTTATTTACACCAAATCCGTATTATATTAACATCGACTTAAAACTTTGTCTTAGTAAAGTTAATGTTAAGGTCTTGAAAGACAATGTTTTGTAGCCACAGTTATATATTAATTCAAAATATTCTTAACGCCTCTTAAGTGTTTTTTGTCGACAGCTATATAAGAAATTTGATACCGTGAGAAAATGTTGCCGAGTCCACTACGTCGAAAACCGATTTATTGTACCAGGAAAAGACTTTAACCAAGATTTTACAGTTAAAATACTCATCGTATTTTGAAGTAAACTTAAATCCTTTTAATATTTAGGCGTAAGTTTAATAATAATAATAAATATTTTCAATAGTCTTCAGCTCAAAGTTCTCCATATTTTGATATCTTAAGAATGAAAGGATGTTTTACAATTTGTCGGTAGTTACATAATTAAGAGTCCGGTGTAATCAAAGGATCTCTGAATCAGTTATATTTATTACCTTTACCTCTAATTCTTAAAAGTGGAGCTATAAGTATCCTTACTTGGGATTTAAAAGAAACTCACGGTTCGTTTCAACCAGCTTATTAAGATTAATATCGATATTAATGCCGATGATCTTTATATATTCTAAAAATAGGAATAGAGGAATGAGAGACTTAAAGATATAAAGGTCAATCTTTTCATGAAATCGTTGTATTGCTGTCTATCATAGTAACAATAATTCTATATTTAGGCTGAAACAAACTCTAATTTTTCCGGCATTTTAACGATTGATTTTCGTAAGGGTAATGAATTCCCGTTTCAATGTAATATATTACGAATAACCTTACGTTCAGTACCTTATTACCTCCTAATTTCGTATAATTCCTTGAAAAATGTAGTTTCTATAACGATCGCGAAGATTAAACATGTTTCAGAGGTCAAAGGCTTGGTTTTTATACTAAATGTAGAGCTTTTGTTCAATTAAATAGTATAAAAAGACGTTGTCAGCTAGTTAGTACATTGCTTTAAAGGTAATATTTTCATTTCATATAACTAACTTCGACACGTTGTTTCTATTGTTTAAAGAATCTTCAGTCTTAAAGTTTACAATAAGATGTAAAGTATACTTTTTAAATGAAATATGGTATTATATGTACTATATTACTTACTACTATTAAAGTATAACAATACGTTAACGATTTAAACAATAACTGGACTTATTACAAATTTAAAACCTTTTTATTATTTTAACAACAATAATATTAATAATTGGCAGATTCTCTTGAGTTCTATCTACGTTGTTGTTGCCAATGTAACTTTTAGTTCAAGGTTTTTTAGCCAGATTTGAAACTCAGGGGCTTTTCGTACTTGAGATTGATATAATACGTAATTAGAAGGTTTTTGTCGTTCCAATCCATATTGTAAAGGTTGCTAGCTTAGAAGTATATATCAATTTAGTTTGACATACGTGTTATTATAGTTGTAAGCTAGGATCGTTACTGGTTAAAAAAGCTTTTAAAAGTGATATTTGGGCGTTGTAGAGCGTATTTCAACTCGTTGACCCCGGTGATAGTCGTTTGTACCCATTAGCTAAATTTGACTTCACTAATATGTATTTTCTCTACTACTTATTGGCACAATATCAACTTGTTGAACAACAAGTTAAGTATATTCATTGGAAATTCCTCATTTTTCTTCTTCATTATTATCGTTGTTTACTTTATCATAGACCAGTTAGTATGGTATTTCATAAAATCGATACTATGTTTGAAGTAACTTTTCATTACGTTACAGATTCTATGGAGAATACGTATCTTATGTAAAAAATTCAGGTTATATTACTGAGCGTGATTAGTGAAGATTCATATAAATAGTTACTAGAATACTGAATGTTAAACCTTTATTTACTTATACAAATTGAAGAACGGTATTATTTTAGTATCAAATAAATCATCGGGTTCATCATTATACATTTAGGTATTTTTCCAAATTTTGAGTGAAACTGATGAAAGGTTTTTAGTAAATATTGACCATTGTTACTAGCCTTCCAGGTAGGTCAAAATAATCGTCATAATCTTTAATAGTATTTTTGTCAACTAATGTTTTCAATCTTTACAGTCGCGGTTATAATGGTAATTACGAATCGCCTAGCCCAAAAAGGCAATTTTTGTATTAATAACTATAGTGGGTTTATGTATATAGGCGTACTTGCCCCAGGAAGCTTCGCTTTAAGGGGTTCGACTATTTTAAAGGAAGTTTTTATTTTTATTTTAAGGGAGTTTCTAAGGGATTTAACGATTTTTTTAATTAATTTTTAAATAGCACCGGCTTTGATTCATTTTATCGCGTTGATAAACGCTATTTCTCGTATTTTGCTTTGTTGAGAGAGTATTTCGCAATGAAATGGGCGAAGACTGGAGTTAAATTGCTTGATCAATTAATAAATATTTTAGAAAAAGAGATCAAAAGCTCATTTTACTTAGGGCTAAGGACTAGTCCCTTAAAATATGTATAGTGATACTCGTCTATAATAATTATTCTTTTTCCTTCGAGTTTTAAGTTTAAGTTTTTAATGGTATTTATCTATTTGTGTTAGGTCGTAGAAGTATTTGATATGTTTCCTTTTATATTACAGCTAAAGATTTTACGGTCACAAAGATTCGTTTCCAAAATGAATTTACTGTTTTCATTCTTTATTTTGTATCTTGATAGTTTCATCACCAAAGAAATTAAAAATGTTTTAAAATATTCGAATATTTCAATGAATCTTTCAAGGTTTAAGTTTACAATAAATTAACCGATGAAGTTGACTTAGTGTTTTCCCACTAAGTAGATGTTAACCTTTTTAACCTAAAGATTTTCATCGTTACACTAGATAAAGAGGGATCCGAGTTCCTCAATAATATTTATCTTTGTGTTTTCCAATTCTATCTTAACTTTTTGTCTGGAGGGTTAATATCAATTTTGGTAGAGTAGGAGCTCAGTAATCTGGGATTGATGTAACGTGGTTTTTGTCGAAACTTGACGATATTTTTATATTTAGTTCGAAATGACAACCTCAATGTGTTAAGTAACATGTCCAATTGACGATCTTGTAATATAAATGGGAAAAAATTGGTATAAATAGTAAGGTTTAGTATTGAAAATCAAAAGTTATTTATTTTTCATTCAAGTTGATTTTTATTATTATATGGGGTTTAGATTTTACTCTTTACAATTGTGATAACAATATAGCCGTTTGCTAACTATAAAGATCTTAACAACTTAGTAATTTCTTTCTTCAATATTTAATACTTTTGATCGTGAATTTCAACGTTTGTTTTTAAAAATAGTTTAACGAATATTTTCAATATTTCCAATAACGATACTATTGTTAGTTTTGAAATGCCATGGAAACTACCGTAATTGAAAGATATTTCCTACCTATTTTTGTAGAAACCACCGTAGTTTGTATAAGCCTTTCGCAAAAGTCTCTCCTACATCTCACAATATTATATAAAACGTAGTCGGAAAATAACCTTTTTTTACCTAATTTATATATTTAACCTAATAATTAATGATAAGTATTAATAGAGAATTAGGCGTTGAAATTCTTTCAATGAGGATTGAAGTTGAAGTAACAAAGTTATTATGTGATCAAGTAGTAAATATATCGTTTTAATTTTGGACGATAGCTAGCTTTTCTGCACACTTATTTTTATGACCAATTACCTGGCCGGTGCCCTCCATTGAAATTAGCACTCTACTACAATTGATTTGCAGTTAGTATAAGCAACTTGACTATGTTGCGATTCAATTGATTGCACAACACTTGAATGCAATTCCAACAAGTTTTCATTATTTTCTTAATGTGAGTAAACGTTAGAATGTGACCTACCAAACTTTTTCTCTAACAAAATTAAAGCTAGAAGCCCCACCTCTTTAAATCTCTGGTGCCTATAACGTACCCTAAGATCTTAACAAAAAATCGTCTGAAGTTCAGGTATACCACACTACGCAAGACTCCTGAGAGCGTGAGTAGAAGCGTGTAACCCTCTGAATGCGATATCTCCTACTGGTATCTATAGCATTTTCTTAGCAACAAGCTATCGGAGCTGCTCAGTGATAGTTAATTGAAGAAAGTACAGTAGAGTGCCCGATTTAATATAGGGAACAGGCTAAGAAGTTGTTTATACAGATTAGTATACAGATTGGCTAGCGGTCTACCAAACGTAGAAGTTGTTGTCAAAGTTCTATCATCTTACTGCAGGAAATGGTGATCAGTAATGATGTGGTCCTATCTAGTGACTTGGGCGACCGTTGGGTAAATAATAGCCCTTACATAAATCTAATATTAATCCCTATTAATAATCTTTGCACATGTCGCAGATCGTCGTTCATCAATTTGATAACCTGAACAGACGTCCGAAACCTCACAAATCTCCTTATCTGCAGTTATAAACCAGTTCAAAATTGTATCGAAACATAGAAATCGTATAGAAATCTAAACTTAAATCAATTTGATTCGGTACCCGAGGAGAGAGTCATATTTAATTGTTAATACGTCAGCCAAAAATAACGTTATATTAGACTAAATTCGATTCAAACAATATATGGAACAGAAACTTCGGGTATTTATTAAACTAATTCAATAATGATAATTACCTAACACTTATAATATTGTATAGAAATACATATTTTCTGACGCATAAAGATACTTATTAACAGTAAACGCCAATATAGAAAACTCTGTATTAATAATACTACCCAATCATCCTCAACTATCGGATAATATAAGCGCAATGAACCTATTCGCCGGGTAACCCGTTAAAAACATTAATAATTAAATCTCGGACGTCTAAATTGCAGCCGAAATACAATCCCAAGATAATACACTCCTTGAAAATCTTTGTAAGAGTTATTTTCAAATAGGGTGAAAGGGGAAACCAGAAAACAGATATCAAAATTTACCTGAAAACGTGCGATAGGAATTATATAAATTGAAAATAATATTCACCATCTCATTGAAATCCCGTCCAATAACAACCAACACTAGTGTAACAGCATAAGTGAATTCGTTCAAACGACCTATCCGAGAATCACTAGAAAAGTTTTTGTAGAAAGCAGACGAATTCATAATATAAAGTTTTTAAATATTGTGAAAGAAAACTTAGAAATAGATTTCTAGCCTATTTGACTAATAATAGATGTTATACCAACACAGAAATATAAAAAAAAGTCACTGATCGCTTCGTTTTAAAAAGTCTTATAAACAAAAACGGGTTGTAAAAAATGAGGTTATATATAATGTGGTAAGAGAGATATTAATCTCCACGATTATCATACCTAACGTATCAATAATATTATTTTAGTATATAAAGATAGACAAAACAATATATAAGAATAATTTTCAAAATAGTACTGGAAAAAGCCATACAAACTATGTAATTAAATAAGGAACAAATCGGCTGTTCAAATCCCTGAAGGACTAATAAAACTACTTTTTAAAACTTACATAGTTAACAAGACCAATCTTATATTCCCAAAACGACAATAGAAACCTGTCAACGTATATAAAACTATTCACAAAAATATAATCACAATCAATTCCAAAATCAAAGAATAAACAGCATAAACAGAGGATAATAGCGCTAGAGAAACCAATTGAAACAACCTAATACCAAGGTAGATTTCAACTGTAGAAACATATCCAACTCAAATTATCGATTCAACGACTACTATCAACCGGAATAACTGTAGGCAAAGACCTATCAAATCAATTAATGATTTAGGACAGGGAAGCCCATTCCTCAAGAACCAAAACTACGATTAATAGCAAATAACACGGTAATATATAAGCCATCGCATATAGTTTCCGTCGATTAAACTAAATACGGCTATTTTTTACTTATTTACGACTTAGGTAACAAGTAAACTAGATGATTGTATATAATCAATTTGATGGAAGGAATCACTGGAAATGTTTAGGATTAGTGTCTAGATAACGAGGAAAACTATAAATGTAGAGATAGACCCAAATAATTTTCCCTATCGATAGCCGCCGAACGCTACAAATAGAATTGATGTGCTAAACCTTACAACCGTGAAAACGAATATAAATGAGAATAAGTGCCATATGTTACCCATCCAGTGCATCTAGACTCACCACACCCTAAAACTTCGCAATTCCAAACCATACCCTCTATAACATAAGCCGAAAAAAACTGATCTAGTGAAGGATTAAGCCAATTTAGAACAAAGTTGGAAAAAGAGTAAGGTGCGAATTTGGGTAAAAAGAAGGATACTATGCTAATTCGAACATTTTCCGTTCGTTCGGAAGAATACTATAGTTTAAAATATAATTTACAAAATATATCCCCCAAAACCACAATAGAACAACTACTGAATTATATCCCAGTTCTCTGTAAATACATAGCAAATATATGTGGGTTGTATTGGAACAATATTGACTGCTATTTTTAGCAGGTTAATTGCAGTGCAGTTAGTCAACTTTACTTATAGTAAAGTTGACTGTACTGACTGCAAGAGGGGTGCACAATTCAGACTGGAGCATGGGCCAAGAAATTGGCTATACAAGTTACTATGTAGACCAGCCAGCGGTTTGCAAAACCTATAATAAGACATTCAATATTTGACTATTATGATACTACTGTTACTTCAACCAATCGAATCGATAATGTAGTAATGTCTAAAGCCTTAATAACACTGATCAGTACTTATTAGATTAAACACAAATAAGTTGAATAGAAAAAGAAACTAATTTCTAGTTACGCTTTGTAAAAAACTAAGGTAAAAGAAAGATTTTTGCGAAAGGCCTTTACGAACTAGTTCGGTTTTCTTGGAAGTTAAGATGAATTCTAGGTTACGTAAATTTTCACGGCAGCTTGAAGGCAGTGATGGTATTATTATTTCAAAATACCTAAACTTTTTACCAGATATCCTTTAAAGAAAATCGTTGAGATTAACCGCCAAAAGTTTTAAAGTTCGTTAAGTTAGCAAACAGATAAGTCAGTATTATTATGGGTGTTATTACTGTAAAAAAGACTAAGTCTCACGCTATTTAACTACTAACAATAAACAATATCTAACCTTACTTTTTATATAACCTTTACTTTTAATATCAAGTTTTTCCCCTCCTACTTCACTCTTTGAACTTCCCTTACGCCACTGTAATCCTTAAAAATTCTACACTAAGCGAAAATGATGAAAATCGCCAATTCACGTTAAGAAATATATATCGCACGACTTAACGCTAAATCTCTACGCAACTTTATGCAAAAACACTAAGTTCTATACTAGCTAAAACGTCAAGATAGCTATCGCAAAAACTAGAATTAACGTTATTACCAACTCTGCTAAAAAACAAGTAATTAAAGCCTTCAGAATTGTTTCGCCAACGATTACGAAAAAAAACTTTAAATTAAGGACGTTGACAGATTTTCAACTTAGGTTCACTTAACCAATTACATTGACTAATATATCCTCGACACAGACCTCGACAAAGACTTGAGCTGTGGCAATCGCGTCTTCGAAAACTTTCGTGGGTTTTTATAACTACTGGATAATTAACATGTAAAAAAATCTAGCATATGGTTTAAGTTAAGTTAAAAAAGGAAATCACTCCTTGTAATATTTATATCCGAGAACAAAAACCCATTGAAATTGGCAAAACCCTTTTTAAAATTGATTAAATGAGAAGACTCCCTTTAAAATCCTAATCCTAAAGACTATAAAGGGAAAGGAAAAGGCATTAACAATGCTTAACTCCCATATACGCGTTTCAAGGAATCTCTCATTAATCTCTAGTTAAGTTAAAACTCTCTACGAGCCGACTATAAAGAACTTGTTAATTTGTTTGACAACATAGCATATCTACGTAACAACACGGAGTACGCTTTTAGCAGCGGAGGAGCGCGTAAGCTCACCATAGTTTTTACTATTGTATTTTACCCTTCGAGTTGGGGAATTAACAACTACCCTTATCATCGTGATTCGGAGGCTTTACGGCTGAATTTGTAATAAAAACACTACCGACGATTAAAATAATTATCGTGACCTTTCCCCTATACCTGTTAAAATGATCAACATTAATTACAAGCTTCTTACGAACTTCATGAAGATTTGGAATAACGTAAAGAAGTTTGATGGAAAGCCTTATAATCTCCTCGATATAAAGATAATTCCATTCTTAAATATCTGCAAGTGAATACAGGTCCCTTTTTCTGGTTTTCACTTACTATTTCCTGGCATTATCACAAGTTATGTCAGGGACTATAACCTAATCTTTCTGACGAGAGTAAAAACCTCCCGAAAGATTTATAACGGTATGCAACGTTATTTCGATTACGACGTTCATTTTACGCAATATTACACGAATTGAGTCATGACAAGGTGTACGACGATGGTAATTTAACAAAAAAGGGAGTAAATAACGATAGATGTTTTAAACCAAATACTTGATAATTTGATATTATACTAATGAATAATAGTAAACGTATATGTTGGCGAAGATACGCTTCATGAGCAGATACAGGCAGTAGTTACGAGCATAAGCGAGTTTAAATACACTTTATAACGTTCAGATGCCACTTACAAAGGCTTTTTTTAGCCAATTACAGTCCTCTTTTACAACCGTAATAACACGTACGCTAAACTCGCTTAGGATATACTTCAAAGATAATAATTTTCTCGATGCAAATGAAAAAACCCGTTTATTAGTATACTACGTCAATCGTGAATATAAGCGATCCTACCGTCAAAATTTTGATTTAAAACCTTCAGATTGAAAGCTATAACTATGTTAATGTTAACAAAGGCAATATTTAAACGGACCTATTAACCATAAACATTATTATCGTAATAATGACAAAAGGTCTTGGATTTATAACATGTCTGGCTCATAATTAACTCGTTACCCCTCTGGATAAGCTTAATAATTAACAGGTGATATACCATATTCAATACCCTATTAATTTCGGGTAAAACTACTTGGACCATATCATAAACTTCGAGGGTAAGGAAACTATTAACGGTGACAATACTTTCAAGTAAATTACGTAATATAAAAACGCCGTTCCTAACGCGGTTCAGTCACTAGCCAATAACGTCATCCTATACCGTTTAAGTGGCAAAAACCCTTACCTTTTCCCTAAACAAGCTCCTAACCCCTTATATACCTTTAACCTTCACGATTGTTTCGCGAATCACACGTTTTAAGGTATCATACGAGATATATTGGCAGTAAGGTACTTAATGGGATGTAATTCTTAATACGTGGCATTACAGAAGGAAAGTACTATCTTGATAGAGATTAATCGTTAAAATATTAGTAAAGCTAAAGTTGACTTTATCTTAAGCGAATACCTATCATTACTGGGGACAATGGTTATTTAGACTGTTTTTAAGTTTATTACGTTGTATATTCTCAAGCCTCTTACCACTTTCCCCCTTCATTTGTAATATATAAAAACTCTTAACGATAATATCAATATTAATGTTGGTAAACTGGTTAAAAACAGTTAGAGATTTCTTTTCGTTTCTAAGTGGGGGTACTTGTGGTTTAATCTTTAGAGCCTAAAAGTAATTGTGTTAAACTCGATGGAGTTAGAAATACGTTAATCACAACGGCGTTTTAATCATCTAGCTATCAACATTCTATAGAAAGTCTTTAAGTCCATATGATACGAAGACGTGGAATGCGTTACCCTAAAAGCTATTAAAAAGCCTTGCTACCATTGCGACATATATAAATAAAACCTATGATAATTGAAGTTTATACTAAAAAACAATAAGGGCTTTAATTGCGAAATCTTTATTAACATGTTTTACTTGAATAATAAGCTTATTTTTTACATAATTAACTTCGTAACTTTTTTTTACAAAATAAAATTTCTAAATTCCTTATCAGCAAAGTATGCGTAAAAAAACGTTAATTATATTATGAATTAACACTCACTTAGGCCTATTAAACATCTTTGTCCATGATACTAGTATTTACTTGACAGCGGCAAAGTTTAAGGAAAATATTAAATAATGGGAATTTAGTATAAATAGATATCTATTAAAGTTTACTAAAATATTGAAAAGATCGAAAGAGTACACGCTTTACTTTGTAAAGCGTATATTATACTTATATGAGAGATTAAAAGCTTTAAGAACTATGATGTACGTTTTTAAATAGCGATAAAAGACATAAATGATATTATTGGCCTTCATGGCCTGATATTAACTCTATTGGTTTTTAAAGCGTACCTATGCTTAAATATTAAATCTCTTCCATAATGAAATATCCATGAGAAATCTATGGCCTACAGTAAATCACTAAAGGAATTACGTAAGAAATCGGTACGAAATAAAGTTAATAATACCATTAATACCAAAAACATCCTTACAACTATAAACATGTTTACCTTACCGTTATAAAGTAAAGGCCGTGTAAAGCGGGAGCTAGGCAAATAGGATAGCATATAAAGAAACTTAATTATCGATAACTTTAAAATACTTATTAAAACAGTTAAAGGCCTCGCAACGTTTCATATAACTCAAGTCAAACCTTATATTGAAGTAATGTACAATAGCGATAAAAACCTTTAAGTGAAATAAATAATCTAATACATTCTTTATCCTCTAATTAACAATAACCTAATAAAATACCACCGGCACAGACAACTACTAGAAAAAAGAAACGACAAAAATAAGGAAGATACACTGGGTCGAATGTATCATACTACTTGGTTTAATAATAAAAAAAGACAATTAAAACTTTTACATAAAACTTCGATTATAAGGTATTATAAAATCTTTTGTCAAACCTTTGAAAGAAAGCGAGAGAGACGAGATTAACTAACTTTTAATTTAAAGAGTCATACAATTCGTTCCTAAAACTGACTTTAATCTTTAAGACCCGAATATTACGATTTTCAGGTCGAGAATTATATAGGAGGTTAAGGGTAAAATCACGGGGCGGTCGTATGAAAAGTTACGTTTAATCGTTTAAAGATATTATAATAAAGCCAAAACCTGAATCCTTACGTATTCGTTAACGATTTAGAAAATTAGCTCACGTTTGGTAATAGCCCAGCAGTAAGTTTATTAGCTGAAACTTCAGGGAAGTTGACTTCTGAACCGTGATATAATACAAACGTATACGTAATGAACACCTAATCAATAGCGGATCGTATTATTGAAATTACCACAGAAATTTCGTCTTAAACATCCTTTCAAAATGGTAAAACAATATATTAAACTATTTCACAGACTGTTCAAAATAAACTTTTATTGGTTTTAACTTATGAATCGCACTTCAAGGTACAGCTAGGAATGAGAATTTTAACCTACGACCTGTATTTACTAGTAACGTAAAAAATATACTTCGTTTTAATTGATATATAAACTAACTATATACTTTTCGTCGGAACTGCTAGATTTGTAACATTGGAATATCAAGCGATTAATGACTCAAAAATATAAAATTGCAAACCGGTCGTAACTTTAGCGAATATTAATTATCTTGACTTTAAAGGATCGTTAATAGGTATATTTAGTATTGATATTTACCTTAGTTTTCTCCAGAAAACCTAGGGTTTTGACTTGTTTACAATTAACAAAATTAACGTAACTAGAGCTTAACGGTATTTGAAATAACGCGATTGTAACAGTTACATCGTATCTCTATACTAGCCGAAGGCATTTTACGATCTATCGATTGCAGAAAAGGATAAAGACTGACATATAAAAACTTTAATAGACTGAATGAAAAGCTGGAATAGTAAATACGGAACCTAAATTTAGGAATTGATATAATTTCGATAGACTTATCCAAGGCTAAGTTGATAATCTTTACAGAGAGCTCTTTTACAAATATTACAAACTTCTTATTATATATAGACTTTCTAATAACCCCTATCAATAAAACCAAGCAAAGAACTAATTTAACATTACCGAAAGTTTAATCTATGAAACCTTTATTAAATGTAAATGGATTATACAAAACGTACTAGTTTCAGAGGTTTATAGCATAATGACCGGCTTTGATGTAGACATAATATTATGAAAAACATCCAATGTTGTTACCAAGCAACTAATGATTCCCTCTATTGTAGTGGTAATTTATACCGACCCAAAAATACCTAATCAAATACCTTTTAAATCTGGGAACCATTAGCGAAAAAAGCCTAGTAATTGATGTGATAGCACTTCATAAAGTCTACTAAGGCTAGTCAATTAAGGAGTTCATATGAATTGATGGCGAAGATAATACCGCTTATATCATAATGAAGACGTCGTAAAATAAGGTTCTTAAAGGGTTTGTGAACAGCAATAAACTGACTTTACGTATCAAGGGTTACGTTAATAGGCCACCTGGTAAGGCCAAATAACGTGCCATCGAATAGGGATATACTGGTAAATTGAAATACTTCTAGGGTAATAAAGCCGGCTATGATGACTTTTTGGATTGACGCGGTTAAATTAGGGGTAGCACTGGGTAAATTAACCTATGTAGGTTAAGTGAAAATGATATATGGCTTAACCTACCTTTGTTACAATATCTAGTAGTAGCAGTAGGCTAGTACTTATAAATTTGTAGAGAAAGACCTTTGTATGGGAGTTAATAAAGTTGAAACTCGGAACCGTGAGGCAATTGGTGATAATACTGTGGAATTAGCAGGGGTTTGGCTATTAAACGAGGAGGTATTGTAGTAGTAACCGGGAACAATTGGTCGACCACACTAACGTATGTGTACAAAACAAAAATCTGTTGTTGTTGAAATAATATTGACTATTGTTTTTGGCAAGTCAATTGCAGTACAGTCAGTCAACCTTAAATACAGTAAAGTTGATTGTACTATCTATAAGTAGAATGCCTAATTTAGACTAGATTATAGCCCAAGCAATTGACCATACATATTACTATGTAGACCGGCTAGCGGTCTGCCAAACCTATAACAAGACATCTATTACTTGATCATTTTAATAATACTGTTACATAGACCAATCGAATCGATACATTTGCAACGTCCAAAGCTATACCAACGGGTTAGATACTATCTAACGTATTCGAATGAGGAAGGAGAAACCTTTAAATACACGTAAAAATACTAATTTTGATACGTATCGGTAATGAAGATGGTACGAAAACGTATATTACCTGAAACAAAAAAAAAGAGATATCCAGGAAAATACCTATAATATCTACATTTGTCGTTGCCTGGTGGATAATGAGTTATTGGTAGAGTTGATTACTTGTAACACTAAATATAATCTTGAAGTAAGTATTTAAAAAGCTAATCTACTTATAATATTGACGATAGCCGATGGTAGCCGAACAACGTTGATGAATTATAGTTCATTTCTTTTAATCGTTAGTAACATTATGCTTTTAATCTATACCTATATTATCTCTTATTATCTTTTATACAATATGTTACTAAATCTTAGTTAACTTGTCTATCATTCGGTTACTAATATTTATTTTGAAAACGTGTTGATATTGATTGTAGATGACGAATATTTCGTTGTTATCGTTATAAAGCATCGTTCAAAATCATTACCTTTTAATATACGATCCATATTTATAAATGAAGTTACAACCGATTATTGACCATAGTCGAAGGAATCTAATTCGGATGTGGAGGATGATTCTGGATCCAAATGAATTAACGAAAACAATAACGAATATTATAACTCAAGTTTGGATCAAAAAGACTCAAATTTCCAAAATGGCTAAACGAGTTACTCAACTTCTAAAGGTATATTTAACATTAAAGACACATGAATTAAAATAGATTTTATATCTAGGAGAGGCCCTTCGACAATATAAAAACCCCAGAAGGTTAACATTATTAAATACATATGTTTTTGAAGTATTTCGGTTATACCTTCCCCACCTCTGATTAGTGATACGACTTTGGCGGAATAGACATAGTTTGTAACTGTGCGATAAATTATCCTAAAGTACAATTAGAAATGAAAAGATTATTTTCTTTGAAGATATATAGAGTTTATCCATAGAAAATCACCTGGGAATTGTTTTTCTTTGTTGCGATTGACGGGTTTACATACTTTAGGTTGAGATTTGAAGAGGGAATTATTCGACCTGTTCGATTGTTTTATATTACCCCTATTACTAATAGAACTTTTAATTGTTAAATACGATAGATAAACAAATTAGGTCCTGGATAATTGAAACAACAATATTATAGCTTTGCGGGCATTGTAAATGTAAAATGATATAGAAGTATTTTTCATTATACCGGTATACAAATACAACCGATAATTAAAAAACGAGGGAAATTTGACGAAGGCGTTTACAGTTGACTGTAAAAAACAAACCCTAATATTTAAAAACACCCAGCTCCATAGGAATATCAAACGCCGGTTGAAATAAAGAAAGCTAAGTGAGATACCATATTCAGTTATTAATACATGGTTTTAATTATTTGGTATCAACTCTAGAAATATATCTGAAACGTTTAAGGTAATATCTTTTGCTAAAAAATAAGGCTATGTAATAAGTGAGCCGATATTAACCAAATGATTAGTAAGTATATAGAAATATATGTTTACGTTTGAATTAAGACACTTTTGTTCATTTAATTTTGTCACTTTTTTTCGAACTAAAATTGCGAAGTCGGCTATTTGTATTCAATAAACCGAGATATTTGCAAGATAAAGTAGTTTTTGCGTGAAGATTCCCCTTGGTAATAAAAGAATCAAAATTAGTTATACCTAAACATTTTCAATAGAGAGCCTATTCTTGATACTATTCTAAAAAAACGGTAAATTTTCTAATAGCTACACAATCAAATAACAACAACAGAAACATACAAGAGACAAGGTTTTTAATTCCCTCCTCTAGGGTGATTACAACATCTTTATTTAAAGAGATATTGCAAATGAATACTAGGGTATATTAATTACCCTAAGAAAAAAATACGAAACGATTGTTCTATTTTGGTAATTTAATATCAGTTGGCAGTTCTTATTACATAGCTAGTATAGTACGATCCTCGCTATTGTAAACTAAGTACAAATTCTGACGGGAAGGCTCATAATCTGAGTTTTCACACATCATAATAACTACAACCCTATTCAAAATTCTCCGCTTATAAGTTATACCCTTTAACCCGTTTAACAAACCACCTGGTTCTCTATTATAATATACAGATATACATGATTAAAGATATATTATCTATACCTGTGGCCAATTTCCGAGCAATATGCTATACATAGTTGTTAAATGCCGATGTGACTTTGTATCAACTATATAAGTCCTTACTATATACTATAAACTCAATCGCACTACAAATGTAAATCGTATTTGTATAACTTTATGCGTATTTTATATGAAAGGGATGACGTACTATTAGATGTTTCGAATGGGTTTCCAACTTATTATGCCTATAATATAACGAAATACCGTAGCCTTTCTCCATAAAACAAATTGTTAGGTGAAGTTATTTAATGGAAAACCGAACACCAAATCAACTTTTTGAATAAAGTCTTAAAGTACTATATAATTCAGAGACCCTTAACATTATATGGACGAGAAAATTATAGTCCTCAACAAGCCGTAATATTCGGCCGAAATAGCTCTCATTAAACACTTACTCATCTTAAAAGTTTAACAACAGTCTGAAAAAGGTTAAATGACATATAAAACATATATATCTTAGTCGAAAACCCGCAACGATATGGAAGATATACTTTATAACTCGTATGGCGAGCTACAATTTTTACCACAAGCCGAAAACCCAATAAAATCTTTAAAAAGTGAATAGATACACCGTTAAGCAGGTAATATTCCGAGAAAACCCTTTCGAGGGCAGACAAAGCTATCCAAAGTAATATTGAAGGCCCCGATATGCGGGTTGGGCGCCGGTATAGGTGGTAACAACTATAAAAGAAAAGCCGTCGTAAGCGAACTTTTATAATAAAGATGTTGAAGATCCTTGAAAACTTTTAAGACTTTTAAGCGTAAAAAAAACCAGTCTTTGTCTGTACTGTAGTGCAGGTTTGGAAAGCTACGTTGGTATAAGTGACGAGGGACGGAATCGATGCTTATAAGGGTTATTCTTTGGATAGACTACTGCGCAAGCGGTGTGCCGAGCCGACGACGATTTTAATAGCCAAAATGAGGTTACCGGAAATAATTCAAGTGGTGATGAAGCCGATTAGCGATATTGTGATGAAATAAGGAGCATGTGAAGTAATGGTGTTGAGAGCGACTAGATTTGAATTTTTCTCAATGGTAGGTACTGTTAAAGTTTACAGTATAAGTCTTGTACCATCATTAACAAGGTAGTCTGTGAAAATATACCAAGAAAGTTGATGTAAAGTCGAGAATGTACAGAATGGTATTCATTACCCTAAATGTATGATATTGAATGTTACAGATACTATAGTAAATAACTGGCAATAGATAAATTCATTGCATTGTTAACAACATTACTTTCGACAACTAGCTGTCACTCGACCATGAGGGATCACTGGATACTAATAAGTGCGAATCAGCCCTACTATGAGTAATAGAATATGATTATAGATAGAAAACAGTATTCAATATATATATCGATGATTAAAACGGATCGTTATATGGATTCAATACGTTATTCAACTTTTGACAATTGTAATATTTTCCACGAATCGCTTTTGAATAAATTAGCTTAACAACCTATCGAAAAGTATTATTTGAAAATAGAATTTACTTTTTGAACTTGAAACTGTTATAAAAACGAGTCTAACGATTAGAAATACATCGAAAAAAATTCGAAATATAGGCGAAATCAGAGAATCACTCCATGTTAGCCGAAATACTCGACGAATTTTTATATCTACCTTTTATATTACGAAAATTATACTTAACCGAACATTATAAACCGTCGTATTAAAAACATCTTACATATGAAGAATCCTTAAAGTTACCTTTATAGTGAAGGTTACTAAATAGATGTAATAGGTATTAAACAAATTCGAATAAAAGGAAAAACGTATCGAATTATTTGTAATAATGTGTTTCTTAATTAAATACAAAGTTTGGAAGGTACCTCACCGCTATTAACAATATTATGTGGTTATGGACACGTTTGATGAAGAATTTAATAGCATGGTTTAATAACTGTATAGACTGTTAGCAAGTACTAAAATAACCAATAAAATAATACTACAGGTGATAATTCTGGCCTTCTTTACATAGAAGCTCAATGATACCGGAAACAAAATACACAATGAATGGGAATAAATTACACTAGCCATCGAGAAATTCCTGAAAGAAACAAGACTATAGGAAATTAAATCATCTTTACCGACGATAATATATACCGATCATACGAGTCTAAATTTGTCACTAACAAACTACACCATACCTACTAACATAATTTCTTAATAAACAGAAAATTTTGAAACATTCGACATTCGGATTATATATTGTTCGAGTACTAATTAAATAATTAAAATCACAAACAGTACCTTAAAATTGTGAAAACTGACGGTTTAATTATCAAAATCGAACGTAAACACTCAATTACTATGGGTAATTAGATAATGTTTCTTTATTCGTACACTTATACTAAAATACCTTGAAGCGAAACCATTTTTCTAACAAAAGTATTAAATAAAAATCAAATATTAGGTTCGGAGATAACGATAACCACTATTTATATAGATTAGATAAACTAGTATAAGAATAACGTAAAATACTCAATCGGTGAATTAAAAATAATCTAGGAACTCCCGATACAGGTTGTTATATACCGGTGCCTGAGCTAGTAGTTACTAAGAATCCAACCTTAACGATATACCAAGTTAATAATTTTCCACGCGATTTCACGCTAAAACACCACGTCTTTCGCTTACCAAGTTCTACGCCACCCGGAATTTCAAAATGGAACCTTCCTAAAACCTATTAAAAGCAATCGAAATTTTCGAACTTATCTTTTCCACGTAATATGATAAAGACCTTATTGAAATATACAATAGATACAGTTACACAGTACAACTAAACAGCGAGGTCAATAGGGCCAACAGGGCCAACAGAACCAGTCAGTAATTGGTACAAACTTCAAGTACTAAATGCCTCAACACCAAAGGATGAGGAATTCACTGGAGTTGTAGATATCACCACCAGCACTAGTGTTGTACTATTGCAAGTACTAGTATTAACTGGTACAGAAGATCAGCACGGAAATGTTGCCTGGGATAGTATTTACTAGCACGGAGGAACTAGTATTTACTAGTATATACTAGTGTTAACTAGCAAAGGAGTTACAATCCTAATCTAGATCCTTATAAGGATATATTTGATTATGACCTAAACATATATTAAGTTCTTAATGTAGATTTTAGAATACTTAAATATACAAGCCTATAAAATAACGTATTGTGTAATATATTTAACACATTATTAATACGATTATGTATTATTACTTGTTAAATCAGTTACTTCCTTCTATACAGATTAAAATGTATACTTCTTTTGGACCATCTGATACTTTTAAGGATACCCTTTTAGCATTCCTAAAACGTAGCTTATTTCTACCACTAGGGCTGTTTTACGGAAGTATTAGTCATAATAGTCCTTCTTTACAAAGGACTATTATTGCTTCCGGTTTCGTATGGCCTACAGGTTTTGCTGCTCCGGCTAAATCCCTATCCCTTCGATTTCTACGTTTTAGGGTTACTCCCGTTGCTTTGAGGGATTTGAATCCTAAAGCTTTGTTAAAGAAAGGAAGAATAGAAGCTCGTAATACCCGTAGGAATAAAGCTAAGTAAAAAATTCAAGTTATTAATATTGATGATATTGCTAATAAGGAAGCAGAGGTTAGAGCTAAAACACCTAGTTTTTTAGAATCAGTAAGACTTAATTTAGTCATCGACTTATACGAAAGACTATTAGCTAATCTTAAAGAACGCCTGAGAAAACTAGAATAACCTAAATAGATAGGTACTATTACGTTAGTAAAGAAGGGAGAGGGAAATATAAAAAACTCTTTCTTTAACATTAAAAAAAGAGACAATTTATGAAGCATAATATACAATTACTAATAAAATGTAAAAGTTTAATTTTTACACATATTAATAATTGATTGACATATATTAAGGGCTATTATATTAGTAATAATTGTTTTAATATCTTGTAAAGTATTTTAATATCAATATAAATATAATCTTTACGAAAAAAATATTTACTTATTTACGCCCATCAATTAAAGTCATTTAAAGACTTTAAAAACTATAAATACTCGAATCTGGGCTTACAAGATAATTACGTTTTCTATTACTTGAAACCTTTTAGCTTTTATAATGGGTATTAAGGACCTGTATAAAGCTTTATTAAAGTTTATTAGCATATTTTAAGGCATTGGATCGATTTATTGTGATTTTTTTCTCGAAAACTTCGTTTTATTCACATTTTCTACTATTCTACCTTAACTCTTTTTATAACAGCCTTCGCAAATACCAAAAGGAGTTTAATTCATTAAGGCTATTAGGTTGAAAATATTAAGTATTTCCTACAATTTCGAGCCTATACTAATCCTGAGTTTCCAGTTTAGATAGTCCGTATACGAAGTAAGTTGAGGAAAGTCGTTCCTTTATTATTACGTAAACTATTAGTAGACTTTTAAAGCAAAAACCGGCTTTAAAGAGAAAAAACTTAAATTCTAATTTTTAAAGAATACGGAAAATATGCTACCTGTTAACCGTGACCAGCGTATTAGTTAATTTTCGTTTTTTTTAAAAACTGCCTTATAAGCTTTTATAAGAGAGATTTGACATAGAATTATTGGGTATTACATTTAAATCTATTAGTAAAGAAGAAAAAGCAGATACTATTGCCGTTGATAATGGTAAAGTAAAAAACCTCCGCTACATATAATATTATACCTTTATAGTACTGCTACAATCAATTACACGATCAATTACGCAAAACCCTGCATAATACCTTGCATCAGATAATTTTAACCAATTAAAGGCCGTATTTAACACTGGTGAACCCGCTTTAAGATATTCACTTTCAATATTTAAGTATCTACATTTAACGTTAAAGGCTCCACTTTTCACGTTAAACCACCAAAACAACCAATTAGAGGTTATATAAAATGCGGGTATTGCCGTAGTATTAGCCCCACTTTCAATATTGAGTCTTTAAAACTCAACGTTAAGTCTTAAGTTTCTTTCTCTTTCTTCCATATTATAACATTATTTTACAATTCATAAACTTAATTTTCGAGACTTTATTAAAGCTTATTTAGGCTTATCTTGCAATAACTTTAACAATAAGAAATTCTTTTTACATTTCGAGATGTAAGGCGAAAACTACCCTGTATTACGAATTGAGAGAAGTATTATTTAGCCTACTGGTAAAGGCACAGTTTATATATTGGTTAAATTTGAAAAAGGTTACAATTATTATACCCTGATTTTCTACCACTGTTTCCAATGCCTTGAGTTTATTATCAATCTTATTATCTTATTACCGCTTAATAACCAGGGAATCAAAGTTACAAACTTATTATTAGTTGACTTTAAATTTTAGAAAATAGTTGCCGCTATAACTAGCAACTATATTATTATCCAGGTCACATGACAAGTCCTTAATAATGATATTGGTGAAGTCATTACCAAGTCCTTAAACGTCTCCCTTTAATATACCTGACTTAGTTATATTAGCCTAAGGTTAGTGGAGAAATTACTTAAGCTATTAAACGGCTTAAAAATGACTAAAAACGGAGTATTTTGACCTTATTTGTACCTTTTATAAACTTTCCAAGAGTACCAGTTAGAGACTAAGGTTTTAATATGGTACCCCAGAAAAGAAGTGTTTATTTAAACCCTTAACAGCTTCCTGTAAATTGCTGTTAGGTTAAGAGGTGAATGTTGTAGCTTAATCGCTATAGAGGTTAAATATAGCTACAAAGTCTGTAATATAAACATTATATCCCCTGGTAAAGGACTAAAAGCCGTTTATTGTATGTTAACCGAAATAATCCAACGTATAAGATATACAATAGATTTCTTACTTCTCGACGAAATTAACGAGTATTGTTGTAATAGCAGTCAAATGCAGTGCAGTTAAGTCAACTTTACTTGCAGTAAAGTTGATTGTATGTACTGCAAATTGACTGCAGTTTATAGGATTGCACTGCAAGTGTAGTGCAGTAGGTGCCCACTTCAAAGTATGGCATAAGCCAAAGCATTTGGCCATACAAATTAGTGTACAGACCGGCTAGAGGTCTACCAAACTTAGAACTTACACATATATCAATCAATAATATCAATGTAGCACTAGTTACTTAGACCACAGTGATTCGAATCGACTACATTGTAACGATAAAGGCCTACCAACACTGATCAGTGCTTATTAAGTTAAGAACAGATTGGCTAAGTAGAGGAAGAATCTGCTTTCCGGTTACGCTTTGTCCTTTTTAGGCAAAGTAGAGGAAAGGTTCTTGCGATGGGCCCCTATACGCTGTGCAGTTGTTAGCGACAGAAAATAAGGAGGACTTATAGGCTGTGTAGTTGTTCGCGGCATTTTATAAGTAAACGATGGTATCGTTACTCGAAAACACCAAGAAATATTCATTGATTCTTCTTAAAAACGTTGAGATTGACTGTCAGAAGTCTTAAAGTCCGGCAAGTTGGCAAACGGCTAAATCGCAGCTTCGAGCTAAAACACCAAGTCACGCTAAAAAAAGCCACATCGTGCGGATCTACATCAAAAAACCAAGTCTCATACCTTTAAATAACCAATTCCCGCACTATACACGCCCTACACCAGTCAGATCGTTACAATGGCTTCAAAATACGCCGGAATTAACGCTGTTAACAACTCCGAACGAAAGAAGGTAATTGAAGACCTCGGAAATATCGTCTAAAAGCACTACGACGAACAACTCTAATATACCGAAGCCACTTAAGACTCTACACCAGAACACTTGACCAACGTAATAGACTAATTTATCCTCAACACAAACACTACTAGAACTAGTCGTAGACCTATAACTCTCGACAATTTTTAAGAATAATTCCGAAAATAAAGTCTAAATATGTGGAAAAAGGCGGAAAATCAGGTAAATATAAGACTAAGAGTCTAACTATTTACTCGAAAAATTGAACTCCCTAAGAAAAAAGGGAAGGAAAGCAATCTAACCAACTTACTTTAAGAATACGCCACGGATAAAGACCCTTAATGGACCTCAGTTAAGGGCAAAGAGATTGCTAGCAGTAGTAAATATTAATGCCAATATGTACGTTTATAAGGACTAGCCCAAGCTCAAATAAACAAATATAAGGAATTAGTTAATCTATACTAAGTAAGCCCACAAATCCACTAGTTAATTGAGCAGGAACCTCGATAAACCCCTTAATACCAAAAGAATTATCGTTAAGTCTCTTGCGACTAAAACCTTTAGACTCATTTCCCTTAAGTTTCTTAACACATCCAGTTTTATCAGCTAAATTAAGGAAGGACCGGCTTTACACGCGAACTTACTATAGGCACAACTATTGGCTTTTTTCTACCAAACTTAGCCTAAGGTAACTATCTTGCCTACTAATACTAATAATAATCTTAGTCGTTGCCCCAGCGAAGCGAAGAAGATCCCTATAACTAGTATATTACCCTTCCCTTTCGGACTCGTTTCCATGAAAGCCATAGATTGTACGGTAATCACTACGTTCGTTAAGATCTAGGGAGGAAAAGAAAAGTATTGGGGTAAGCTGTACAACCTTCTAGACGTCAATTTACGCCCATTTTTTAATATTTGCCGCCAAATAAAGTTAAATTGCCAGTTTTTCACTCGTTATTTCCTAGTATCCTTACCGGCTAAGCTAAAGATTACTACCTCCGGTACCTAACAAACTACTCCTCTTTCCGCAAAATTTACGAGTGTATAAAAGGACACTTCGAGCACGATATTGATTTTACCTAATATCATACCAATTGAAACATTATCAAGTGGTTTTATATGTTAGATTATAAGAAAGAGTCGGAAAGTAAGATAGACCTCTTTAATTAGATACTTGACAGGCTAATGTTTTGCTAATAAGTACTGGGAAATGTGGAAGCTGGCGAAGGTACCCTTCGCTAGCAGATTTGTTAAGTAGTTACGGGTTATAAAAAGTTCGAATACGCCCCTCAATGCCCTAATGCCACCTACGAAATATTTTTTAGCCAACTGCGTTTCTAGATAACTACCTTAACTGTTCGAGTCTTCGGTTCGAATGGCATATACTATTAAGCTTCGGATTCAGTAACGAAAAAAAAACCCTTTCAATTGGTACTATATTGATCGAAGGTACGAAAGGCCCGGCCAGTACGATTAACGAAAAGTCCGGACCTCTACCTACGAAAAAGGGTATTCTTCTTCCTTAAAGTCTTTAAGCAAGTTAATCAAATTAATATTAAATACCAAAAGATATTGTATTTGCGGAAAACAAGGTTATTATTTAATACGTTACACTACCGTCGAATGTAATGTAAAGAAGGTGATATATCACACTTAATGCCCCTTTACCTTTAAATAGGATTATATCGAGCGGGTTATACAGTTTTGAGGAAGTGAAAATGAAGAGGAGGAAAGTAAGCTAAAGGCTATCGGCTGGTACAAAGATACTGGTATTAATCTGGAAGCAACGTAATAACTAGCCGACCACACCTTTTTATACCGCCTTATAGGTAAGGACCTCTACCGCCGATATAACGATAAAGACTCTGGCCTTATAGATCTTTTTACCATTAGAGATCGCTACGCAAATTAAGTTTTTTAGGGGATAATACCGGATATGGGGGCAACATGATACTTAATAGGAAGCTATTCGTAATAGGTCCTGTTACGAAGGGATACTAATACTATTACGAAATTTAACCACGCGGATACTAATAAGGTAAATGTTAACTTTAGCCCTGAAAAAATTATCTTTACTAGGATCGACAACGATTAAAATTGTTATTAGCCTCATTATTTTTCACATTTTAAAATCCCCTACCCCTTTTTTCCTTAGCTTAAAAGATATAAGAAACCTCGGCGTTAACGTTAACGTTTAAACTAACGAACTAATACAAGTTAAATCCGGCAAAAGGTTTTCACTCAGCCTTAAGTAGCGGTATTTCTGGGTTTATTTTTAAGCGCTAAAGGTAATGTTGTTAAACCTAACGAAGGCTCAATTTCGCCAACTATATTATAATTTTAATTATCCGATAACTAATAAGGTTTACAAGATTTTAAAAGTAACTAGTTACGAAAATGTGGACTTGCTAGTATTAAAAGCAGTTAAACGCTTTTACTACTACTAACAAATATATTCTCAAGCCCCTTTAAGGTTTAAGTTTACGTTAATGAAATACTAAGACTTTAACTCGAAAGTCTTCGTAAATATGTTTTATCTAAACGGCAAGCCAGTATTATACGTTGTAGACTCCGTTACAGATTTTTATGGCGCCAAATTCCTTAAAACTATTACGGTAAAAGAAATATAAAATGCATTACGTACTTTGTAAATTAATATGTACCTTCGTCCACCAAACATACTAGTTTATAATACAGATACCAACTTTGTTACGATAAAGTTTGAAATTAATATAACGTTAATATAAATTTAATATAAATAGTTTTTTTATCAAAGTTTATTAGGGTATTAATAAGTTTAAAAGGGTACACTCTTTTGTAAAAGGCTCACAATATCCTTATACTAGAAATACAAGGATTTATAAGTTAAAAGGCACAGCTTTAAATAGCGGTAAAAGGTTTTAACGATATTATCAGCTTTAACGGACTTATATTAACTTTACTAAGTATTTAGAGCTTACCTTCGTATAATAGCTAAGTCACCACGCTAGTTAAGTACCTAGAAACGTACCATAGAATATGGAAAAGCCTTAAAGAAACTAAAAAAAGGAATCGGCACGCCGTCAGGTTAATAATACCCTTAATACCAAAAACGGACCTTTAATAATGAACGTATTTTTACTCTCCCTTTAGAATAAAGTCCTTAAGTAACGTAAGTGAGGTAAATAGGATAGACCGTATAAGATCTTAAGTATTAATAACTTAAACGTAGTAGTTAAAACTATTAACAGCCCCGTAACTTTTTGAGCTATACAAGTTAAACGATACTAAAGATCCCGAGAGCCTTTTGAGTCTAATAAAAATCCTAACGTCGATAACCTTGGAGCCGAGCGAATCAGTTAATATAACTCTTTCGAGCTGATTATTAATAAGCTAATAAAACGTCAGCGCTATAGACGACGACCTGAAAGGAGAATATACATTAAAAAAGAGGATAACGATAAGGATTATAAATCCAGCAAGGTATATATAACGGCGTAAGTGTTTTAAAAGGAAAAGTCTAATGGAAAAATTAAGCTTAATCTAGGTGTCGAAGGTATTATTAACACACCAGGCAAACCCTTTAAAGGGAATTAACCAAATGAAAATTAACGGCTTTTTATTACGAGGAATTGTATAATTTATACCGTTTACGTAATTTAAAAGGTGAAACGTTATTATCTTTAAGTTAAGGATAATTTACGAAGTTAAAGGCGAGACCACGAACCGACTGTACGAAAAGTCACGGCTAATCTCTTAAACATACGGTGATAAAGGTAAGGACTGGATCCTTACTTCATCGTTTATAATCCAGAAGATTAGATAATGTTTAATTATCATCATTATGGCTAATTTAACTATTAATGTAAAAAGCTGGTTTAAATTTAATAGCCGGTATATTACGTAAGTATATACGTAGTTTGTTACCGATTTTTAACGGATTATATTATTAAAATTTCCAAAAGAACTAGGCGATAAGATTCCGACCGTTACAGTGATATGTTATATTAAGCCTTTATACGGATTAACCGAAGTAGGCTTTTACTGGTTTCTAACATATTAAACATACTTTAAAAACAGGATTGATATAAAGACTTTAATCTTAAATCCGTACCTATTAATCACAAAGGGTAAAAACTTTGGTATTGTAAATATACAAATTAACGATAACCTTTTCCTCGATGATATTGAGTTTATAACAGCGAAATATATTATAATCGAAGAGTTATGCCTCTAGAAATACACGCTAATTAAAATGTTAGTCAAAGGTATACAACTTAACTCTAATAAATCGTCAATCCGTATTTTTAATGTCAAGTATAAAAACGACAATTATATTAGCTTGCTTTAAAAATAGTAAGCCACAAATATGAAGATTATCGACAAAACTGACGAGGCAAAATTGCAAAGGTATTTAAATCAAAGGGCTTATACAGCCTATATCGCTACGTTATGTTAATCGAAAGTATCGTACGATCTGTCCATTATAATACAGGTATAAACCCTATAAAACAAAGACTTTAACAAGTTAAATTAACGGATTAAGTAGAAAATATATTATATGGAAAGAATAATTAACATGTTATTTATAAATTTAACGAAAGCGTAGCAAATAATCTTTACGAACGGGTTATTTACCAATAATACTGACTTTATATCGTAAATCGGCTTCCTAATAATACTCGTTAATAAAGATAAGTTGGAAGGGCAATTTACTATTACCGAAAAACTTATATACTAGATATATATTAAGTACCAACCTATAACCCGAAATATTCTAGCCATAAAAGTCTATGGTATAATGATAGGCCTTGATATAGGCATGATAACTAACAGCA
The DNA here is from genome assembly GCA_038502455.1 of Anisogramma anomala. Taxonomy (NCBI): domain Eukaryota; kingdom Fungi; phylum Ascomycota; class Sordariomycetes; order Diaporthales; family Gnomoniaceae; genus Anisogramma; species Anisogramma anomala. The sequence continues at coordinate 6,766,303 of JASMMZ010000004.1, read as the reverse complement.
TATAAAGGATTATTACCAAAAAGATAGGATTGCTACCGATACCTATGGTAATATATACCGATTCCCGGAGCCTTTACGAATACCTATCAAAACTAGGTACAACTAATAAAAAAAGCCTAATAATAAATATAATAGCGTTAAGGGAGGCATACGAAACCCGGAAAATCGATAAGTTCCGGTAAATAAACGGCAAAAATAACCTTACTAATACCATAACCAAAGCTACCCCTAACGGCGCCTTAAAAAGGTTTATAGATAGCAATACGTTAACTATACGAATTAAGGGATACGTAAACCGCCCGGCACGTAACGTGAAGGAACAGGGTTACCCTGGAAAATTGAAAGACTGACCGAGCAATGGTAATGATGGCAAATATAGCAAAGGTGGAAAGGGTAGTAGCTTAAACTACTCACAAAAGGTACGTAAGTGGTGGGAAACCTGATTTGCGTAGGTCTGTGGTGAAAGATCTATACATGGGATTTGAAGAATGAAGGCCTCGGAAAGATGAAGCAAAAGGGCCATAAGGGGCCATAATTAAAGTTGATTTCAGTATATATTAATCGTAATTGACAGGGGTCTGGCTTGTTATTGGCTTACAGATTAAGGAAAGATTTCAAAGGTTGCTACCAATTGATGGCAGGCTACGTTGGCGTGCAGGCACAAATCAAAAATCCGCCAGCATTGGAATGGCAGTCAAATGCAGTGCAGTCAAGTCAACTTTACTTGCATTAAAGTTGATTGTACGTACTGCAAATTAACTGCAGTTTATAGGATTGCACTGCAAATGCAGTGCAGTAGGTGCCTACTTCAAAGTGTGGCATAGGCCAAAGCGTTTAGCCATACAAATTAGTGTGCAGACCGGCTAGCGGTCTGCCAAACTTAGAACTTACAAATATCTCAATCAACAATATCAACGAAACACCAGTTACTTCGACCACAGTGATTCGAATCGACTACGTTGCAACGATAAAGGCTTACCAATAAGTTTGTTAACTATTTAATTAGGAAGATGTTTATCGACTACGTTTTTACCCTTAAATTTTCTTGACTATAAACCCCTAAAGAACACGACATTTTCGAACGCTCTAACAAAGTGATTTTGAAAAAAATAAGGACTTGGACTATTGCTAGAAAAGTGCAACATTACTTATATCCTTACCTATTTTAAATAATCGTTGTTATAACTAACTTGACGGTTAATAATAAGAACAGGATCCAATATACCACGCCTTATAAGAGTCTTCACGATAAAATATAGGGATATAAGAGTTATAAACCCAATGTGAAATTTGCCTTTACTCCCGGCTTTGCCATTATCATCCACATACTTTTTGAAAGACGAGTAAAGAGTTAAATGACTAATTGAACAGGAAACAGGGGAATTTTTCTTTCATAGCAGTTTTCTAACATCACTCAACCCTAGCACATCTGTAAGGTTTAAATTTTAGACCGGCTGAGAAACTCAACAAGGGAAATCGTAAGTACTTTTATCCTGAAGGTTATTGAAAAAACTATTACGGGACCCCGTAAAGTAGTTATAAAGAAAAAAAGATATTAAATCTATTATGGTCGGCATCCCTAATAATATTGTAACAGCAGATCCAAATTCCAAGCTAAGAAGGAGTATTCGCTATATAGTACAAAAAATAGTAAATAGCTTACCGGCAAGTCAATCAGCAAATTCGGTTATTAATAAAAGTATATTCCAATTTATGCCTTTAAATAATAAACTAAAGAAATAGCTAATTATATAAGAATATTTGGAGGGCACAGATGAAAAAGACTGGAAAAAGGTTCTCTATAGTGAAATACGGAGTCTGCTGTCCGTTAAAGTCTTCAAGGCTATTAAAAGAGATACCACTCGCCACGCCCTAACTTCAAAAGAAGTGACTAAGGTTAAAACTAATTTAAAAGGTTCAATTGAAAGTTATAAAGTTAGGATTGTAATTCGAGGATTTGAATAAAGGTATGGTATTAACTACACTAAAACCTCTGTTTTTATAGCAAAATTTTACATGTGAAGGATCCTTATTACACTTATTACTTTTCACGGATGAAACATCAACTGAATAGATATAGACTCGACTTTTTTTTAACGGGGAACTTAAAAAACTGGTATGAATATAAATCCCGAAAACCATTAGAGATATTCTCCCAAAGTATTTAAATAAAAATATGGTAGGTTTTAATTATATAGTTGATTAAGTTTTTCATCTATTTGCTTTACTTTACGGTTTCAATCAAACTTTGAGATAATTGTTAAAAGTTTAAGAAAAGTATTTAATACCTTCAAGTTTTAAAAATAAGCTTTGATAACACGGTATATATAAATTATCTTTGTCAACTTATTATATGTATTTATATTAATGATTGTCAGATGATAGATTCTAACCTGAACGTCATCAAGATCTTCAAGATGGATATTGAAAATCTCTTTAAATATAAGGAACTGTGACAGGTAGAATACTTACTAGGGGTGCGTATCTTAAGGAATAGGAACGTACGTACGATTATTTTAGTATAAGATGCGTATATCCAAAGGGTACTAGATTTATGAATAGAGGAATTGAGCAGACGTCCGGCTTACATCCTCATTATAACCGGATCCCTCATTTATTATATGTTACATAAGGTTTAAGCTAATATTTTACGAACCAAAAAGTATTAGTTAAATATGGGGGCCTTGGCTATATAATATGTTAAATTAAGCCGTATATCGCCTTCTCTATATTAATACTTTCACGTTTTTGTTATAATATTCTATATAAAAATATTATACTTATTGGTTACGTGTTTAAATACTTCAGATATCATAAGAACCATAGATTACAAGTGGGTAGTAAAGAACTTCTAGCAAGTGTGTATTAAAACGCTATATATTTCAGCTAAGATAACCATGAAAATATATGAAGATTTCAAATTAACGGATGGTACAATTCCGACTGAAAAGGGGATAAGGCTAATGAAAAATCTACCTATGGATATACAGTTAAATCGTTAACAGTACAGTAAACTAGGTATCCAAACGGGAATATAAATTATGGCTTTTTTCTGTAGATTTTGTAATTATAGCAGTGATGAGAGTTATTTAAAACACCCTTTAAATGAGGAATCTATTTACGAAGCTATGTATTCCTATTATAGTTAAGATATAATATGATAATGAAGAAGTTATTAAGTTGTCTAAGAACTCAGAGTATTACTAACGCATCTAATACATACCCTTTAAAAACACTTTACAAGGAATAAAGTGGATCGTGGTACAATACAAATGAAATGGGTTTCTATGAATGAACAACTGGATGATAGGTTAACAAAACTATTGCTAAGGGTAAAATGCAAAATAATGATATAACGCCTTGACTTAGTAAACCTAAGATCAAATTATATTAATGGTTCATACAGCTTTATGCTCCAAATTATTTTATGGTACTATAAGTATGAAATAGTAAAATATTTTTGATATAAACTTAAATATTAACGAAGAAGATACTGGAAAGGTTATCGGTTCAAATCGGATTACACAAGTCTTTTTGCTTTTTATTTTTACTTCTCTTTCTTTTCTTTTTAAATAGAAGTGCCTCTTCAAGGCGTATATTGAAATATACAATAGATATAGTCGCACAAGATACAACTAAACAGTAAGGCTAACAGTGCCAACTAGGCCAACAAGGCTAGTCAGTACTTGGTACAAACTTCAAGTACTAAATGCTTCAACACCAAAGGATGAGTAATTCACCGGAGTTATAAATATCACCACCAACACTAGTGTTTTAATAATACAACTACTGGTATTAACTAGTATGGAAAATTAGCACAGAGATACTACCTGAGCTAGTATTTACTAGCACGGAGGAACTAGTATTTAATAGTATACACTAGTTTTAACTAGTAAAGAGGTCTCGATCCTGATCTAGATCCTTATGAGAATATGCTGGATTATAACTTGAATATATATAAAGTCCTATATAGATTCTAGAATACTTAAATCTATAAGCCTACACAATATCTTTTTATGTAGTACCTTCAACAGATTTTTGAGGCTGAGATATCGACGAAGACTTAATGGAAAAGCACTTGGTTAACTTAATCGGTTGTTATATCGTTAAGTAAAACGGCGATGAAAAACTTAACCGCGGCGACCGCGCCTTTCGAAACTTTCGTTATATTTTTAACGACTGAACCATTAATATATGGAAAAAGACCCAAAAAAAGTATTAAATTGGATCCAAAGGTAGAACTTAAATGAAGAGGAATTTATGTATGAGAAAAAGGCATTACCAAACTAAGGAAAACCTTTTTTAAATCAAATGAACTTAAAAAATACCCTAAAGACCTACTACTTAAAGAAATGGGTATTGAAAACCCTTGGCGTTTATATATACGTTTTAGGGAACCTTCTCTTTACACTTAGTTAAATTAAGTCCTTTTACGTATTGAAGATAAGGAAACTGTTAACTTATTCAGCAGCTCGGCACCTTTACGTGGTAGCGCGAAGTACTCTTTTAACGGAAGTAAGGCACGTAAAGTAATAGCAGTTAACGCGGTTAGAGGAATTGACGTTGGCACTCTATATCAGTTAATTAAGTAAGATATTCAAGTTTCTTAAAACCTTTAAGCTTTTTTTACCCTTTAGAACTTTAATTAACATGGAAAAATCCCCTAAAATCCTTTTTATATCAGGTTTGCCTATACGTGTAAACTTACTACAGGTTTTACTATAGGACTTGACTGCTTGAGTTAAACGACTGGTAATTATTCTTAACACCAGGATTTAAAGGCTTAAGGTTTAAACTATGAGGAAATATTAATAAAGACTGGGATAATTATTGACACTTATCTCCAAAACCTGTTAAAATAGTTAACATTAACTTCAGAGTTTTAACGAACTTCGCTAAAATTTCGAATAACATAAAAAAGTATAACGTAAAGCCTTATAATCTCTTCCATACGAAAATAATACCCTTTTTAAATATTTGTAAGTAAATAGAGGTTCCCTTTTTTAGTTTTGATTTATTGATCCCTAAAATCCTTATAAGATATGCTATGGACTATTACTTAACTTTCCTGACAAAAACGACAACCTTTTGCGAAGTTTACGATAGTATAAAATTTTATTGCGAATACGACGTCTATTTTGTTTAATACTATATAAATTAGGCTACTACGAAGTAGACTACGATAATGGCGAAAAAGAAAAAGAAAGAAATATTAATGAATATACTTAATTAGATACCTAACAAGTTAATTTTATATTAATAGGTAATGGGGACAGCCTACGTTGACAAAGCTATATGTCGCGAGCAGGTACGGGTAGCTATTACGGGTATTAGAAAGTTTAAATACGCTCTATAACGCCTAAATGCTACCTGTAAAGGCTTTTTTAACTAGTTCAGCTTTTCGTTTACAATTTTGATAACGCTTATAAACAACTCGTTTAATATATACACTTAAGCCGACAACTTTCCCAACGTAAATAAAGAAAATTTTACGGTGGTTAATTACGTCAATCTTAAGTACAGTTACGGGCGCCTTTAACGCTTAAGGTTTGGCTTATCGACTATAGACTAGGGGTAATAGCCACGTTAACGCTAATAAAGCAAAGATTTAAGAGGACTTACTAACCGTAGGCATCATAGTCGTAATAGTAGCAAAAGATATTAAATTTATAGTAAATTTGACTATTAGTTAATTGGTTAACCTTTCGCTAAGTGAAATAATAAAAAGGTAATATATTATATTACATACACTATTACTTTCAAATTAAAGTTCTTCAATTCAATCGTAAACTTCAAAGGCGACGAGCTAATTAAAAGCGATAATACATTTACGTAAATTGAGGATTCTAAATATATAATTTCTGACGCGGTTTAATAATTAACCGACTATACTTTTATATATCTTTTAAACGGTGAAAATTTCTACCTTTATCCTAATTAATTCCTTAAACTTTTATATACCTTTAACCCCTGTAATCGTTACGTAGACAACACCTTTTAAGGTATTATAACAGATATAGGGGTAGTAAGGTACTTAATAGAAGGCTATTTGCAGTATATGGTATTGCGAAGGTAAATTATTGCGGCTACTAAAATGAATCGTTACGATATTAATAAGGCTAAAGTTGACTTCGAATGAGGCGAATAACTATCGTTATGAGGAATAACGGTAATTTGAATTGTTTTGGGTCGATTACGTTTTATATGTTGAAGTTCTTTACCCTTTTTTAAAAGCATATAAAGACCTTCAACCTTAACGTTAACCAACGAATTGGTTAAAAATAGTTAAAGGTTTCCTTTCGCCTTTAAGTGAGAGTACTCATAGTTTTATTTTAAGGTCTTAAAATAGTAGTATCAAACTTGACGAAGTCGGGAATGCGTTAACTACACCGGCGCTTTAACTAACTAGCCGTTAATAGATTAAACAAAGTCTTCAAATCCGCGGGATATAGAGATGTAAAATACTTTGTCTTGAAAACTATGCAAAGTCCTGGCTACTATCACTAAATATATACCTAAACCCCTCGAATATTCAAATTTTCATTATAATACGGTAAAGACTTCAATTACAAGGTTTTTATCAACATGTTGTACTTAAATAATCTGTCATTTTTTTTATGTCGTGGACTTCGTAACCTTTTTTTACGAAGCCAAGTTTCTAAAATCCTTTTTGGTAAAGCATACGTAAAACACGTTAAGGAAATTATAAATTAATATGTATTTGGAATATTTTAATGTCATTATCAACAATTCTAATATTAAATTTACGATAGCGAAGTTTTAGGGAGATATTAAAATAATAGATATCTAGTGTAGGTAAGTGCCTATAAAGGCCTACTAAAGTATTGAAAAAGTTAAAGAAACATACGCATTATTTTTCCGAGCATATAATATCCTTACTCTAAGGATTAAAAGCTTTATGAATCCGGAAATACACTCTGAAATAATGATAAAGGGCTTAAACGATATTATAGGCCCTAATGGCCTAGTTCTAATGCTATTAGTATTTAGGACTTACTTACGCTTGACAAGTAAATCTATGTTATTAGTAAATACTTAAAAACGAGTTATGGCCTATGATAAAGTACTAAAAAAACTCTGAAAGGAATTGACACATCGCTAGGTTAACGATTCCTTTAATATTAGAAACTGCTTTACAATAATAGATATACTTGCTTTGCCGTTGCAAAGTAAAGTTCATGTTTAATAGGAGCCGATCAAATAAAAGAGCTTATATAAAACTTTAAATATCGCTAACTTTAAAGTAGTTGTTAAAACTACTAACGGTTTTATATCTTTTTGTATTACTTAAGTTAAACTTTATATTAGAGTTATTAACAATAAAAACCATTAAGTGAAGCAACCGAATTAACACGAATTTCCTCCACTTGTTATTGATTAGCCGATAAAACGCCACCGACACGGAAATACCCGAAGGAAAGAAGCGTTAAAAATGAGAAATACAAATCAGGTCGTATTAATACTACTACTTAGATAAGCAGGAAAAAGAAGGATAACAAAAACTTGGTATTAAAGCTTCAGGTATAAGATATTATTAAAACTTTTGACTAACCCTTTAAGAAAAGCGATAAGGTCGGAATTAACGGCCTATTAATTCAAAAAGTTATATAATTTATGTCGAAGGCCGACTTGAACCTTTAAACCCCAAATTTCACGATTTTTAAGTCGAGAATCAACTTTGAGGTAAAAGGCAAACCTATGAGGCGACTATACCAAAAATCACGTTTTATCGCTTAAGGATACGGCGATGGAGGAAAAGACCTATATCTTTATGTAATCTTTTACGATTGAAAAATCAATGATTGTTTAGTAGTTGTTTTAATAACAATTTTACTCATTAAAATTAAAGGAAAGTTTGCGTTTCATTGCTAGAATATAACGTAAATTTAAACGTGATGAATGATGGATTTACAACGGATCGTATTACTGAAATTACTATAGGAATCATAGTTAATCTACCTTTAAAGAATGGTAATACGATATATTGAACTTTTAGATAAATTGGACAAAATAAGCATTCACTAGTTTTTAACCTATTAATTATATTTTTAATCACGGCTAGGCATAAAGATCTTCATATATAACTCGTATTCATTAGTAACGTACCAAAAGGATTTGGGCTTAATAGGTATATAAATTAACGATACATTTTTATTAGAACGGCTAGTTTTATAGAATAGAAATGGTAAGTGATTGAAAACTTTAAGTTTTGGAATTACAAGCCGGTAACAGCATCAATTAACGGAAATTAACTCAACTTGAACAAATCATTAATTTATATATTTAGTATCAATAACGGTTTCAACTTTCGTCGAAAGGATTAAGATACAAATTTGATTATAATGGATAAGATTAATTCAACTCAGGCTCAACAGTACTTAAAACAGCGTACTAGTAATAATTATCATTTTACACTATGGTAACCGAAAGCCTTTTACGACCTCGTCATCGCGATACAAAAATAAGACTTTAAAAATAACGATTTGAACCGGTTAAATAGAAGACTCAAGTAAAAAAATACGAAGGTTAAACCAAATGAATAATATAATTTTAATTGATTTGTGGAAAACCAAGTTCATAATTTTTACGAATATGTCCTTCATAAATAATGCCGACTTATTTTTACAGATCGGTTTTTTACAAAAACTCGTTAACAAAAATAAATGGAAAAATTAATTTAGTATTATTAGAAACATGATTTACTAAGCATTTGTTAAATATTAGAGGATTATATGAAGTGTATTAGCTTTAAAGATTTATGGTATAATGGAAGGCTTCGATGTAGGTATAATATTGTAGAAAACCCTTAACGTTACTATAAGGCAGTTTAAGATTTTTCAAATCCCGGTGGTAATTTTTACCAATTCGAGAAGCCTGTTTAAATACCTTTCTAAATTCTAAACTACTAGCGAAAAACGCCAGATAATCAACTTAATAGTACTTTGCAAAGCTTACAAAAAGATGAAAATCAAGGAATTCCGGTAAATTAAGAACAGAAATAATTCTACTAATATTATAACGAAGGTATTACCGAATGAAGCCCTTAAAAGGTTTGTAAATAGTAACAAGTTAACTATACGTATCAAGGGTTACGTGAATAAGCCTCCCCATAATCTCAAATCACGTATTAATAGTTAAAATATGTTAATAAACTGGAAAACTACCAAGGGATTAACGATATTGAATTATTTGATTAACACGGCTAAAATAGAGGATTACATAGGTTTATAACATAATTTTTTATAGGAGTTAATAAAGTTGAACATCCAATTCCTAAGGCAACTAATAATAATTAAAGTTATTTTGCATGTAAATAAGTACAATTTCATTTAAAGTTTAATTAAAATTAATAGAGGTCTGGCTAATCAACGAGATCGTGGTTTAACATTTACCGTAAAAGATTAGTTAACTACACTAACATACGCATACAAACTAAAAAGCTGCCAGTATTTGAATAGTAGTATTTGAAGTACATTAGATCAACTTTACTTACAGTAAAGTTAATTATACTGACTGCAAGTTGAGTGTATTATTTTGTATGGGCCTACTGCATTTGACTGCAAGTTAAGTGCAGTATGGCCCCACTTCACACTGGGGCACAGGCCAAACAATTAGCCATACAAATTACTATGCAGACTAGCTATCAGTCTGCCGAACCTAGAACAATACATCCACCACTTGACTATGCAATACTATTGTTACTTCGACCCATTAAATCGATAACGTTACAATGTCTAAAGCCTTACCAACAAAACCTATTTTTTATGTTGTGGACTCTGCAACCTTCTTTTATAGAGCCAAATTTATAAAGTTCATTTTGGCAAAGGATAAGTAGGAAATGTTAAATATGCTATAGATTGTCACGTATTTGGGCCTACCTGACGTTGTTGTCCACAATACCAGCACCAACTTTATGGCGGCGGAATTTTAGGAAAATGTTAAGATAATAGGCATTTAGTGTAAATAGATGCCAATAAATGCACACCAAAGTATTATGGAGGTTAAAGTGGTATATAAGTTACTTCGCTAAGTGCATAACATCCTTATGTTGGAAATTGAAAGTTTGATGGATCCGAAAACACGCCTTTAAATAACGGTAAAGGGCTTGAACGATACTATAGGCCTTAACGGCCTAGTACCAACGCTGTTAGTCTTTGGAGATTACCCACGCCCAACGAGTAAATCTCCGCTATTAATAAGTACCTAAAAACTAGCTATAGCCTACGGAAAAGTACTAAAAAAACTGTGAAAGGAATCAGCACGCCGTCAAGTCAACGATACCCTCAACATAAAAAAACGGCCTTACGATTATCTATTTAATTTTCTTTTCTATCACAAAGTAAAGTCCTCGTGTAGCGGGAGCCGAGCAAATGGGAGAGCCTATAAAAAACTTTAAGTATGGCTAACTCTACAGTAATTGTTAAAACTGCTAACGGTCTTGTAACCTTTCGTACCACTCAGGTAGACCCTTATATTAGGGCTACTAACGATAAAGACCCTTAAGCCCAACTACTGAGCTGACATAAATCTCCTTTACCTATTATTGATAAGCTAATAAAACGTTGCCAGCGCGGACGACACTCGAAAAAAAAGAATATCAAAAAGAAGGAATATATACCAGGTCATATTTACAATATTATTTGGGTAAGTAGTAAAAAGAATAATAACTATGACTTGGTATTAAAGTTTCGAGTACAAAACACTATTAAAACCTTCTGCAAACCCTTTAAAAACGACAAGATCTAGATTAATGGCTTATTAACTCGAGGAGTGATATAATTCGTATTAAAGACTAACTTTAACCTTGAAAACCCAGATTTTACAATCTTTAAGTCAAGGATTATTTACGAAGTTAAGGGTAAGACTACGGGGAGTCGGTACAATAAATCATGTGTAATATTTTAAAGAGACAGTAATAAAAGAAAAAATTGAATCCTTATGTAATAGCCCACGATTTAAAAAGATTAGTTAACGCTTAGTAGTCGTTTTATCAGCAAGTTTACCAGTCCAAATTAAAGATAAGTTTACGCCTAATAGCCAAAATATGACGTAAGCCTATACGTAATAAACAAAAGATTTATAACGGATTATACAGTTGGAATTACCATAAGAACCGCAGCCCATTTACATTTTAAGAAAGGTAATACAATATATCAAGCCTTTATACAGATTATCCTAATTAGGCATTTACTGGTTTTTCACCTACTAATCGCACTTTACATCATAGTTAAATATAAAATCTTTAATATAAGACTTCTATTTGCTAGTAATATGAGGGAAAGGCTTCGACTGCATAGATATATAAACTAAAGATACCCTTTTGTTAAAACGACTGGTTTTATGGTATCAGAATATCAGACGATTAAAGAATCCAAGTTCTAGAACTATAAGTCGGTTACGATGTTGGCGAAGAGTAGCCAATTTGATTTTAATGGATCGTCAATCTGTATACTTGGTGTTGATGCCGGCTTTAGTTTTTATTTAAAGGCTAGGGTATAGACTTAGCTATGATTGATAAGACTAACGTAGCTAAGATTTAATGGTACCTAAAAAAGCGTGTCTATGGCAGCTATATTTCTATCCTATGCTGACTGGAAGCCTTATACGACCTATTCACCGCGACACAAATATAAGACCCGATAGGTAACGACTTTAATCGGCTAAAAAAAGGCTTAAGTAGTAGATATGAAATCTAGATCGAAGGATTAATATGGTTATGATTAACCTGTCAAAAGCAAAGTTGATAAGTTTTACGGATAGGTCTTTTATAAATAATACCAAATTAGTTTTACGAATTGGCTTCCAAATAAGCCTCGTTAATATGAATATTGCGAGAGGATTATTCTGGTATTATTTGCAGCCTATTTTACTAAACCTTTGGCAAATATAAGAGTATTACACGAAATATATTAGCTTTAAAGGTCTACGGTATAATAACAGGCCTTAATATAAATATCGTACTATAAGAAACCCTCAACTGTATTACTAGGTAATTAAAGATTCCTCCTATTCCGGTGGTGATTTATACCGATTCGAGAAGCTTTTTTGAATGCTTTTAGAATCTCGGAATCATCAGCGAAAAACGCCTGATAATTGATATGATAACACTCCGCGAAGCTTACTAAAGGAGGGAAATTAAGGAGTTCTAGTAAATTAACGGAAAAAAATAATCCTACTATTACTATAACGAGGACATCGCTAAATAAAGCTTTTGAAAAGTATATGGATAGTAATAGACGAATCATACGTATCGAGTGTTAAATTGATAGGCCACCCGGAAAAGCTAAATTACATAGCGGCAGTTAGAAATATACTGACGAAATAAAAGAAAACCATGAGGGAATTAACGATAGCGACTTGTTCAATTGGCACGGTTAAAGTGAAAGCTGATATAGGCTTATAGCGAACGAACTTTTTTGGGGGAATTAATAAACTTCAACCTCGGAGCTATGAGAGTAATTAAGGCTAAATAATATCAATTTAAGTGTAAATGAGTATAATTTAATTTAGAAGTCAACTGGAATTAATAGGATTTTAACTAGTTAATAAGGAGGTAATTCGGCATTCACTGAAAAAGATTGGTTAACTATACTTGCGTACGCATACAAATTAAAAAGCTGCTAGTGTTGGAATAGTAATACCTGTAATATAGTAAGTTAAGTGTATTTTATTGTGTGAGCTTATTGTATTAGCTACAAGTTAAGTATAGTATACGCCCACTTTATATTAAGGCATGGACCAAGCAATTGGCTATAAAAATTACTGTGTAGACCGGCTAGAGGTCTGCTAAACCTAGTATAATACAATCACCACCTGACTATTGAAATAATACTGTTACTTAAACCAATCCAATCGATAATGTTGCAACATCTAAAGCCCTACAAACACTTACTTTAATCCTCTTTTATTTGGAAGATATATAGATTTTCGGCGTTAACATCGATGTTAACGCTAAAAAATTGGTAAAAAACGACCAGAGGTTTCTTTTAGCCTTTTAATGAGGGATTTCTTTTATTTTAAAGGGTTAAAGGAAAGTGTGTTGATTTTAATGAAGTTAAATATACGTTAATTACATTGACGCTTTGATAAAACAGTTGTAAACATATTATATAAAGTTGTTAAGCCTATAATATATCAAGATATCGAGTATTTCGCTTTTAAGACTATGAATATATATTGGTTACTACTATCAAATACATACCCGAATATCCCGAGGATTTTAATTCACGTTATAAATTAATAATGAGTTTAATTTTGAGATTTTCATTAACGCTTTCTACTTGGATAACAAACCTATTTTTTACGTCATAAAATTAGAACTTTTTTTACAGCACCATTTTATTGAAGTCTTTGTCGTTGAAAAATACATGAGAAACGTTGAAAATTCTGTGGATTGACATATAATTTAATCTATTAAACGTTATTGTTTACATTATCAATACTAACTTTATTACAGCGAAATTTCAAATTGATACCAAGATTATAAGAATTCAGTGTAAATAAATACCCATTAAAATACATGAAGGTATTGAGAAGGTTGAAAGGGAATAAAAATTACTACAAAAGGCATATAATATCCTTACATTGGAGATTGGAAGCTTTACGAACTATAGGGCACGTTTTTAATAGCGGTAAAGTGCTTAAACGACATTATGAGCCCTAATAGTCTAGTGTCAACGTTGCTAGTATTTGGAGTATATCCGTTATTAGCAAGTACACAAAAGAGGGTTGTGGCGTATGGTAAGGTTTTAAAAGAATTATGGAAAGAATTTGCGAAACGTTAAGTTAATAATATTTTCAACATCAAAAATAGTCTTACAACAATTAAGGTATTAATTTTACCATTGTAAAGCGAAGTTATTGTATGGAAAAAGCCAGGTAAATAAGATGGCATATTTAAGATCTTGAATATCGCCAACTCTAAAGTAATTATAAGAGCTGCTAATAGTTTTACGACGTTTCGTATAACTCAAGTTAAACTTCATATTATAGCAACCAATAATAATGATAATAATGAAAACTGTTGGAATAGTATTACATACAGTATAGTAGATCAACCTTACTTATAGTAAAGTTGACTATACTGAAATATAGGTTAAGCGTATTGTTTGTATGGACTTACTGCATTAGGTATGAGTCGAGTATAGTATGCTGAACTTCATACTAGGGCACGGGCCAAGAAATTCACCATACAAATTACTGTACAGACCGGCTATTAGTCTGTCAAACATAAAACAATGCATCCATCACTTAACCAATGCAATACTACTGTTACTTCGACCACAATTCGAATCGACAACGTTGTAATGATCTAAGTTCCTACCAATACTAATCAGTGTTTATTGAGTTAAGCACAGATTGGCTAAGTAGAAAAGAAAAAGCTAATTTCCGGTTACGCTTTGTAAAAGACCCAGGTAGAGGAAAGAATTTTGCGAAGGGCCTCTACTACTATGTCGGTTTTTATGGAAGTAAGTAGAGAAGACTTCTAGGCTATATCGGTTTTTACGGTAGCTTGGGGGTAACGACGGTATCATTATCGAAAACATTAAAAAATCTTTACCAGATGTTTCTTAAAAACGTTGAAATTAACTGTCAAAAGTCTTAAAGCTTGGCAAGTTGGCAAACGGTTAAGTTAGTATTATTACGGGTACTACTACTCCAAGAAAAACGGCTAAGTCTCCATGTAAAACACTTTACAATAACAAACTACCTTTGACCTTACCTTTTACATCAAACCTTTACCACTACTTTACTCTTTCTACTTCCTCTACTCCAATTAAATTATCAAAATCGCTATTCTAAACTAAATCACTAAGTCACACTAAAAAAGCTACGTCGCGCGATCCAACGCCAAGTTGCCAAGTTTTCACGCGACTTTACTCCCAAGATTACCAAGTCCCTCGCCCTACGTATACTATACGTCCTATACAAGCCAAACCGTTAAGATAGCCAAAAGTTAGGAATATAAAAAAAAATTAAAGCCCTTGGATCAGTTTTTATTAATTACTACAACGAAAAACTTTGAATCCCTGATGTTAACGAAACCTTAATTAAAGCCTACCTAACTAATTACATTAACCAGTATATTATAAACGCGAACCTTGGTAACGATTATAGCTGCGGCACCCATACTTTTCAAAAATTTCGTAAGTTCTTTAAGTACTAAACTCTTAATATATAAAATATAATCCAACGTATAGTTAAGGCTAGGATGAAAAAGGAGGTTACTCGTCGTAGTATTTACATCCCTTAAAAAAACCCTTATTAGAACTGACAAAACCCATTTTTAAATTAGTTTAACAAAAATACCTCCCTTACAACCCTAATCCTTAAGATCTTCAAGGAGGAAAAAAAGGAGTTAATGGATTTCAACGCCTATATATACGTTATAGGGGACCCCTAATTCAATATTAGCGAAGTTAGGCCTCTTAATATGTTAATAATAATAAACTTGTTAACCTGTTCGGCAATTGAACACCTTCACGTAACAACATAGAGTATGTTTTTAACGGCGATAGAGTACGTAAAGTAACAGCCACCCATGCAACTAAAGGTATTGACGTTAGCACTTTATACCAGGTAATTGAATAACATCATTAAGTTCTTTAAAACCGTTAGGTTTTTCTTTCTCCTTAACATTTCTATTAAAATCTTTAAGCACCCCAAAAACTTTTTTACGGCAAGTTTACCTACACGCGAAAGCCCACTACAAATCCTACTATAGAACTCGACCTTACGGGCTAGGCAGCTGTCAATTATCCTTAACACCGTACCTCGGAAGCTCCTAGGTTCAAATTTCCAAAAAAAAAAAAAAAAATACCAACTAAGACTAAGATAACTATCGAGACCTTCCCCTAAGACCTGTCAAGATGGTTAACATCAATTACTAACTCCTTACGGACTTCGCCAAAATCTGAAACAACGTAAAAGAATATGACGGAAAGCCCTACAACCTTTTCGACACTAAAATGATACCCCTTTTAAACATTTGCAAGTGGATAGAGGTTTCTCTTTTAGGTTTTTACTTACTGTTTCCCGGAATTCTTACAAGGCACACCAAAGACAACTACCTAACCTTCTTTACCCGAGACACCAAATTTCGCGAATTTTACGATAATATAAAGAGTTACTTCAAATACGACGTTCACTTCATTTAATATCCTATAAAAAAGGCTATTATGCGGTAAACTACAATAATAAAGAAGAAGAAAAAGGAGGAAATACCATTAAATATATTTAATCAAATACCCAACAAATTAATGTTATATTAGCAAGCAATATGGAAAGCCGATATTGGCGAAGTTATACTTCGCGAATAGGTATAGGTAATAGTTACGGGCGTTAACGAGTTTAAATACTCTTTAAAATGGCTAGATACCACTTATAAAAGCTTTTTTAACCAATTAAGTTCCTCATTCGCTATTGTAATAACTTGTATACCAAACTCGCTCGATATATACCTCTAAGCCAGCAACTTCCTCAACGTAAATGAAAAAGACCTTGCGTTGGTTAATTACGTCGACTGCAGGTATAATTACAGGCGCCCTTAACGCTTAAGGTTTAGCCTACCAGTTATAAACTAAAGTTAGTAGCTATATTAACGCTAATAAGACCAAGATTCAAACGGTCCTATTAAATGTAAGCACTATCATCGTAATAATGGAGAAAAGTATTGAATCCGTAACAAATCTAGTTGCTAATTGACTCGAAACCCCCCTGCCAAACGAAATAACAAAAAATATATTATATTATTTCCAGTATCCTACCACTTCTAAACTGTACTACTTAAAACAAATCGCAAACTTTAAAGGCGATGAGCTAATTAACGACGATAATAGCCCTAAGAAAATCAAGTGATATAAAGATACTACTCCTAACGCGGCCTAATAACTAGCTGATTACGGTTTTTTATACCGTTTAAATGGTAAAAACCTTTTCCTTTACTCTAATCAAGCCTTTAACCCCTTATATACATTTAACCTTCGCGATTGTTACGCGAACTATATATTTTAAGGTGCTATGCTAAATTTAAAGGTAATAAGATACTTAATAAGAGGTTATTCGTAATACTAAATATCACGAAGGAAAAGTATTACAGCCACTAAAATTAATCGTTACGATACTAATATTGCTAAAGTTAACTTTATATCAGGCTACTAATTATTGTTATTATGGATAACGGTAATTTAAATTATTATTAAATACATTACATTTCACATCCTTAAGTCCTCTACCTTTTTTCTCCTTTACTTGAAGGACATAAAGATTCTCGGTGTTATCGTCGACGTTAACGTGGACGAACTAATCAAAAACAGCTAAAGGTTTTTGTTAGCTTTTAAGTGGAGGCACCTATGGTTTTATTTTTAAGGCCCAGAAATAGTGGTATTAAACATAACGGAGCTGGAGATACGTTAATTATACCATCGTTTTAACTACTCAGCCATTAACAGGCTATATAAAATCCTAAAGTTTACAAGATATGAAGATGTGGAATACTTGGATTTAAAAGCTATTAAAAAGCTTCATTACCACTATCAAATACATACCTAAGCCCCCCAAACATTTAAGTTTACATTAAAAAATAATTAGGATTTCAATTACTATATTTTTATTAACGTATTTTGTTTGGATAATAAGCCTATGTTTTTATGTCGTAAATTCCATAACTTCTTTTTATGGAGTCAAGTTTTTAAAGTCCCTTTTGATAAAATATACGTGGGAAACGTTAACGATGTTATATATTAATACGTACCTAAGCCTACCTGATGTCGTCGCTTACAATACCAGTACAAACTTGACAGCGGAAGAGTTTCAAAATAAATATTAAAATAATGTGTATTGAGTTTTAAAAAGTACCTATAAAATCTTACTAAAGCATTGAAAAAATTAAAAGGGCATACGCCCTACTTCGCCGAATGTATAATATCTTTATATTATAAATTAAAAGCTTTATAGATTTGGAAGTATACCTATAAATGACGGTGAAAGGCTTGAATGATATTGTGGACCCTGATTGCTTAGTATTAACGCTACTGGTTTTTCAAACGTATCTATGGTTAACGAGTAAATCTCCGTCATTAATAAAGACTTAATAACGTGTTATGACCTACAGTAACATTTAAAGGGAATTACGAAATGAATCGACACGCCATTAAGTTAATAATGCCTTTAATACTAGAAACGACCTTATAGTAATCGACGTACTTTCTTTACCGTTATGAAGTGAAGTCCTGATATGGCGAAAGCCGGGTAAATAGAAAAGCTTATATATAATATTCAGTATCACGAACTCTAAAGTGATTATTAAAATTATAAACGGTCCTATATTTTTCCGAACCACATAGGTCAAGCCTTATATTAGGGCTACTAACATTAAAACCCTTAAACTAAACGACCAATCTAATATACAATTTCTTTATCCGTTATTAACAAGCCAATAAAAAGTTTCTGACGTGAACAACCCACAAAGAAAAAAAACGTCAAAAAGGAGGAATATACACCGGGTTGTATCAATAATACTATTTAGGTAGGTAGGAAGAAAATAATGACAAAAACTTAATACTAAAGCTCTGAGTACAAAGAATTATTGAAACCTCTGGAAAACCTTTTAAATAAAGCGATAAAGTCAAAATTAACGTTCTATCAATTTAAAGGGTAGTATAATTCGTGTCTAAAACCGATTTTAACCTTTAAAATCTAAAAGTTACGATCTTTAAGTCGAAAATTATCTACGAAGTTAAGGGCAGAACCACGGTGCAGCCGTACAAAAAGTTACGCATAATTGCTTAGGGATAAGGCGATAAAGGTAAAAACTAAATCCTTACTCAATCGCTAACGATTTAAAAGATTAGCCAACGCTTATTAGTCACTTTGATAATAAATTTGTTAGTTAAGACTAAAGGTAATTTTACTCTTTTTAACCAACATATAAAGTAAACCTATATGTGATGAACAACAGATTTACAATGGATTGTATTACTAAAACTACTATAAGAACTACGTATCATTTACCCTTCAGGGATGTTAATAAGGTATATTAAACCATTATACGAATTAGTTAAAGTAAATTTTTATTGATTTCTAACTTACTAATCGCACTTTAAATCACGGCTAGCGATAAAGTTTTTAACGTATAACCCGTACTTATTAGTAACGTAAAAAAAGACTTCAACGTCATAAGTATACAAACTAAAGATACCCTATTCTTTGGAAAGGCTAGTTTTATGATATTAAAACAATGGACGATTAAAAACTTCAGTTTTGAAATTACAAGCCGGTGATAACGTTAACAGAAAGTAGTTAACTTAACTTTAGTAAATCGTTAATTCGTATACTTAATATTAATGCCGGCCTTAACTTTCGCCAAAAGTGCCAGTGCACTATTTTAGTTACAATTAACAAAATTAATACGACTAACCTAATAGTATCTTAAACAATGTATCTATAATAGCTATATCACTACCTTTTACTAAATGGAGATATTATACAACCTATTTATTGCGGTATAAGTATAAGAGATAATAGATAAAAACTTTAACCGGCTAAATAAAAAACCTTAGTAGCAATGCTGAATTTGGATCGCAGGATTAATATAGTCCTAATCGACCCATTAGGGGCTAAGTTAATAATTTTTACAAACAGGTCTTTCACAAATAATACCAACTTATATTTTTAAATCAGCTTTTCAATAAACCTCATTAACGAAAATAGGTAGGAATACTAGTTTAGTATTATTGGCATTCTAATCCATTAGACCTTTGTTAAATGTAAAAGAATTACACGAAATATATTAGCTTCGAAGGTCTACTACATAATAACAGGTTTTGATGTAGGCATGATATTATTGAAAACCCTTAAACTTATTACCAAACAGCTAAAAATTCCACCTATTCCAGTAGAAATTTATACCAACTCGAGGACTTCATTCGAATACCTCTAAAAACTTAGAACTAACAGCGAAAAACGCCTGATAATCGACGTAATGGTACTTCGTAAAGCCTATAAAATGAGGGAAATTAAGGAGTTCTGATGGATTAATGGCAAAGATAATCCCGTTAATGCTATAACGAAGGCATCGCCGAATAAGACCTTAAAAAGGTTTGTAAATAGCAATAGGCTAATTATATATATCGAAGGCTATGTTAATAGGCCTTCCGGAAAGCCCAAATCACGTGACTGCGGTCGAAGATCTACTGGTAAACTGGAAGACTGCTAGGGAAGTGGAGGAATTAATAATGGTGATCTATTTAATTGACACGGCTAAAATAAAGGCTTAAAAAGGTTGTGGTAGAAAAACTTTTTGTAGAAGTTAATTAATTCGGATTTCGGTGTAATGGAGTAATTAAGATCAAATGGGGTTAATTTGAGTGCAATTTGATACAATTTAGTATGGAAGTCAATTAGAATTAACAGGGGGTTGGTAAGTTGATAAGATCGTTATTTAACGTTAACTGGGAAAAGATTGGTTAACCACACTAGCGTACACGTACAAACTAAAAAGCCGCTAGTATTAGAATAGTACTACGTGCAGTATAGTAGGTCAACTTTACTTATAGTAAAGTTGACTATACTAAACTGCAAGTTAAGCGTATTATTTGTATAGACCTACTGCATTAGGTGTAAGTTGAGTGCAGTATGCTACACTTAACACTATGGTACGAGCCAAGCAATTAGCCATAAAAATTACTATGCAGATCAGCTAGCGGTCTTCCAAGCCTAGAATAATACATCCACCACTTGAGAAATGAAATAATACTATTACTTTAACCACAATTCAAATCGTTAACGTTGCAACGATCTAAGGTACTACCAATAAAAACCCTTAAACTAAATGAATTAGTTAATATAATCCTCTCTTTTATGTAATTGAAAAGCTGGAAAACTGACAACGACGCGGCTTATTCCTAAAAAAAGGAATATTAAGGATAAATAATATATATTGGGTCATATTTACAGTACTATTTGGGTAAGCAGAAAAGAAAAGAACGATTAACACCTGGGTATTAAACTTTGGTATATAAAGAATTATTAAGATTATAAGTAAGTCTTTTCAAAAACGCAATAAGATGAAAATTGCTGGAGTCTCTACCTAACGAGTTGTATAATTTATACCTAAACGCAACTATAACCCCCAAAACACTAATATTATGATCTTTAAATCAAGGATTATTTATAAGATTAAGGGTAAGACTACGGGCAAAATATATGAAAATTTACATTTCATCGTTTTAAGATACGGTAATGAAAGACAAAACTGTATTTTCACGTAATCGTTAACGATTCAAAAAAGCAGCTAACGTCTGATAGTCGCGTTAATCACGTTAATAATAAGTTGGCTGGTAACAGTTAATATGATGTTCACCCTTAATATTTGTAATATTACTTAAACTATCGGTAGGGTTTAAATACTTATTGACATAAAAAGGTAAGTAGAAGAGTAATCGTTAGATTGGTATTATAGTAATAAAATATGATTATAGAAGAAGCATCCAGAGGTGCACGCCACAGGTGAGGGCTTATAAGCCCTTCACCCAGAGCGTACCACTCTGGAATACCTCTTCTAGACCGCTCCACGCATCGCCGTCGGTCTGGAATAGCCATTCCAGACCGCCTCATGCATGATGCACTTTGCGTCTTGCAAGAGTGCAGCTTGCAGCGTGACACGTTACCGTGCACTCTGCAGGAGTGCATCCTGCAATACAGTGCACTGCTACTTGGCCTATGTATACTACCTATGAGAGTGTATAATAATATCCATATAAACATACACTCAGTTAATAACTAACTAATAAAAGATCGTTTTAATAGAATTAACTTAAGAACTCCGTAATAAGTACGTATCAAAAAAAATTATATAATACATTAAACTACTATACAGACTAGCTAAAATATATGTTGATTAGTTTTCAAACTATTTATTACATTTTAAATCAAAGTTAAGTATAAAATTTTCGACTTATGACCCATATTTATTAATTATGTGAAACGAAAATTTCGGTATGGTACGAATACAAACTAACGATACTTTTTTTGTTGGAACTACTAGCGTTATAGAATCAGAACAACGTATAATTGAAAACTTCCAATTCTAAAATCATAAGCTGGTTACAACTTCAGCAAAAGGCAAATATTTAAATTTCAAAGAGTTGTCAGTTCACAAATATAGTATTAATGATATTAATATTTAATAAAAACTCTGTCAAAAATGTTAAAGACTTAATTTAACTTAAATCTACAAAACTAAAGTAGTAAAAGCTTAAAAGTATCTGTAGCAACACGCTTGTAACAACTATATCGCAACTTTATACCAGCTGGAAACATCGTACGATCTTTTAATTACGGTACAAACCAAAAACCTAATTAATAAGAACTAAAATCGACTAAAAAAAAGGCTAGACTAACAAATAAGGAATTTGAATCGTGGAATCAATATTATTCCGATTGATCTATTAAAAGCCAAATTAATAATCTTTATGGACAACTCCTTCGCTAATAATACTAATCTGTTGTTACAAATCGAATTATTTATAACAATGGTCAATAAATATAAATTATAAGAGAGCTAGTTCGTAATGATATGGAACTCAATTTACTAAATCTCTGTCGAATTTAATAAGGTTACCTAAAACGTACTAACGTCGAAAGTTAAAAATATAATATCCAATCTTAACATATGTATCACAATATGGAAAACCCATAATATCGTTACCAAGTAACTAAAAAAAAATACATATTTCAGTTGTTATGTGTAACGATTTAAAAAGCCTATTCGAATATTTATTAAAACCAAGGACAATTAGCAAAAAAAGCCTTATAATCAACGTAGCAACACTTCGTAAAGCCTACAAAAATAGGGAAATCAAGGAGTTCATGTGAATTAATAGCGAAAACATCCCAACAAACGTTATAACGAAATTAACACCAAATAAAACCTTAAAAAGGCTTGTAAATAGTAATAGGCTGACTATACATATCGAGGACTATGTGGAAAGGCTACCGGGTAATGTTAAATTACATAGCGACAAATAGGGAAGGAAGTAAGGGTACCATAACAAATTGGAAAATTACCAAAGAGTTAAAGCCTTCGATTAAATTAATTGATACGGCTCAATTTAAGACGTATATAAGTTTATGGCGAAAAACTTATATGCAGGAGTTGATGAAGTTGAGATTCGGAACCGTAAGGCGAAAGGAGGTAATTAAAATTAATTTGGGTGCAGAACGCCCTGGAATTAACAGGGGTCTAGCTAGCGAACGAAAAGGGACTTCAAAGATTGCCACAAATACATGGTTGACCACTCTAGCGCGCGTATACAAAACAAAAAGCTGTTAGTATTGAAATAATAGCTAATTGCAGTACAGTTAGTTAATATACTGTCAAGTAAGTTAACTGTACTGACTATAAGTGACTATATTGTTTGTGGGTTGACGGTAAGTTAATTACAGTATGTGCTCAATTCAGACTAGGGCACGGGCCAAGAAATTGGCTATACAAATTAGTGTGCAGACCGGCTAGCGGTCTGCCAAACCTAGAACAAGACATCCACCACTTGACCACGCAATACTACTGTTACTTCGACCACGATTCGAATCGATAACATTGCAACGTCTAAAGGCCTATCACTGGCAAGGCCTATCCACATCGGTGATATTATTTATAATGAGGAGAAACTATTATCGTACCAGGGTTTCGATGGTCAAATGAAAAACGATCGTATAAAGAAACCTGTTATTGCTAAAATCGCCAAACCTAGCTTTATCATAAATTCGTCTAATCCTGAAAACAGTGACGATTCAAGATGATAATAATGCCGCATGGATAACTGGGTCATAACCCATACGTATCAACTGTATTGTTTTGTTTCTTTTTTACACTTTCAAAATAATAACTTCGAAAACTCAGTTATATGGAAAATGGGGGCGAGATGGTAGCAAGTGCTATCATTTTATTACAAGAAGTGGCGATCAAGGATAATCTGGTCTTATCTGGCGACTCGGGCGACCGTCGGGTAAATAATAACCCTTACATAAACCCAATACGAATCCCCACAATAACCTTCGCACGTGTCGGTCGCAGATCGTCGTTCATCCAAAGTAACCACATCACCACCTTCAATGCATTACCAGTTACTTCGACCAGAGCTTCGAATCGACTACGTTGCAACGATAAAGGCCTACCAACAATAACAGTCAATTACAGTATAGTTAAGTTGACTGTACTAACTGCAAGTTAACTGTATTAACTGCAAGTCAATTGCAGTGGAGTGCCTAATTCAATGTGGGGCACGGACCAAATAGTTGCCCATACAAATTAGTATGTAGACCGGCTAGCAGTTGATGGCAAGTGCCGCCTTTTGTTGTGGGAAGTGGCGATCAGGGATGATGTGGTCCTATCTGACGGCCCGGGCGACCGTCGGGTGAACAATAGCCCTTACATAGACTCAATACGAGTCCACATCAATAATCTTCGCACGCATCGTGAATCGTCGTTCTTCCACGGTCTGCCAAACTTAAAAGCACCAACCATCCACCACCTGACCTTTGCAATACTACTTGTTACTTCGTCCACGACTCGAATCGACAAGCGTTGCAACCTCTAAAGACCTATCAACAACAGAACTCTATGAAGGGATTTGTTGTGCCCCGGTGAGGAGCATTCAAGGATGTGTTCGTGTGATAACGAGAGATTTCTAAACATCCACAAAATCTCTATAGACAGCTGCTAGCAAGTCGCAAATTTATGTGATAATGAAATCAAGGAAAAAATTCATCATTCATAAAGGAGTGTATCGTAATGCTAAACCACCGAAATCCAAACAGATCAGAATGGCCTCCCATATAGAATGTTGAATTTGTTTTTCTGCCAACTTCCAATTTCCAAACTCTCACCACCAGCCACAGATTGACAGAAAAGGTCTACCCAATCAATGAATGGCCTCACTTGGATACCAACCGTGGACTCCCCAGGCAGGACCAACCCCAACACAGCGCCTCAAACTGGCCGACATCTACCCACTGCGCCGCTACTTCAAGGTGCAGTACACCGAGGTCTGCCTCTGCGGGGGACCGATGTCGAAGGACCCGCTTCTGTGCGTGATGGTGATGTCCAACAAGCCCATGGGGTCTTTGTCGACGCCGCTGGAGTAGCAGGTCGCGCTGGAGGTCGGGTCGCTGGCGCTGATTTTGGAGAAGCTGAGGTTGGAGTCGACGTTCACGGGGCCGCCGTTGATGGGCACGAAGACCTGGTGGCTGCCGTCCGGGGATAAGTAGGTGAGTTTCACGTACTTGACGTCTTGGCCCTGGTCGGGGGCGGGGGCGGCGACGACGAGGCCGGCGGAGAGGGCGGCGGTGGCGATGGCGGTGAATTTCATTTTTTTTGGGCGGTGGGGGGTGGGTGGGGCGGAGATGATTGGATGATGTTGCGCTGAGACTATGGTTGTGGGGACTCTGGAGTGGACTGGTGTGGTGATTTTGATGCTTGAGAAGGGAGGATGCTGGTGGTGATGATGAGGATGATGAGTTCGGACTTTCTGTTCCAAGTTGGGGAGAATACTGGCCTTTTATAGACGGAGGACAGGAACAACGACGGCCATATTTTCTGAGGACCAGGATGAACATGTGTACATTCTCCGGTCTTCTCTTGGTATTCTCTTGGTCGGCCGCCCGGTCCGAATGCTATGGATCGTGGCTTCTGTGGTGCAACGTTTGATGGGGCATGCTGTGGGAAGCCATCGTATAGCTGCGGTAGGTCAGATGGGCTGAGTCGCCTGCCGTAAAGGTGCAAAATGCTGTGAGCTTATAACAGGCTGTTAGTGGGTGGCCACAGGACTATGGTGTATGGTGACGTTGGGCATGGATATTCATATTACCAAGCTACGTGACTGAAGAGGTACAGTACAGTATGTCATGTCACATGATATTGAGCCGATTTTCTCTTGTCCGGCTCAGCCTCTTCAGGTTGACGTCATCCCAAAATCTATTATCTTGGTATTAGGGACCATTGAACCGTGAGCAAAATACACACCTTTCAATTGTGCACGGTATTTCTCTTGGGGATATGAAAAACGTGTGCTTAGCCACGTGTTGATGAAATGAGGATCACAGCAGCGAAGCACAGACGAGAATCAGTCAACCGACACACAAGATATGTCTCAGAGGCTGCCCGAAAAATTATCGGCAATTGTCCGTTGAACGTCAACGGAAATACTACCTAGATAACGTTGGTACAACTGTGGCATATGTGACAGGTGCTATGGTTGTATAAACTTATCCCCATGCTTGTTGTACCATTCAGCTGGATTGTCAATATCATGGGTGCCGGCGTCGACAGGGATGATTACCTAGATCATGTGAATAGCCTGAGACCCTGACAGCCGAGTTCCCTCAGCCACAGCGGCCCACAGCTCATTTCAGCGGTCTGGCGCAGCGTGTAAGACCATTGGCTGATTTCGCCGTTGCCGGCCTGAAAGGGAAGCTGCAACTGTACCCTGTGCATTACCTCAGTAGTACTCAGATGCGGGACAGGGCTGACCTAGCGAACCTGCTCACTTATAAATTTGGTGTGGCGCAGCTCGCTCAGAAGAGATACGTGAGGGATTCTCACCAGACGACCCGTCGCGGGTCGCGGCCCCATACGAAAAAACGGCTACTTGTGCACTCCTTTTGCATTCTACAACCAGAACACTTGAGGTTATGTTTAAAATATTGGAGTTTCAGAATTGAGCTGCAAATTTTACTGTTTACTCGGGATTTTAACTAAGGTACGTCAAGTCAGTTTACTAGAGGCCATTTGACCGACTACTTGACCCGCCGCAATACTGCCGATTCGATTGGGTATATTCATTTTCTACAAATACACAGCTACTTACTTGGAATTTTCACAGATCCATCTTGAGATCTTTCAGCGACTCATATGGTGTTTTTTTCATGGTCAAATCCGTCCCAAATCTGCACCAATGAGCCAGAGGCCCAGAGCTTGCAGACGTACGCTGTCGGCTTTGTGCCGGCCCCAGCAATGCCAACTACATAAAAATGAAAATACAAGGTTACAGGAGCGTCACGATCACAATAATTATCAGTAAAGGTCGAGTTTCGGCGGGCCGCATTGGTGCCTACGCTTATGAACTCCTCAGACCACCTGCGATGTTCTCGCCTGCGCCACACCAATCATGGTCTGAGCCGTGAGGTATCTGCTGAGAACCCGTGCAGGGGTCTAGGATCGTTTGAGGTACGTCAGCTCATAGATGCCTCAAACCCTACAGTAATTACAGTACTAAGTAGAGTAGTACATCATCCTCTTCTCATCAACAACATTTACCAACCCGCCCACACCCGAAGAAACGTGTGATTTCTGACTATATCTCGGCTCACCGGCTCCGAAGCTCCGACAACTTGACCACCAGACCTATATCGACCGTTTCATAAGCATACGAATACGCAGTCCACGTGTGCAAAAGAAACATTAGACGATTCAAGACGCACATTCCGGCGCTGAAAGTCTGACATCAGAGCTGCCTACCTGCCTTGGCCTCTCAACCTCACCACCATGGCGACCACTCCGAAGACTCCGAAGACATGGATCATGTTGGGTAAGCCATGCTGGCGGAAGTCACACGCCATACGCCACCCACTTCGCCCCATGCCGTGCTCTCCGCTCCCCCTCCCTCCAAGCTCTAACTTGCTGCGCACAGAGAACAACCCCGAGGTCATGAACGCCCTCAAGACCAATCTGGGTCTCTCGGACACGCTCGAGTTCTATGACGTCTGGTCCCTCGCAAACCCTTCAAGGGCCTTTGTAAAAGCATCAGGTTACTGATTCGCCCCCGACGGGAAAATACGCCTTTGTTATACGTATTTAACGTTTTAGCGCGAAGGCCTTTAAGAAGGCTTTGAACGCCTAAAAACACAACCTTATTGTACGTGAATACGTTTTTATCGTATACACGAACGTTTTTAATCCTTTGTTGCCCGTTTCGATGGGTTTATTTATACGAAATACCACGTATTTATCCTACACATAATTTAGTATATTGCCAATCGCTTCGCATACAAGGCTTCTAATACCCCTATTCTAGGGGTGAGACTACTCTTTTTAACCCCGAAATGGGCTTTTACCAGGCTTTTATACCGATATCGGTTCTTTTCACACAATGTTTAAACTAGTAGATACATTATATATATTGGGTAATACCTTATTCAGGATTATTTCAACCGTTTTAATTCAGTGCAACGAATGTTTGGCATGAACTATCCCTTTTGTATCTACCGCTTTTATATCTTTTAAAAGAAAAACACTTTGAAACTCACCTAAAATATATTTTACTTAATTTATTACCATTTAATACGTGATAATAACCGGTTGTTATAAACTCAAACTTTTAGATATTAAGTTGATCATTTACGTAGCGATGTACGTAACAGATAGTATGTATATTTGTATAGAACGTATGTAGTGTGTGCTCGGTATATGTAAGGTTCGTAAAGGTTACATAAAGAAGCACATAACATCCTATACATTTATGCTGTACATTAAAACCCATTACATATTCCTTTATTTTAATTCGGTATTTTAATAACATCATTTGGCACCTACTTGAATTTCCGTTATAGGTCAGACTATAATATTTGATTATGATTGTTCTCCATTATTCTAAAGGTATATTTTTTTACAATATATGAATTAATGGTCAATGTTATTGATTCTATGTTACATTTTAGCGTTACTTAGGATGATAGGCTGCTAGCGAACACCTGGTTCTTTAACTTAACACAAGCGTTTT
Organism: Anisogramma anomala; assembly: GCA_038502455.1. Taxonomy (NCBI): domain Eukaryota; kingdom Fungi; phylum Ascomycota; class Sordariomycetes; order Diaporthales; family Gnomoniaceae; genus Anisogramma; species Anisogramma anomala. The sequence continues at coordinate 6,737,504 of JASMMZ010000004.1, read as the reverse complement.
GTTACTTTTTTGGGCCCGATTAAGGTCGACTTTTTTCGTTTTTGAAAATGTTGAAAATACAACAAACACAGTCTGTACTCCGCAACAGAAACAGTCAATACTTGGTACGTCTCTACACCGAAGATGAGAAATACTCCGGAGATAAGGATATCTACCGGAGCACTAGTAGGAATACTAGTGAGAGGACCAGGAAATAGTATACTAAGTTATAAGAGGATCGAGATAGAGAAGATACTTGTATACTAGTACTTATTAGTATGAGGTACTAGTACTGACTAGTACGGAAAATCGATATGGAGATGATACCTGTATACTAGTATTTATTAGTATAGGTGAACTAGTACTTACTAGTACGAGATAATAGTATTGATTAGTATAGAGTTTCGATCATGATAATCAAGATATCTTTGAGGACTTTCTTGATTATATATTAGGAAGTTCTTTACGTATATTATAGGTATTCCTGAATCTACAAGCCTATACATATCTTCTTATATAGTAACTTCAACACATTATTAGTACGATCGTACCTTACTATTTTACTAACTTAAATTCAATGTTTTTCCTACAAAGCATAGATTAAAGATGTCTACTTCTTCTGGACTTTTTAATACCTTTGAAGATACTTCGTTCATATCACCAGGATCACTTAAATCTTTTTTCTTACCACCAGGTATTTATGGCAGTACCAATGATAATTATTTTTATTACAAAGGACTGCCATTGCTTCTAGCCCCTTAGGTTCCTCTGGATCTTCAGGTTATTTTAAACCTTTATATTCTTTTGTTCCCCCAACTAAATCACCATTTCTTCGTTAACTTCGTTTCAAAGAAACTCCTATTCTATTAGCCTTAAGGGCTTTATACCTTGAATTCCTATTAATGAATGAGCGAAAGGTAGTTTGCGAAGCCCGTAGCGCTAGAGCTGAGCCAGAACTTGAAGTTGTTAATACTTTTGATATTACTGATAAGAATGTAAAAGCTAGAGTTATTAATACCTTAAACAATCCAAATGAGTAAAAATACAAGTAACTTATCAATTTATACGATAGAATATGTAATAAGTTTAAGGAATGTTTTAAGTTACTTTACTAAATACCGAAGCCGAAAAAAAATACAAAATTAATAGAAATCATATTGAAGAAAGCAAAATAGACTAAAAATCACGTTTTTAATGATGAAAACAGAACAATATTTTCAAAGCCTAAGTCACAATTGTTGAGAGACTTCGAAAATTTAAGGTTTTTCAATATAAAAATATAGCTAACAGCAATTAAAATATATATTGTTAGTAATACCAGTTTTGATATTTTGGAAATAATTTTTGAAATGAAGATAAATATTGTTTTTATGGAAATGGATTACATTTAGTAATTCATACTTATCGATTATAGTTTGGTAAAGACTTTAAAAACTATACGCAAAAGAATCCAAGCCTGTAAGATAATTATTTCTTTTATCATTTCAGATCTACCAGCTGTTATCATTGGTATTAAGGACCTATGTCAAGCTTTTTTCAGTTTATTGGAATATTCCAAGGCATAGGACCATTTTATTATTAAGAATTTTTTGAGAAACTTCGTTTCCTTCGCTCTTTATACTTCTCCACCTCTGCTCTCTTTGTAGCAGCTTTTGAAAATACCAGAAAAAACCTTATTTATCAAGGTTGTCAGGTTAAAGATATTAAGTATTCCATTTAGTTTTAAACCGATACTAAGCACGAGTTTCATACCTGAACAGTTTGTATGCTAAGTGAATTGAAGAAAGTCGTTCCCTTGACATTTCGTAAATTATAGTCAGATTTTCAAGATGAAAATCTTCTTTAAAGAGTAAAAACAGCAAATTCTATCCTTTAATAAACACCAAAAAATAGCTTATTGACCAAGATCAGCGCATTAGTTAGTTAAAGAAAAACTATATTGCCGAATCCAACAAAAGTTATTTAGTATAAGCTTGTTAGGTTTCACATAAAAATTTACCTTTTTCTTTTAGTAAAAACAAAAATAATGGAAAATCATTTGTCAATAAAAAAGAAAAAAAGAAAATACTGCATTTGACAACAGTAGAGTTTGCCCTCGCTATAAGCAGCGTTATAATTATATGGTTATAAGTATTATTAGATATTACTATAGTTAGCAAGCGTAGGGAACAATGTTTATGGAGTGCATGACAGCGTGTTACGCTATAGGAAACACTCTTACAGAGTGCATAATAGCGTGTCATGCCCTAGAAGGGACGTTGGCAAAGTGCATGATAGAGTGCCACGCTCCGAGTAAGAGCTTATAATCTCTCACCTGAGGCGTACACTCTCCTGATACCTTTTCTACCTCTTATATCTATCAATATTATCAATCTTACTATTTTGAACACTATCTTTTTCATACGTTGACATACAGACTTAACCGACAATAATGCTATCAACCGTGTTAAATATTCAATTTAACTAATCTACTCTACAAAACCCTTAATAGAAATTAATTGGCTAATTAGAAACCGTATTTTATACGGGTAATCCGGCTTTAAGGTATCTACTTTTAACATTAAAAGTGTTGGAATAATACTATATACAGTGTAGTAGATCAACTTTACTTACAGTAAAGTTGACTATACTGAACTGCAAGTTGAGTGTATTGTTTTGTATGGGCTTACTGTATTGTGTGTAAGTTGAGTACAGCATGCCACACTTCACACTAGGGTACGCTCTGACGATAAAAAACCTGTTAACTTGTTTGGCAGCCCAACACCTCCACGCGACAGCGCAGAGTACGCTTTTAGCAATGGTAGGGCATGTAGAGTAATGGCTGCCTACGCGGCTAGAGGAATTGATGTCGACGCTTTACATCAGTTAATTAAGTAATATCGCCAAGACTCTCAAAACCTCCAGATTCCTTTTACCCCTTAGTATTTCAATTAAAATCGTTAAGTGCCTTACGAGCCTTTTTATAGCAGGTTTGCCTACACACGAAAGCGTACCACAAGTCCTACTATAGAACTTTACCCTTCAGGTCAATCGATTGGTAATTACCCTTAACACAGTGCTTCGGAGGCTCTAAGGCTTAAATTTCCATGAAATATCACCAATAAAGACTGGGATAACTATCGCAACCTACCTTCAAAACCTATTAAAATGGTTAATATCAAATACAAGCTTCTTACGGATTTTTCTAAGATCTGAAAGAATGTAGAAAAGTATAATAGAAAGACTTACAACCTATTTGATACGAAGATGAAGCTCTTTTTAAAAATTTATAAGTGAATAAAGGTTTCTTTTTTTAGGTTTTACTTACTATTTTCCGAAACACTTACAAGGTATATTAAGAACTATCACCTGACCATCCTGACGCGATCAACTACCTTTTGCTAAGTTTATAATAATATAATAGGCTATTTCAAATACGACGTCTACCTCGCTCAATACCATACAAACTGGGCTACTACGCAGTGAATTATAATAATAATGAGGGGGGAAAAGACAAAATACCAATAGATATACTTAACCAGATATGTAATAAACTAATGTTATACTAATAAATAATGAAAGAATCTCGTGTTAGCGAAGCCATACTTCGCGAACAGATACGTGTAGTAATTATAGGCTTTAACGAGTTTAAATACGCCCTACAACACTTAAATGCCACCTATAAAAGCTTTTTTAACCAATTACGTTCCTCGCTTACCACTGTAATAACGTGTATACCAAACTCGTTTAGTATATACCCTTAAGCCGGCAACTTTCCTAATGTAAATAAAAAATACCTTATGATAATTAATTACATCGACTGTAAGTACGGTTACGGGTGCCCTTAACGTTTAAAGTCTGGCCTATCGACCACAGACAAAAGGTAGTAACCATACTAACGCCAATAGGGTCGAGATTTAAACGGACTTATTAACCGCAAGCACTATAGTTGTAATAATAATTAAAGATATTAGATTTATAGCAAGTTTAGTAGTTGAATAACTCGACACTCCCCGGTCGAGCGAAATAACAAAAAGGTAATATACTACATCTAATACCTTACCACTTTTAAATAAGACTACTTAGATTAAATCACAGACTTCGAAGTCAACGAGTTAATTAACAGCGATAATACCTCCAAACAAATTGAATAGCATAAAGATACTACTATTAATACAGCCTAATAATTAACCAACCATGCTTTCCTATATTGCTTGGGAGGTAAAAACCCTTACCTTTACCCTAACCAAGCCTCTAACCCCTTACATACCTTTAATCATTACAATGGTTACGCGGATCATACGTTTCAAGGTATTATATTAGATACAGGGGAAACGACATACTTAATATGAAGATATTCGCAGTATGTCGCATTGCAAAGAGAAAGTACTACAGTTACAAAATTTGATCGTTATGATATTGTTAAAGTTGAAGTTAACTTCGGTTAAGGCGAATAACTTTTGTTACTAGGAATAACAGTAATTTAAATTATTGTAAAAGCAATTACGTTTTATATTTTTAAGTTTTTTACCCCTTTTCTTTTTTACTTAGAAGATATAAAACCCCTTGGCATTAACGTTAATGTTAACGTAGACAAGCTAGTTTAAAATAGCTAAAGGTTTCTCCTTGCCTTTAAGTTGAGGTATTTATGTTTTTAGTTTTAAGGTCTTAAAATAGTGGTGTTAAATCTAATAAAGCCGGAAATATTTTAACTTCACCAGTGCTTTAATTAACTAGCTGTTAATAGGCTATATAAAGTCTTAAAGTCTGTAAGGTATAAAAATGTGGAATACTTTACCCTAAAAGCTATTAAAAAGTTTTATTACTATCGTTAAACGTATGTCTAAGCCCTCCGAAGATTTAATTTTATATTAAAAGACGACATAGACTTTAATTACGAGGTTTTTATTAATATGTTTTACTTATAGTACAAGCCTATTCTTCATATCATTAACTTTACAACATTTTTTTACGGAACCAAGTTATTGAAGTCACTTTCGGCAAAGGACATATAGGAAATATTGAAAATACTATAGATTAATACGAACTTGAGCCCACCTAACATCGTTGTCTACAATACCAGTACCAACTTTGCAGCGGCTGAATTTCAAGAATATACCAAGATAATAGGTATCCAATGAAAATAAGTGCCTATAAAGGCTTACTAAAGCATTAGAAAAGTCGAAAAGATATACTCCCTATTTCGTCGAGCGTATAACATCCTTACGCTAGAAATTAAAAGATTTACGGATTTGAAAGCACGCCTCCAGATGACGATAAAGAGCCTAAAATATACGAAGAGCCTTAACAGCCTAGTACTAATGCTACTGGTTTTTGGAATGTATCTACGCCTAATAAGTAAGTCTCTACTATTAGCAAATAACCAAAAACGTGTTGCAGCTTACAGTAAAGCTTTAAAGGAACTACGAAGGGAATTAGCATGTCGCTAGGTTAATAAGGCCCTTAAACAAGGAACAGCCTTATAAAAATTGACTTAATTACTTTACCATTGTAAAGTAAAGTTCTCGTATGGCGGGAGCCGGGTAAATGAAAGGGCTCATATAAAATTTTAAGTATCGAAAACTTTAAAGTGGTAATTAAAACTGCTGATGGTCTTGTATTTTTTCGAACTATCCAAATTAAGTTTAACATTAAGGCTACTAAAGATAAAAGCCTTTGAATAAAATAACCAAGCTAATATAAACCTTTTCCACATGTTATCGACAAACCAATAAAACGTCACTGGCGCGGACAACCCCCGAAAAAGATAAACGTTAAAAAGAATAAATACATACCAGGCTGCATTTATAATATTACTTAGTTGAGCAAGGAAAAGAAAGATAACGAAAACATATCATTAAAGTTTCGAACACAAAAAAAATCAAAATTTTCGGCAAACCTTTGAAGGAAAGCGATAAGGTCGAAATCAATGGTTTAATAATTCGAAGAGTTGTATAATTTATACCGAAAGCTAATTTCAACATTCAATACACAAATATTACGATCTTAGGTAGGGGATTATCTACGAAGTTAAAGGAAAAACTATGAAGCGGCCATACAAAAAGTTACGTCTAATCGTTCAAAAATATGGAAATAAAGAAAAAAGCTGGATCCTTACATATTTACCAACAATTTAAAGAATAAGTAAACTTTTAGTAATTACTTAAATAATAAGTTTACTAACCAACATTAAAGGCAAGTTTATATTTAATAATTATAATATAATGTAGGCCTATATGTAATTATTAACGGATCTATAACGAGTCCCACTACTAAAATTACTACATGAACTACGTGCCATCTACCCCTTAGAAACGGTAATATCATATATTAAGCCATTATACGGACTAGTTAAAACAAGAGTTTATTAGTTTCTTAACTATCAGTCTCACATTAAATTAGGGCTTATTATACAGTCTTTAATATATGACCCTTATTGGTAACGTAAAAAAACGTCTTCAGCTTAGTAGATATACAAACTAACGATACACTTTTCGTCGAAACGGCTAGCTTTATAGTATTGAAACAATAGGCGATTAAATACTTCAAGTTTTGAAATTACAATCTGGTAACAACGCTGGCAAAAGGTAATCAACTTAATTTTAACGAATCGTTAATCCGTATGTTTAATATTAATATTAGCCTTAGTTTTCGCTAAAAGGGCCAGGGTACTAATTTAGCTATAATCGACAAGACTAATGTAACCAAGGCCTAATAGTACCTTAAATAACGTGCCTGTAGCAGTTATATTACCAACTTATGTTAACCGGAGGCATCGTACGACCTATCTATCACGGTATAAGAATGAAAGCCAGTGTATGAAGACTTTAACCGGCTAAATAAGAGTTCGAATGGTAAATACGAAATCTGGATCGCGAAATTAATATAGTTCTCATCGACTTGTCGAAGGCTAAGTTAATAATTTTTAGGATAGGTCTTTTGTAAATAATACCGACCTGTCTTTACAAATCAGCTTTTTAATAACCTTCGTAAACGAAAATAAGCGGGAGGACCAGTTTAATATTATCAGTAACCTGGTTTACTAAACCTTTATCAAATGTAAAATGATTATACGAAGTGTATTAGTTTCGGAGGTTTATAGCTTAATAACATGCTTTGATATAGATATAGTATTGTGAAAACCCCTTAACTTTATTACTAGGCAGCTAAAGATTCCTTTCATTTTAGTGTTAATTTGTACCAACTCGAAAAGCCTTTTCGAATGCCTTATAAGGCTTCGAACTGCTAGCGAAAAACGCTTGAAAATCGACATAATAGCACTTGGTAAAACCTACAAAGAGAAAGAAATTAAGAAGTTCCGATAAATTAATGGCAAAGATAATCTCACTGATGTTATAATGAAGGCAACGCTGAATAGAGCCCTGGAAAGGTTTGTAACCAGTAATAGGCTAACTATACATATCGAAGGCTATATTAATAAGCTGCCCGGCAAGCCTAATTTACGTATTGATAACCAGGTATATGCTGGCAAACTGAAAGACTATCAGGGAATCAACGATATAAACTTTTTTAATTGATACAGCTAAAATGGAGATTTACAAAAGCCTATAGCAAACGAACTTTTTATAGGAGTTAATAAACTCGGACCTCGAAGTTGTGAGGCAATTAACGGCAAACGGGGTCAAATTATATGTAATTGGGTGTAATTCGATATAGAGGTTAATTAAAATTGACAGGGGTTTGTCCAGTTAACGAGATCGCAATTTAACGCGTACTGGAAAAGATTAGTTGACCACACTGGTGTGCACGTACAAACTTAAAAGCTGCCATTGTTAGAATAATACTACATGTAGTGTAGTAGGTCAACTTTACTAATAGTAAAGTTGACTATACTAAACTGCAAGTTGAGTGTATTGTTTTATGTGTAGGCTTACTGTATCAGGTGTAAGTCAAGTAAAGCATGCTATACTTTATACTAGGTTACGGGCCTGTAATGATCACACTAAATACCCGTGAGTATATAGAAGGTGTCAGAGGTTTTATGTTATCAAGAAGGTAGCAGAGGTACTGAGTGAACAATATCGCAACCGTGCAAGTAATGATTAAAAGCCGTAAGGCTATTCAGAATATACTGAGACTGAATACTTAGATTGATAACTGAAGAGCTATGAAGGAAATACTATCTATGTGGTGATGGCCGTGTCCTTATATCCTATGGCCTTCATACCATCTTCAGTACTGAGGCTCACCGGTGCTTACTGAGGTTCACCGGTGCTCACTGAGGCTCACCGGTGCCCACTGAGGCTCACCGGTACTCACTGAGGCTCACCAGTACTCACTGAGGCTCACCGGTACTCACTGAGGCTCACCGGTGCTCACTGAGGCTCACCGAGAGATGTTCCCCGCCTGATGTGTTGGACTTCAGGCTCTCGGTAGCTCAGCTGCATGCTGGCCTGTTTTCTGACCCGCCAACGTGCTTGGGTCATAACACTATAGATACACAATTCAGATCGTCAACAATACGGTTAATTAGATTTCTAATCGAGGTTCCAAAGTAAGACTTTCTTCTATAAACACTAAATTTATAGCTTTTATAGAGGTTATCTAGAATACCCTTTAGATAAGGAATTTATTTGCAAAGCTACGTATTCCTTTTATTATTACAGTATATTGTAACAATGAAAAGGGCATTAAGTCTTCCAAGAATCTATAGTATCACTAATAAATATAGTATATTCCTTTTGATAAACACTTTGTCAGTGATGAGGTAGATCGTGGCATTATATATATCAAATGGGTTCTTATAGATACACAACTAGTTGACGGGTTAACAAAGCCACTAGTATGGGCAACGCATGAGTTAATGATGTAAAGGCCTAGATTAGCTTAGTTGAACTAAAGTTAGCGATTGATAGTTTATAAACCTTAGTGTTTTAGCTTACCTTATGATATTGTGGGTATGGAATTGTAAAGTGGTTATTGATATATAATTTGAGAAATTGATAAAAATTACTGTGAAGGATATAGGTTCAAATCAGACTATACAAGTTTTTTTGCTTTCTGCATTTACTAACTTTCCAACTCTATATTACACATCTTTCATCTTTTACTTTACGTTTTTTTTCTTCTTTTTTTTTCTTTGTTACTAAGTAGACAGTAGCTCTTGAGTCGGTGTATCAAAAATACAACAAATACAGTCTATAGTTAGCAACAGGAACATTCAATACTTGGTACGTCTTCATAACAAAGATAAGGAATACTCTAAAGATGAGGATATTCACCGGAGTACGAGTAGGAGCACTATTGAGACGACTAGGGAATAGTATGCTAGGGTATAGGAGGATCGAGATAGAGAAGATACCTGTATAGTAGTATTTACTAGTGCAAGGTACTAACTTACTAGTATGAGGTACTAGTACTAACTAGTATAGAGGATCAAGATAGAGATGATATTTATATACTAGTATTTACTAGTACAGGGGAACTATAATTACTATTGCAAGGAACTAGTATTAATTAGTACAAAGTCTCGATTTTGATGATTGAGATCTCTATGAGAACTTTCTTAAGTATATATTAGGAAGTTCTCTATATATATTCTGGGTGTTCCTGAATTTGTAAGCCTATATAATATCTTCTTGTATAGTAATTTCAACAAAAAAGCTATTAGTTTAATAACCTGAATATTGGAAGAGTTTTTATAACCTTTTCTCCTTATATTCCAATCGATATCTGCTACCTATTCGTTTACCTTTTTTTTTTGCATTCGATTCTTCATATGTTAATATTTAGATCTAATGATTTGAGACTGAGTTTACGGTTATTCAAGTAGATTTCTTCATATCTAAAAATGAACAAAAACTTTATAATTAAGCTTAATTTGATGGTACAGTTCGCACTTAGATTAGGATACGTGAAACGATTCAATTTATATTCAGATCTAATGAAGTTTCAATCGTGAAATGATTATACGACTGTTTTATATGTGGGGTCATTGTATTTTGTTCTTTAAATAAAAAGCTATAGTATATTACGAGGTCGAGTAATATAAAATATTTTATTAATAGACCTAGCCTATCAATAGATCTTTAAACGTTGCAATTTTTTCCATTCGAATCGGTCGAAGTAATAGTAGTATTGCGTGATCAAATGGTAGATGTATTGTTTTAGGTTTGGTATACTGATAGCCAGTCTGCATACTAATTTGTATAGCCAATTGCTTGGCTCGTACCCTAATATGAAATGGGCGCATATTATACTTAATTTTATATCGAACCCATCAAAACAATACACTTACCTTTAAGTTAGTAAATTTTAATTATTTGATAGTAAAGTTGACTAATTATACTGCAATTACTATTGTTTTAATACTAGCGGCTTTTTGTTTTGTACGTACACACCAATGTAGTCGACCAATCATTTCCGGTAGCCTCTAAAATTCCTCCTCATTAACAGCCAAAATCCTGTCAATTTTGCAGCCAAATTAACCACAATCGCCTGCTATTGCCCTATGGTTTTGAGTTCCGACTTCATCAACTCTCACGAACCGTTTTTCCGGTACAGACTTATGCAAACCTCTGACTCAACCGTGTCAATTAATCAAATCGCCGGCTTTATATCTTTAATAGTCTTTTAATTTGCCAAGGTACCCCTGATTCTTTACCTAATCGCTGGTACGTAACTTAATCTTACTAGGTGGCGTTTTAATGTAGCCCTTAATGCGTATGGTTAACTTATTGTTATTCATAGATTTTAAGAGCTTTGTTTGGTAACGATTTAATTATAACAATAACTGGATTATTTTTGCCGTGAATCCATCTGAACTTCACAATATACTGTTTTTTTAGGCTTTATGAAGTATTATCACGTCAATCATCAGGCTTTTTTTTCTAATTATTCCGAGTTTCAAAAAGCATTCGAATAAGATTTTCGAGTCACTATAAATTACCGCTAGGATATATGGAATTTTTCAATACCTAGTAACGATATTAAACATTTCCTACATCGTTATACCCGTATCAAAATCGGCTATTATTATGTAAATCTTTAAAGTTAATATACATCAGGTAATCGTTTTGTATTTCACCAAAAATTGATCAATTAGTTTTTCGATGATTTCAAATACATCTTTATATAATTTATATTTATTGATGGTTCGTGTAAGGAATCCTATTTGTATCAACGAGTTGGTATTCTTTATATCAAAATGATTGATAAAGATTATCAACTTAATACTTGACAAATTAATTGACACTATATTAATCCCCCGATCTAAATTCTTTATCTACCAATGTAGCCTTTCATTCAATCGGTTATAATCTTCGATTATTGAATTTTAATTTTATTTTGTAATCTATAAATCGTAAGAAGCCTTTATTAAGTATAAGGTAGAGATATCGCTGCCACGAACGCGTTGTTCCAAATATATTTAAATTTTGACCACGTTATTTTTGTTAATTATAAACAAGTCAACGCATTAACCCTTTTAACAAAAGTGAAAGTAAATTTAAACATATTTCACATTATATTTTTCGAATTCAAGATTCGTTTAAGTTTAGTTGATTTCTCTTTATTAAGACTAAAACCGGTTTATAATTACAGAATTTTCATTACTTTATTATACGCTATTTAGATATCACAAAGCTATTATTTTCAATAAAAAGGGTATCATCAATTAACATACTCACCAAACCGAAATTTCCTCCTAATCAATAAACACATATCTTAAGCTAAATATTTTACACTTAACCTCCACTTGAAATACAATTGGTATGTCATGAACCAATAAACTCCTACTTTAATCAATTCGTAAAATATTTTGATACATCGTATAATTATCCCTAAAATGTATTTCTTACAAAGTTTTTACGGTAATTCGAACATAATAATCTTTTATAAATTAATTACTAATTACATGTAAACTTAGGTAATATTACGGTTCTGAAAGGTAAACTGTCTATTGATTTTAGTTGATAAACTTAGTACTAATATAAACTCTAATTTTCAGTTAATCTTTAAATCGTTGCCGATTGTATAAGGATTTTGTTTTTGTCTTCATTATAGTATCCTTAATCTTAGGCGTAATCTTTTATATAACCTTCCCATAGTGTTGTTTTTAATGTCGTATACAATCATCCACTGAAAAATCCTAATGTTGAGTCTGTAAAGGTTAAATTAGCGTTTGAATATAAATTATACGAAGTTTTAAACAAGGAGTCCATTAATCTTTACCTTATCGGTTTTTTAAAGAATTGTTAAAGGTTTCAGTAATCACTTATATCTAGAATTTAAAAACTAAATCTTAATCATCCTTTTATTTCTTATCAATCCAAACAATATTTTAAATCTAGCCTGGTATATATTCATCGTCTCTAACGTTCCTCCTATCTAATAGTCGGTTACGATGTCGACGTTTTATTTTATTTTTCGATTATAGGAAGGGGAGGATTATTTTAACTAATTCGTTTAACTTAGGAATATTTATCATTATCGTTATCTTTACTATGAGTTTCCCTAATGTAAGGTTTGAGCTAAGTTATGCGAAAAATCGTAAACCCGTTTACAGTTTTCATAACTACTTTAGAGTTAACGATATTTGAAATTTTAAATAGGCTATTTTATTTATTTAGCTTTTTATATACAAAAACTTCACTTTACAAAGGCAAAGACAACACGTTAATTGTTGTAAGGCCATTTTTAATATTAAAATCATTATTAATTTAACGTGGTACTTATTTCTTTAGTAATTACTTTAAAGCTTTCCCGTACGCCATAACCCTTTTTAGGTATTCATTAAATAGAATATTTAATCGGTAAATGATGATATATTCCAAAAACCAGCAACGTTAATACTAAGCCATTAGGGTCCATAATATTATTCAAGCCTTTCATCACCATTTAAAAACATGCCCCCTAATCTATAAAGCTTCCAATCTTTAACGTAAAAATATCATACGCTTTACAAAGTAGTATATATGCCCTCTCGATCTTTCCAATAGCTTAATAGGATTTAATAAGTACCTGTTTAAACTCAATCCCTATTATCTTCACATTTATTTAAAGATTTGCCGTTACAAAGGCGATACTCGTATTATAAACGACGATGTTTAATAAGCCCAAATATATATTAATCCAAAACCTCCTTAACGTTTTCTGAGCATCATTCGCCAACAAAAACTTCAAAAACCTAGAATATTAAAAAAAAGGTTATAGAGTATACAACATAGAAACCAGGTTTATTATCCAAATAAAGCACGTTAACAAAGATTTCATGATTAAAATTCTTGTTGTTTTTCAAGATAAAGATGAATTTTCGGGGAGCCTACGCATACATTTGCCAAAAATGGTAAAGCTTTTCAATATCCTGAAAAGAAAAGCATTCCATATAGTTATACCTTGCTAACTTGAGGAATTTGTATATTTTGTTGACAGCTGGATAATTAAAACGCTAGTATTATTATTTTCTTTATAACTTCGTCAATTTTAATACATTTACCTTTAGACTTTAAAGATAAAACCAAAGGTGCCTACACTTGAAGGCGAAAGGGAACCTCTGACCGTTTTTGACCAGTTTGTTAAGATTAACATCTACGTTAACACCGATGAGTTTTATATTTTTTTAAGTAAATCAGAAATAGAGTAAAGCATGTAAGAACGTGAAACTCAATTATTCTAATAACAATTTAAACAAAAGTTAATCCTAATAAAGATATTCATTCGTCTAAGCATCGGACAATTTTAGCCTTGATAACATCTTAACGATTGATATCCGTAACAATAATGCTTTCCTATCATAGTTCCAAGTATTGCAAATAGCCTTCTATTAAGTACCATATTACTCCTATTTCTGGTATAATACCTTTGAATGTGTAGTTTACGTAACGATAGTAAAGGTTAAAAGTATATAAGTAGTCAAGTACCTACTCTTTGAAACAAATATAAGGGTTTTTACTACTTAAGCAATACAGAAAGAAGTGGTCGACTAGTTACTAGACCGTATTACAATATGGTCTAAGTATTTTCGACAGAAATGATGGGGTATTGGATGTAATACATCACCTGTAATATAAAGCGTTTAGCCGAGAGGCAACGAATTAACTAATAACTGAATTTACTATAAATTTAACACTTTTTACCACTATTACAACGATAAAAATCACGGTTAATAAGTCCGCTTAAGTTTTACCCTCCTTATTAACGTTAATATAGCTATAAATTTCAATTTGAAAACATTGAACTAGATTTTAAACTGTAAGGCCTTTTGTACTTACGATCAATATAATATATCATTACACTGTCTTTTTCATTCCAATTACGAAATTTATTAATTTAGGGATATATACCGACCTAATTTAAAAAATGTGTTATTACATTCGTAAACGAAAAGCGTAACTGGCTAAAAAAGCCTTTACAAGTGGTATCTAAGCGTTATACAGCACATCTAAACTCTTTTACGTCCGTAACAACTATAGATACCTGTTTGTAAAGTATAACTTCACTAATGTAGACTTTCCCTATTATTTAATAACACAATATCAACTTATTACACATCTAATTTAGGATGTAAATTAGTATTTATTCTCATTTATTATCAATTATTATCTGCGTCTACTTCATTATAAGCCAATCCGTGTAATATTACGTAAAGTAGACGTCGTATTCAAAGTAAATTTTCATACTATCGTAAATTTTCTTTACCCTCCTTAGGAAATTCAGGTATTAATCTTTGGTGTAACTTATAAGGATCCTAGGAAATAATGAGTGAAAACCTGAAGGAGGAACCTTTTTTTACTTGCAAATATTAAGAAAAGATATTATTCTCGTATCAAATAAGTTATAGGGTTTTCTACAATACTTATCTAAGTTATTCCAAATCCTCGTAAAATTAGAAAGGAGCTTATAGTTAATTTTGACCATTTTGACAGGTTTGAGGAGAAGATTAAGATATTCATTCCAGTCGTTGATGATGTTTCCTACCATCAACTCAAGTTTTAAAGCCTCCTAGTCGTAATAAAGGGGTTAGTTGTTAGTTGTCTGAGTTAAGGGGTAAATATCTGTGGTAGGACCTATGTTAGGTTTACACGTGTAGTTGTACTTGCTACATCAGATTTCACCTTATAGGACTTAACGATTTAATGGGACAGTTTAATAAATTTACGTAATTTGATGATTTTAAGGGAAGTTTTCAAGATTACAAGGGACTCAACGATTGTAGAAAAGTGTTGGAAAGATTTCAGGATCTCATTTAATTAACTAATAAATTATACTAACGTCAATTACTTTTATTACGTTTGCAACCGTTACTTTACATTCGCTTCTGCCACCGAGTGTGTACTTTATACTATAATAGAGAGGTTCTAGGTTGTCGAATAAATTAATATGTTTTTTATCGTTAGCGTATTAAAAATTAGTGTTAGTGGGGAAGTTAAAAGTTTAACTTAGCCAGGGATTGAAAGTTAGTTCCCTAAAATGTATATAGAGGTATTAAATATTATCAATACCCTTCCCCTTTTCTTATATTTTTTTAAGATCAGGATCCTAAAGTAGGTCTTCACATCATGCCAATTTGAAAAAGGTTGTTGACGACCTTAATAAAGGCGTTTTAAGATTTAAATAACACGTCAGTGTTATAGGCTAGTGTTTAAACTAATGGTTACTAGGAATCTAGCTATGGTGGTTGCTATCCATACATTAACGGTGTTCAAAATCCGTTTGGAAGCCGTACGAGAGCATGCCCTAACCCGTAACGTGACCAGGTTACTCCTTTTCTATAGCTCCGTATCAGCTCCTTAGTAGAAGTTTTTACTTTCATTTTTATCTAGGATTATAAATAGTATCCAACTACTTTAACTGACAGCTTTAGCATTAATCCTTTTACATATAATTCTCGTTTTTTTGCTCGACGGTATTATAATTACTTATAAGCGTTTATAACTTAAAGTTATGCCTTTCTATTCTGACTCTTCGAATCTAAACCTCTAAAATTTAAAACAATTTCTCGCGTATACGTTAAAATAACTTTAAAACGCTTTAATGGCCTAATACAACCATTTTATTTCTTAAAACCAACGATTTACCAATACCTTACGTATAAAATTTGTTTAGCGGACTTAAAACGTTCGAAAATACGCTTCATATTTAAAATAACGAAATATAAACATATAAAACGCGTTGACGAATATAATACGGTAGTTCGAAGTTATCGGTTCGTTTACGTTCTCTAAATAAACCCACTTTTAGGGAAATACTACCATATTACTTACGAATAACGTAACTATTACGTTGCTTTTTATCGGTGATCGCGTTATTTCTCCTAACAACAACGACTCGAATTCTTTTAACTTCGAATATAATATTAATGACTCGTTGAATAAATATAATCGACTGAAATATGAAGCTTTTAATGAATCGGTAAAATTGTCTGACGTTAAATTACTGTTTTCAATCTAAAAGGTTATGATATTACGTTAATTATATAAAGTCCAGAAGTTTATTAGTACGAAGAAAAAATACTTTTAGGTTATTGTCTAATAATCGTAAGTCTCTATAAAAACTGTTATGAAAAGGTACTTCGCTTGCGGCGATAATAGCAGTATTAACGACTCTCATACCTTTATAACAATGCTCCGCGTTCATTACTACGACCTTAACACAGTGAAAACCATGATCTTTAGGTTCACAAATATAAAATAAGGAGTCTGTAAGCTATTTTACGTATTTTCAATGCATGAAGAACTTTATTCATAAAAGCTAATAGTATATTTCGAAAGTCCACCACAAAGTTTGTTACTTTATAGGGAGTTATTAATAATATATTAGCTAATACGTTGTTTTCCTTGGATATATACGCGGATTATAATAAGTAGGTTACCCGCACCTAATTTATTCATAGACAACATTATAACTTTCGTATTCGACATCATAATATCAGTTATGTTAACGTTATTAGTACTGGAGGTATTATATATAACAGGACTAGTAACGGCGACATATACGCCCGCAATAACTGAGGTGATATCATTATAATTGGCGCAAACGCTTTTCGAGTGGTTTTTAAACAGCGCGTTGCCTAAATTGACCACTCGAAACTCTCCCGTCGTAAAGACTTCGGTTTATACTTACGATGTAACACGAATTCTCATCGTATTTATACCTACTTATTATATTTAATGTAGCAACTGAGAGGCTTTAACGCCAAAGCTATTATAGGTATTTATCTTATATCGGGTAAAGAATTTAATAATTTCTGAAAGACAAAAGCGTAACTTTTATATATAATCGATATTGAAAATTGGAATGATTTTCATTCGAACCGGTAGCTTTTCCCCAATTTTTAAATAATTTTTCGTTCACAATAAATTAACTTCATGATTCAATTAAATTCATTTACGTTTTTGTAAATATAAGTTACAAATGTTATAACATTACGAGTAAAAAAAATATCAACCTATTAAAGTCAATGCATATCTTTAATTTACCCCAACGACTCGGCGAAACCACGCGTTATATATTTAGTTCCAACCTACGACTTATTTTAATAAACTTTTCAAATATTAACTTTGAAAGATACTAATATCGAATGGAAAGTTATATTATTTTCCGATTATAATATAACGTTATTTTAGGAAAACCCTTTCTAGAATATTAATAGGTCATTTACGTCGTTTTGAAGTATATATTATGTTTAAAACGAAAAGGTAATTATTAAGTTTAGAAGTGCGGGTTTACCTTAGTATATAAAAATACCTAAAACAGTTGGCATTACTCCTTTTTAAGTTATTCTTTGAAAAGCTTAGAATGACTAAGCCGCTACTACATGGTTCGCCAACGTCTCCTTCGAAAATATTAATAGAGAGTTCGCCCCAAAACTACTCATTTTTTCAACGATAAGCTCTCCGACATCTTTAAGGAATTCGCCCTCTTCTTTAATAAATATCTAGGGGATAAATTGCTCCTTTACCACTTAGAAACCCTATACAAAATTATTCTCTCAACCGATAATTAACTCAAGCTTTTCGAGGTCTTGTAGGACTTATTATATGGTATGTCGCAAGAAAGAATTCTTATATTAAGACATATATTAACCAAGTTATTCGACCAAGTGTTAGAATAGTAGTAATTTCTATGTGGTAGATTAATTTTACCTATAGTCAAGTTAACTATACTGACTGCAAGTTGAGTATATGATTTTGTATAGGTTTACTGTATTAGCTATAGGTTAAGTACAGTATGCGCTTACTTTATACTAGGGCAAAAGCTAAGCAATTGACCATACAAATTACCGTGCTGACCAGCTAGCGGTCTCGCAAACCTAAAACAACAAATTTACCACTTGACTACGTAATACTACTGTTACTTCGACCAGTCGAATTGATAAAGTTGCAATATCTAAAGCCCCACCAATACTAATTAGTGCTTATTAGGTTGAGTATAAATTGGCTAAGTAAAAGAAAAGACTACTTTCCGATTACTCTCTGCGTCAAATGACGGCTAGGGTAAGGGAAATTTTTTTCGAATGTTCTTTACTACTACGTGAGTTTTTACGGTAGTAAGTTAAAAAATACTTTTGAACTGCGTCGGTTTTAACGGCAACTTAAAGGTAGCGACGGCATCGTAATTGAAAAAACCAAGAAACTTTTACTAAAGATCCTTCTTAGAAACGTTAGAATTAATTGTCAAAAGTTTTAAAATTCGTCAAGTTGATACACGACTAAGTAAGTACTACTACGGGTATTACTACTATAAAAACGACTAAGTTTTATGGCCTATAACTTTTAACCTTCGACTTTTACCAATAATAACAAACGACTTCCGACCTTATTTTTTACGCCAAACCTTTACTTCTACTTTACATTTTTTCCCTTCCCCTACGTCAATTTAATCGTTAAATTGATACCCTAAATGAAAACATCAAAAATCGCCAAGTCGTGCCGAAAAAGTCACGTTGCGCGACCCAATGGTAAGTTGTCAAGTTTCTATGCAACTTTACGCCAAAACACCAAGTTTCCACGCCTCTAATCCTCAAGTCCCTCGCTTACCAAGTCTTACACAAGCCAAAACGTCAAAATAGCTACTGAAAGTACTTATTTTCAGGCTATCACCGACCCTTCCTATAAAAATGTAATCAAAACCCTCTGAATAGTTTTCGTCAATCACTACAATAAATAGCTATGGATTAAGGATGTTAACGAGACTTTGACTAAAGCCCACTTAACCAACTACATTAGCTAATACATCCTCGATGTGGACCTCGGCGAAGACTACGGTCGAGACGCTCGCGCTTTTCAAGATTTTGTAAGTTTTTCAACCACTAAACTTTTAACATGTAAAAGATTGTCCAACCTACCTATCAAACTAATTCAAAAAAAGAAATTACACGCCGTAATATCTATATCCCAGAAAAAACCCTATACGATTGGCCGAAACCTTTTTCAAGTTGGCTTAATAAAAAGACACCCTTTAAAATACTAATTCTTAAACCCTTTTAAGTAAAGAAAAGGGCGTTGAAAACCCTTAACATCCATACACACGTTATAGGGGACCTCTCCTTCATCCATAATTAAGTTAAACCTTTTTATATGTTAACGATAAGGAACCTTTTAATCTACTCTACAATCTTATACCTCTGCATAATAATATGGAATACACTTTTAGCAGCAGTAAAACGCATAAAGCAATAGCTACCAATGCGGAAAAATTTATTAATATTAACGCTTTCTATCCGTTGATCAATCAAGATCGTTAATTCCCTTAAAGCTTTTAAGCTCTTATTACTCTTTAACCTTCCAACTTAAATCGTCAAACCTATTAAAAGCCTTCCTATGATAAGATTTCCTAGACGTGCAAGCCTACCATAGGCCATATTATAGCTTTACTCCTAGGGCTAAGAGATTAGTGAATACCCATAATACCGTAGTTTGAAGGCCTTCAAGTTTAAATTCCAAGGAAATACTAATAAAGATTAAAACGATTATTGTCACCTTCCTCTACGATATGTTAAAATAATTAATATTAATTGAATTTTTTTTACAAACTTTTATATGATTAAGAATAATATAAAAAAGTATAACTAAAATCCCTACAACCTTTTCGATATGAAGATAATACCCTTTTTAAACATTTGTAAGTAAATGGAGGTGTCCCCTTCTGATTTTTACTTACTATTTCCCGAAATATTTTTCTAAAGCACGCTAAGAATTATTATTCAAACTTCCTAACCTACACATCCACCTTTTGCGAAGTTTACAATAGCATAAAAAGCCACATTAAACATAACGTCCATCTTACTTAATACTATTCAGATTAGGTCACCACGAGGTGGACTACGATAATAGTAGGGGGGGAATTAGGAATTACTAATAGATATACTAAATCAATTGCTTAACAAACTTATACTATACCAGCAGGCAATGTTGAAGGCTCATACTAACAAAATTACACTTCATGAATAGGTATAGGTAGTCATTACAAGCGTTAGCGAGTTTGAATAAGCTCTATAACACCTAAATACTACCTGTAAAAACTTTTTAACCGGTTACTCTCCTTCATTACAACCGTAATGACTCATACTCTAAACTAGTTTATTATATACTTTCAAGTTGGCGATTTTCGTAAAATGGATAAAGAAAACCGTATGGGGGTTAGCTACAACAACCGCAAGTACAGCTATGGACGCTTTTAATACTGAAAATCTGGTATAACGGCTTTAAACTAAGGACTACAATAATATTAAAGCTAATAAAGACAAAGTTTGAATGTACCTATTAACCGTAAAAACTATCATCGTAATAGTGGTAAGAGATATGAAATTTGTAGTAAGTCTAGCTATTAGTTAACTCGTCACCCCCCCGCCAAGTATGATAATAAAAAGGTAATATACCTCATTTAATACTCTATCACCTTCGATTAGAACTACATAGATTATATTATAAACTTCGATGGCACGGAGGCTATCAAAGGTAAAAATAACCCTAAGCAAAGTAAATAACATGAAAACACTACCTTCAACACAGTTTAATAATTAGCTGACCACGACTTTATATACCGTTTGGATAGTGAAAACCCTTACCTTTGCCTTAATTAAACCCCTGACCCTTTATATATCTTTAACTTTTGCGATCGTTACGCATACTATACATTTTAAGGTATTATACCAGATAAAGGGCTAATAGGGTACTTAACAGGAGGCTATTTGTAGTACGTATTAGTACAAAAGGAAAGTACTACAACCATTAAAATTAACTGTAACGATACTAATAAGGCTAATGTTAACTTTAATCTAAGCAACCAACTAATGTCATCAAGAAAACCAGTAATTTAAATTATTATCTTAATCACGTTCTATTTACTTAAGTGTCTTACCCCTCTTCTCCTTTATTTAGAGTATATAGAAACCCATAACGTCAACGTTAATGTTAACTTCAATAAGCTAGTTAAAAACGGCTTCAGGTTTTCCCTCGCCTTTAAGTAAGGGCACCTATAGTTTCATCTTCAAGGTTTAGATGCAGCGGTATTGAACCTAACGAAGCCATAGATACGTTAACTACATCGGCGCTTTAACTACCCAGCTATTGACATGCTATAAAAAGTCTTGAAATCCGTAGTGCATGAAGATATGAAATAATTTTTCCTAAATATTATCGAAATAATTTGATATTATAACCAAACGTATAGATAAGCCCCCAAAAGATTTGAATTTATACTAAAACACAAGGAAAGCTTTGACTTCGAGGTATTTATTAATATATTTTACTTAAGCAACATGTTTATTTTTCATATCATTAACTACAAACTCTCTTTTTACGAAGCTAAAGTTTCAAAGTCTCTATTAACAAAAGATACGTAGGAAACGTTAAGGATATTGTGAATTAACACGTACTTAGACCCACCTAACGTTATCATTTACGATATCAACACCAACTTTACAGCAACGAAATTTTATAAAGATACTAAAATAATGTGAATTTAGTGTAGATAAATATCTGTAAAGGCCTATGAAGGTATTGGAAAAATTAAAAGGGTATAAGCGTTACTTAGCCAAACGTATAATAACCTTATATTAAAAGTTAAAAGCTTTACTTATTGAAAGACACGCTTTTAAATAGCGGTAAAGGACCTAAATGATACTGTAAACCCTAACGGCTTAATACTAACGTTACTGGTTTTTAAAACATACCCACACCTAACAAGTGAATTTCTGCTATTAGCAAGTATCCAGAAACGAGCCATGGCCTACTGTAAAACATTAAAGGAATTTAGAAAGGAATCGGCACGCCGCTAAGTCAACGACACCCTTAGTACCAGGAATGGTCTCACGATAATCGACGTACTTACCCTGTCGTTACAAAGTGAAATCCTCATATGGCCAGAGCTGTGTAAATAAGAGGGCCTATATAAAACCTTAAGTATCACCAACTTTAAGGTAGTTAATAAAACTATTAACGGTTCTGCACCTTTCTATACCACCTAGTTTAAACCCTACATTAGAGTAATTAACGATAAAAACCTTCATATTAAATGACTGAGCTAATATGAACCTTCTTCACTCATCATTGTCAAGCCGATAGAACGCCATCGATACGGACGACCCCCGAAAAGAAGGAATATTAAAAGGAAAAAAATACATACCAGGTCTCATCTACAATATTACTTGTGTAAATTAAATAAAAAATCGTAAATTTAACAATAAAGCTTCGAGTACAAAGAATTATAAAAACCTTCGGTAAACCTTTTTAAAAAAGTAACAAGGTTGAAATTAACAGCCTAATAACTTTAAGAGTTATATAGTTTATACTGAAGGTAAACTTCAACCTTCAAAACACAAATGTTACGATTTTCAAGTCGAGGATTATATACGAGGTTAAGGGCAAGACTACAGGGCGGCTGTACGAGAAGTTAAGTCTAATCGCTTAAGGATACGGTGATAAAGGCAAATATCAAATCCTTACGTAATGATGAACGATTTCAAGAATTGATTAATATTTAGTAATTGCTTAAATAACATGTTTACTAGCTGAAATTAAAGATAAGTTTACACTTAATAACTAAAATATAACGTAAGTATATATATAATTAGTAACTAACCTATAACGGATTATTTTACTACAATCACCACAAAACCTACAAGTTATTTACCCTCTGAGAAGAGTAATAAGATATATAAAGTTACTATATAGATTAGCCAAAATAAACATATATTAATTCCTAACCTATTAATAATAGTTTAAATTACGATTGTGAATTAAATCTTTAACATAAGATCTGTATATGCTAGTAACATAAAAGAAAGAATTTGGCCTAATAGTTATATATACTAACGATACCCTTTTCTTTGAAACGGCTAGCTTTATAACATCGGAACAGTGAGTGAATAAAGACTTTGAATTCTGTAATTATAAACCAATCATGGCGTTTGCAGAAAATAACTAACTTAACTTTAATGAATCGTCAATCCACAAACTTAGTATTAATACCGACCTCAATTTTCGCTAAAAGGGTTAGAGTGCTAATTTAACCACAATTAATGACAATGATGTATCTAAAACTCAATGATATCTCAAATAACGTACTCATAACAGCTATATCGCCACACGATACCAACCGAAAATATTCTACAACTTATCCATTACAATATAAATACGAAACCTAATAGATGAAAACTTTAACTGGTTAAATAAAAGTCTTAAGTAACAAATACGTAATTTGGACCAAAGGATTGATATAGCCTCGATTGACCTATAAAAAACCAAGTTACTAATTTTTACAAATAGATCCTTTACAAATAACACCATCTTATCTTTACAGATTAGTTTTTTAATAACCCTCGTTAATAAAAACAAACGAGAGGATCATTTTAATATTATCAACAACTTGATCCACTAAGTTTCTATCAAATATAAAAGTATTATAAGAAGCGTGCTGGTTTTCAAGGTTTACGATATAATGGCTGGCTTTAACACAGGCATAACAATATATTAAACCCTTAAAATTATTAGCAAATAGCCAAAGATTTCTCCTATCCCCGTAGTAATTTATACCGACTCGAAAAGCCTATTCTAAAGCATTTGAAAGCTTGGAACCGCCAGTAAAAACGCCTAATAATCGATTTAATGGTACTTTGCGAAGCCTATAAAGGCAGGGAAATCGAGGAATTTCGATGGATCGATGGGAAAGACAACCCTATTAACGCTATAACGAAGGCGTAACCGAAGAAGTCCCTTAAAAGGTTCGTGTGCAACAATAGGCATACATACATATCAAGGACTACAATAATGATCCGCCTGGCAAGGCCAAGTCATGTGTCGGGAAACAAAAATATGCTGACAAACTAAAAAACTACCAAAGAACTAACGATAACGACCTTTTTAATTGTCACAGCTAAATTGAAAGTTTACAAAACCCTGTAAAAAAAAAACTTTATATAAGAACCAATACTGTCGAAATTTAAAGCTATAGGGGAATTAAAGGAAAATGAGGTCAATTTCAATGCAAATAGGTTTAATTTCATATGGAAATCGACTAGAATTAATAGGTGTTTGACCAGTTAATAAGGCCCAATTCAACGGTTACCAAAACAAATTGCTTAACCATACTAGCATACGCGCACAGAAATAAAAATCCGCTAGTGTTGGAATAGTTATAATTATAATGTAGTAGGTGAACTTTACTTACAGTAAATTTCAATATAATGACTTCAAGTTAAATATATTGTTTTGTATATGCCTACTATAGTAGCTGTGAGTTAATTACTGTATACATTTACTTCATACTAGGGAATGGGCTAAACAATTAGCCATACAAATTACTGCGCAAACCGGCTAGTGGTCTGCTAAACCAAGAACAATACATCAACTACTTGAACAAATAATACTACTGTTACTTCGACCAAGCAAATCGACAACATTGCAACGTCTAAAGCCCTACCAATACTCAGGTTATATTCGCGCAAGCAGCTCCTTAACAGGTGCCCTCATACTATTCGTTCAAAACCTTAGGATTAACACAAGTTTTTACATCAATTACTATATACTTAACTCTGTTGAAAAGATAAACCATTATCTTTCTTCACTTACTCAGCAGACGTATACAAAAATTTTCCGAATTATATAATTTACCAAATTCGATATTAAAGCCTTTTCTTATAAGTTTCGTATTAAAAAGTAAGATAAATTCAAAATTTCGTTTCGTATATATTTTTGGTCATTTGAATGATTAATTAAATTGTTCTATCTTGTTAGTGTATCGGCTATCTTTTAAAGGTATATTAACAATTTTACGCTTTTTTCAAATATTTTTTTTGTTTTTTACATCGACGATATCTTTGTTGGTAGGGCTTTAGACATTGCAACGTTGTCGATTCGATTTGTAGAAGTAACAGTAGTATTCAATGGCCAAGTGGTGGATGTATTGTTAGGTTTGGTAGACCGCTACCCGGTTTGTACAGTAATTTTTATGGCTAATTGTTTGGCTCGTACGTTAGACTGAATCGGGCGTATACTGTACCTGCTTTATAGCCAATACAGTAGGCCTATACAAAATAATACACTATACTTACAGTAAGTATATTTAACTTTACTGTAAGTAAAGTCGACCCACTGTATTTCAAATACTACTATTACAACACTAGCGGCTTTTTAGTTTGTACGTACGCGTTAGTGTGGTTAACTAATCTTTCCCGGTAAGCGTTGAATTGCGACATTATCAACTAGTTATACCCTTGTTAATTTCAATGAACCTCTGTATTCAATTGTACCCAATTGTATGTAAATTGACCCTGATTGCCGTCAATTGCCCTACGGCTCTAAGGTCCGCCTTTATCGACTCCTACAAAAAGTTTTTCCGCTACAAACCTATACAATCTTTTACTTTAGCCGTGTCAATTAAACAAATAAATTTCGTCAATTCCCTGGCAGTTTTCCAGTTTATCAGAATATTTCTGATCGCTGTTACATCATCTGGGCTTTCTGGGCGGCCTATTAACGTAGCCTTTAATGCGTATTGTTAGCCTATTGCTATTTACCAACCTTTTAAGAGCCTTGTTAAGCAACGTTTTTGCTATAGCATTAGTAGGATTATCTTTACCATTGATTTATCGAAACTCTTTAATCTCCCTTTCTTTGTAGTCTTTAAAAAGTGTAATTACATCGATGATCACGCGTTTTCCGCTGGTGCTTCCGAATTTCGAAAAGTATTCGAATAGGCTTTTTAAGTCGATATAAATTACAACCGGGATTTAAGGAATTTTAGACTGCCTGATAATAACGTTAAGGGTTTCCCATAATATTATATCTACATTGAAGCCTGCCATTATACCGTAAATCTTTGATGTTAGTATACTTCGTATAATTCTTTTGTATTTAGCAGGGGTTTAGTAAATGAGGTTACCGATAATACTGAATTGTTTTTCCCGCTTATTTTTATTAACGAGGGTTATTAGAAAGTCGATTAGTAAAGATAAGTCGGTGTTATTTGTAAAAGACCTATTTGTAAAGATTATTGATTTCGCTTTTAATAAATCGATTAAAACTATATAAATTATTCGGTTTGGATTTCACATTTATTATTTCATCCTTTTGTTAAGCTAGTTAAAGTCGTCATTCATTGGATTTTGTATTTACGCTGCAACGAAAAGGTCTTAATAGGTCTTCAGTAAGTATAGGACAGTAATATAACTATTACAGAAACTCTTTTTTAGGTATTTTAGGCCTTGGTTATATTAGTTTTGTCGATTATAGCTAAGCTAGTAATCCAGCCCTTTTGGAGGAAACTAAATCTAGTATTAACTTTAAGTATACGAATTGAAGATCCGTTGAAGTTAAGTTAATTGCTCTTCGCTAACATTGTTACTAGCTTGTAATTTTAAAATTTGGAGTCATTAATCGCCTATTATTCCGATATTATAAAGCTAGCCATTCCGACGAAAAGAATATCATTAGTTTATATACCTATTAAGCCGAATTGTTTTTCCTACGTTATCAGTAAATAAGGGTCGAATATTAAAGATTTTATATTTCGCCGTAATTTAAGGTACGGTTAATAGGTTAGGAACCAATGGACGTTTGTTTAAGCTAACTTGTATTGGGGCTTGATATATAGTATTACTGTTTTTAAAGAGTAAATAGACCGTAATTCCCATGGCAATCATAATACTACGATCCGTTATAGATTGGTTGCTAATTAAGTATAAGCTTGTGTTATATTCTGGTCTTTCCACGTAAACTTGACTTTAATTTTAGCTAATAAACTTATTGTTTTAAGACCACTAAGCGTTAAGTAATTTTTTAATAGTTAGCGATTACGTAAGGATTTAGTCTTTGCCTTTATTGTCATATCCTTAAGCGATTAGACGTGATTTTTCTTACGGCTGCCCCGTGGTCTTACCTTTAACTTCGTAGATAATTTTCGATTTAAAAATCGCGATATTTTGTATATGGAGGTTAAAATCGTGTTTCAGTATAAAACGTACGATTTTTCGAGTTAATAGACCGTTAATTTAGATTTTGTTACTTTTCTTTAATGGTTTGTTGGAAGTTTTGATAATACTTTATATTCGAAACTTTAGTATTAAGTTTTCGCTATCCTTTTTTTTTACCCAAGTAGTATTATAGATACAACCTAGTGTATATTTTTCCTTTTTAACGTTCCTTTTCTTCTGGGGTCGTTTTTGCCGGCGGCGTTTTATTAGCTTATCGATAACAGGTGGAGGAGGTTCGTATTGATTCGTTTATTTAGTTTAAGAGTCTTTATCATTTGTATCCCTCATATAGGGCCTGACTTAGGTAGTACGGAAAGATATAAAACTATTAGTAGTTTCAATAACTACTTTAAAGTTAGCGATATTTAAGGCTTTATATAGGCTCTTTTATTTGTTCGGATCCCGTTATACAAGGATTTCTCTTTGTAATAGTAAAGTAAGTACGTCGATTGTTGTAAAACAATTCTTATTGTTAAGGGTATCATTAACTTAGGGGCCTGTTAAGTTTTTTTTATAGTTCTTTTAGTGTTTTTTTCGTAGACTATAACTTGTTTTTGGGTACTTCTTAATGACAGAGATTTACTCGTTAGTCATAGGTTCTTTTTAAAAACCAGTAGTATTAGTATTGTGTATTTAAGGTCTATAGTATTGTTTAGGATTTTTACCGCCATTTAAAGGCGTGCCTCCGAATCCATAACACTTTCAATTTCCAGTATAAGGATATTATACGTTTGGCGAAGTAGGGCGTATATCTTTTCGACTTTTTTAATACTTTAGTAAGCCTTTATAGGAACTTGTTTACACTGGATACCTATTATCTTGGCATTTTTTTTAAAAAAAAAAATCGCCGCTGTAAAATTGGTGCTAGTATCGTGGACGACGATACTAGGTGGGCTCAAGTACGTATTAATCCATAGTATTTTGAACATTTTTCACGTGTTCTTTGCCGAAATGGATTGTATGAACTTGACCTATAAAAAAAGGGTCCGAAGTTAACGACGTGAAAACTAGGATTTTTATCTAAGTAAAATATATTAATAAAAACCTCGTAATTGAATTTCTTATTGTTTTTCATTGTCAACTTCAATTTTCGAGGGGTTTCGGTATACGTTTGGCAGTGGTAGTAAAGCTTTTCGATGGCTTTCAAGGCATATTATCTCATATTTTTATATCTTGTGGACTTTAAGATTTTGTATAGCTTGTTAACGGTTCGGTAGCTAAAGCGCCGATATAATTAATGTATCTCCAGCTTCGTTTGGTTTGATACTATTATTTTAGGCTCTTGAAGTTGAAACTATAAATATACTTACTTAAAGGCTAGGAAAAACTTTGACTGTTTTTAACTAATTTGTCGGCGTTAACGTTAACATTAACTTTAAAAGTCTTTATATCTTTTAAATAAAGATTTAAATAAGTAAGAGACTCAAGAATATGGAACGTAATCGACCTAATAATAGTTTAAATTATTGTAATCTTTAGTATCGATAGTTTTTCACTTGGTTTAAAGTTAAATTTAGCTTTATTAGTATCGTAATGATTAATTGTAGTAGTCGTAATACTTTTGTTTCGAAGTACCACGTATTACGAATAGCCTTTTGTTAAGTACTTCGCTGCTCCTATATTTGATATTATAATTTAAAACGTGTGGTACGTATGACGATTATAAAGGTTAAAGATGTGTAATGAGTTAGGGGCTTAATTAGAATAAAGGCAAGGGTTTTTACTATTTAAACGGTATATGAAGGCGTAGTTGGCTAGTTACTAGACCGTATCAGGAGCAGTATTTTTATGTCGTTTGATTTTCTTAAAGGCATTATCATTATTAACTGGCTTTTCGCCCTCGAAGGTTATAACTTGATTTAAGTAGTCTTGTTTAGGATTTTTAAGGTATTCGATGTAGTATATTACCTTTTTTGTTGGTTAGTTTGGTGGAAGGGTGTCGAGTTAACCAATAGCTTAACTTTTTATAGATCCAAAATTTCTTGCTACTATTACAACAATTGTGTTTGATTGGGAGGTTCGTTTGAATCTTAGCTTTATTAGCGTTAACGCGGTTATTGTCTTTAGTTTGTAGTTAATAGATCGAACTTTAAGTGTTGGGAGTGCCCGTAACTATATTTGCGATCGCCGTAATTAATTACTATAAGGTCTTTTTCATTTATATCAGGGAAATTGTCCTCTTAAAGGTATATACTAAACGAGTTTGATATACGAATTATTACAGTTGTAAGCGAAAAAAGTAACTGGCTAAAAAAGTCTTTGCAGGTGGTATTTAGGCGTTATAAGGCGTATTTCAACTCGTTAACGCCCGTGAAGACTACTCATACCTGTTTACGAAGTATGGCTTCGCTAACTTATACTTTCTCTATTACTTTCTAGCATAATATTAACTTTTCAAGCATTTAATGAAGTACATCCATTAGTATTTCCTCCTTTTTCTTCTTTGATATTATCGTGGTTTACCGTGTAGTGGCTTAGTTTATATGGTATTAGGTAAAGTGGATGTCTTATTCGAAGTGGTTTTTTATGTTATCGTAAATTTTGCGAAAGGTGGTTGCTCGAGTTAGGAAGATTATGTAATAGTCCTTGATATTTTTTATGAGGATTTCGGGAAATAGTGAGTAAAAACTATAAGTGGAAACCTTTATTTACTCATAAATTTTTAAAAAAGGTATCATTTTCGAGTCGAAAAGGTTATGGGGATTTCTTTTATACTTTTTTACGTTGTTTCAAATTTTATCGAAGCTTGTGAAAAGTTTGTAGTTAATGTTAATTATCTTGATAGGTTTTAGTGATAGGTGGCGATAGTTATCTTTGTTTTTATTAATAGTGTTTCGTAAAAGTTTAAGTTTTAGAGTTACTGGACTATAGTGTTAGGGGTAATTGTCAATCGCCTGGCCTAAGCAGTAAAGTCTTGTGGTAGGACTTATGGTAGGCTCGCTCATGTAGGTAAACCTATTATGGAAAGGTTTTAAGAAACTTGGCTATTAAAGGGCTGGAGAGAGATATTGGCTTAAATGTTTTGAGAGATTTGATGATCTTGTTTAATTAACTGGTGTAAAACGTTAATATTAATAATTTTGGTCGCATAGGCAGTCGCTACTTTACCTGTCCTATTACCGTTAAGAAAGTACTTTTTACTTTTACGTAAAGGTGTTAGGTTGTCGATCAGGTTAATGGGTTTCTTATCGTTAGCCCATAAAGAGGTTTGACTTGGGTGGGGGTAAAGGGGAAATCTTTTAAAACATATGTAAGGATATGAAAGTTCTATAACGCCTTTACCTTCCACTCAAAGGTTTTAAGGATTAAGGTCTTAAGAGGTCTTTTTTCGTTGAGTTAGTTTAAAGAAAGTTTTAGCTAGTTTTAACAGTGTTTTTTCTAGCATATAAATCTTAAAGCGAGTAACCTTTTTTTTAACATAGCTATAACCGTACGTTGGATTATATTTTACATATTAAGATTCTAATAATTCAATAATTTACGGAAATTTTAAAAGGCGCGGGCACTGCAGCAGTAGTTTTCGCCGAGTTTCGTATTGAGAATATATTGGTTAACGTAATTGATTGGATAAGCCTCAGTCGAAGTCTCGTTAATATCCGTAATCTAAAGTTGTTTGTCGTAGTAGTTGACGAAACAGTTTCGAGGGCTTCGACTGCCCTTATATATCTTTCAACATGGTGATATTTTAATGTTTTAGCTTATATAGAACGTGTAGGGTGTGTAGGTCGAGGTATTTAGTGATCTTTAGGCGTGAGAACTTGGTGTTTTAACGTAAAGTTGCGTGGGAACTTGGCAACTTGGCGTTGGGTCGTATAGCGTGGCTTTTTTGGCGCGACTTGGCCATTTTTGGTGTTTTCGCTTAAAGTAGCGAACTTAAAAACTGATTTAGTGTAGGTGAAGTGTAAAGAGTAAAGTAGGGGTAAAGGTTTAGTGTAAAAGTTAAGGTTAAAAATTGTTGTTATAGGTAGAGGTCGAAGGTTGTTTATTTTTTGGCCATGAAACTTAGTTGTTTTTGCAGTAGTAGAACCCGTAGTAGTATTGACTAAGCCGTTTTCTAATTTGCTGAACTTTGAGATTTCTAACAGTTAATTTTAACTTTTTTTAAATGATCCGTAAAGATGTTTTAGTATTTTAGATAACGATATCATCGTTACCTTTAAGCTGTCGTAAAAACCGACGTAGCCTAGAAGTCTTTTCTATTTACTACCGTGAAAACCGACGTAGCAGTATAGGCCCTTCGCAAAAATTTTCTTTTACCTTGGTCTTTTATAAAGTGTAACCGGAAAGTAGTTTCTTTTTTTACTTAGCTTATCTGTACTCAACCTAATAAGCACTAATCAGTATTGGTAGAGCTTTAGATGTTGTAACGTTGTCGATTCAATTGATCGAAGTAACATTGGTATTATATGGTTAAGTAGTAGATGTATTGTTTTAGGTTTGGCAGACCGCTAGCTGGTCTATATAGTAATTTTATGAGCAATTGCTTAGCTTATACCCTAGATTAAATCGGGCGCCTAATGTACTTGCTTTGCAGCCAATACAGTAGGCTCGCACAAAACAATACACTTTACTTGCCTTAAGTATAGTCAACTTTACTATAAGTAAAGTTCACCTACTGTACGACAAATACTACTACTCCAACAATTTTAATATATTTCAACAATACCTTTCATAATTATAACCTTAAATTTCAAAACATATCAAATGATTTGAATGTTATATGTCTTAAGTTTTATATATTGAATATAAATTCGGCGTTGAAAATATTTAATACTTACAAATTATTATTAAAGATACAGTCAACATAAGTGGATATCATTATATATCCCTATAGTTAGTATACGTAGGTCAAGTGACAGTGTAATACATTGCAAAGTACACTCCTGCAGAGTGTACGATAATGTGTCACGCTGTATATTGCACTTTCAGAGTGCATCATACGTGGCGCGGTCTAGAAAGGGTGTTCCAAAGTGTATAGCAAAGTGCTACTGCTTGGATTAGAGGTTTATAACCTCTTATCCATGGTATACACTTTCTAAATGCTTGTTTCTAAACTTATCTATCTTTACAACTACAACATCAATCTTTATAGTTTCTATTTTGTTATATTAACGTAACAAAAATTATACTGATACCATTTAGTAGCCAACTTGGTCTACTACAAACAGTTAAAGAAAAAAAGAGACAAACCAAAGTTCAGTACCTATAATGGTATGTTAAAGCGGTCCCAATTGTTTATGATTTATTACTACACCTTATTAAAAAAATACGGAAGTATAAAATTACGCGGAAGCGTTTTCAAACCCCGAAAAGTAAAAAGACTATAAAATCTGGTTTAACTTTTTAAAAAACCACTTCAATATGATATTATCAACCAGTCGGTGCCCTATTTATTAAAAGCCCCATTATATTAACCGTTAAATCGTTTTAATACTTTAATATACCTGGGAATTTTTTTTAAAAAGCGTCTTATTACGTATTGAGCCACGTAATCTAAAACCACCAAATTTCGAAACCCTTCGTTCAAACCTATCAGATTTAAACGTAATACCTAAACCGTTTAAAAAATTTGAAAGCGGTTACGAATGTAATACCCAAACCGTTTATAACTAACAAAAGAGGTTATAACACGATATTCAAACCGTATACCAAATACGAACTAAGTCTTATATACCTGATCATATTTATGCACTTCCTATTTCCCTCCCTTTTCTTATTTACCTTAACCGCCTCCCTTCGCTCGACTTATACTGCGTATTTTAAATTTAGTACTTGCAACGTTTTAAGTTTTTCTGAAATTTTTAGATAATATATCATTAGTGAGCGTTAACGTAATTAACTAAAAACATCTAATTAGTTCATAGTTACGCTTTTCTTTCGTATTATTCAACTTTTATTTATACTAGGAAACGTTAGTAACCTTATTTTAACCGCTTTACTAAATTTATTTCCTTCGTATTTTAGTATTTGTATGCTTTTTCTTGAAATCTTTAACAAATCAAAATCCTAATTATAACTTAAAGCTAACAATTTACGTCGTTTTGACATTATAGGTATATGTAGGAATTACCCACCTCAACCGTTTCATTCCAAAACTATAATACCACCAGTAACAAACCTGGCAAAATCAAACGAATACATGAATACTTATTTACAAATACATTGATTCGTAGTAATATTTTAAATTATTTAAATCTTAACTTATAAAATAATAAGATGGAAATACTAATAAAAGATTTGAACCTTTTTACGGCAAATACGATACGTATGTTATTAATCCAATTTTCAACTACTATAACGATCATATTCAAGGAAGCGACATCTTCGATGATTTGAAGGAAGATTTTGTAAATTAGATGCCGTATATATAATATATGGCCGATAATACGATTTCTCAAATATTACAAAAACAACTACGGAGTAAAGGTATTAATACGACCGGTGGTAACAATAGCCGCATTACAAAGGCCTTATTAATAACAACCAAACTCACTTAAATACTGAAGTGGACGGATAATAAAGTCATAAAAGTAAAGTTTATAAAAGGATACTGTTTGAAAAAGCATTAGGTTCGCTTATTTAAAATAATAAATCGAAACAAAAAAGGCCTTTATAAATAGAAAAGAGGTGTTTAGTGAAACTAAACGCCTGCTACGACGTAGAAACAGAGTTGGAAAAATTGACGTAAAAGAAGGAAATGCCGCAAAGATTATCCATAACGTAAGTTGAAAACAAACCCTCACTGAAAAGTAATTTTAAATAAAAAACAAAACGAAACCAAGTTCTAAATGTCGTTAAAAATTAGTTTAACTATGATAAAAACAACTCGGATGAAAAACCGCCCCGTTTTAGGAAATAATAAACGGCGTAAAACGTTAATACGTACTTTATGCACTAATGCCCACCAACCACGACCCTTACCATAAACCTTTACCACAACGCTTTCCTATTAATAGTAACCACCCTATAAAGCTTATCAACTTTACTGAGCTTCAAAATAAGTATAAAAATTATAAAGGCAAACCATACAATATATTCGATAATATAATACATGTAATACTAAATACATATAATAGGTTAAAAATTAAACCGTTCCAATTTTACGTTACTTTATCCGGTATACTATTTGAATAAGCTAAGGAATGATACAAATATTACCTTACCTTTGAAAAAATATTTACGAAGTATTACAACCGCTCAAAATCATATTTCGATATGAAAATCAACCAAAAACTTTATGATAAAGACTAGATTGATATCACCTGGGAATCCGTGAAGAATTCACGCGAAAACGTTGATCAAAAACTATAAAAGGTATTTAATACTTTGTTAACGAGATTCCGCGAGTATTAGTTGATCTTTGGACCGAAATATAAAAGTAATAGACTATTTATCTAAAAGTGATGAAAATATACTGTGGAAATCCAAATTTCGACTCCATACTATTTAAACCCGAAAAGAACTTAAAGGCCTTTTGTATAAATCTTAAAATATCGTTCGAAACATCCATACGCCGACACGAAAACCTCAGAATAATATTTATAGCCTACAAAAACAAAAACGAGGGCAAAATTATTAAAGAAACCCTCGTTAAAACTATCTATTAATTCCTAAATCAAAGATTTAACGTATACCTAAAGTAAGAAGAGCGCCTTAAGTACAGCTACTAAGAAAGAACATACCAGGGAGGGGCCTTGGTAAAAAAGGGCCAAAAAAATTATACGGCTAGGAATGAAATATACCGCAGCTATAGCAATATTTAAGAAGGGATATAAAGAAACTTACGGATTTTTAAAATCGTTATATCGTATACAACAAGATTAGCTGCTAATTTACAAATTACTTAGATTACAAATAGATTCTGATGAAACGATAATTTCAAGTCGATTACTTATTCAAGTATTGAAAGGAAGTTAATTTTGTAACGTACGTAGCCGAGTATAAAGGCGCAGAAAATAAGCTAAACTCTTACTTATACGAATATACTTTCGGAAAAACGACTTTAAAGGTAATAATGCTTAACTAATAACTCAAGACAATAAAAACACCCAACGTATTTTCATAAGACTATAGAACACCTCCTTCTTATATAATATAAGCCTGAATTATGAATACGGAGTATTAAACGCCTATATAGCATCGTAATTTCCGCTTTTAAATAGGTACGGCAACCGATTTCAAGGTATTATGCCTAATACCGATGCGGCCGAAATCTTCACGGCCAGAAAGCGACAATTCAACGCGTTCGCGACGAACTTCCCAAAATTTCAGCTCAACCATATAGGGGAATATCGAAAGGTTCTCTTCGGTAAAGGCAAAACGTTATCGTTTAGCATAGTTCTTATAGATATATGATTCGAACCGGTTAAGTTTTACATAACAGATTTTAAAACGTTATTCCTTTTTTCGTTGACTAATATAAATAAGTTTGGAGTTAAGGTTCGGAATATGATTAATTAACTTATTAGTGTTTTGGATAATATATTCATATCGTTTCAGCTTAACTTCGGCTACTTATGGTTTTTCCCCAAAGTACGTACGATTAAAGCTCTTTATTTAACGTAATCAGAATTACAAATATTATACCGCCAATTCGAATATCCAATTACAAAACGACTTTTACGGCTATTTTATGCCGTAAGTTATACGGATATAGGAAATGACGTATTTAAAGTCATTGAAAAGTTTTTCTATAAATACCAGTTACACTTATAAGCTCCAAGGCATTTTAAGTTCCGCGTTTAAGACGGCGTGAACTTTAATTACAAGGTAATTATCGATATTATATACCTAAATAGTTAGCCGGTACTATATACTGTTAATGCAACAATATAATTTTGAACCGCTAAGTTTACAATATACGTTTCCGCTATAAACTATTGAAACACTCTAGTTCACTGTTGGTTAAACGTTTTCTTAGGTCCTTGAAATTATATTACTCACGACGTTAACTCGGCCTTTGATTCTACTAAGTAGTATACTAAGGCCAAGATCGCCAGTAACGAATGTGAACAGATATTAGTAGAAGTACCATAAAGTACTAACAAGTGTAAACGGTATTATAAAGCGTTCAAAGAGGAGTATATGATATTGTCTAAAAGGTTAAAGGGTATTGATTTTAAGAAATCTATTTTATAAATAGCGGTTAACGTATTCAATAACACTTTCAGCCCGAGTTAATTAATCTTTACACTCCTTATTTTCAGTATTTACGTAAGAATTTATACAACCTTTATTCCGTCGATAACCATAGTATAAAAGACGAATATTATAGTAAAAGCCATAGTAGCTTTGCGTTTCCTGCGGGCCAAAAACGATGTTTTAAAAGCGTTAGCTATAAAAAATAGTCCAAATACGACTGGCGTTTTAAAACTACCATTACAGTCTAAGTTTTTAGTTTAAAAAACTAAAGACAGATGTACTATCATTAGAACAATAACCGAATTTAAAGGCTATAATATATTCGTAAATTTACCAAACGGTGAAAATTTGAGTCGCTAAATAATAATACTAAAATATAAAATAACAAAGGCAAAAAATAACGGTTTAAAACCATAGTTCGACTAAAACCACCGACGAAACAATTATTAAAATGAAGAATCCAAACCGTTCCCAATTTTGATACACCCCTTAAATCGCACTTCTGACCCGTTACCACTATACGAAAGCGACCCATTTATACCAATACCGTCAACACTTCGCCGCTAGAGCTGCCATTTTGGATTAAAACCTAAAACAACACCTTAAAAACCTTATCGTGAACTCTTTTATTATATAAAAGGAGATGTAAAACTGCGATCTTAGCTTAAAGCGCTATCGCGAAAGAATTATTATCGCCTTAAGCGCCTCGTTCGAAAAATCCACCTAAACGGAAATCTTTACATTAATAGAATAAAACCTTTTTCGTTTTAAACGGTTGAACCCAATAGTCCACAGTATCTATAGAATTTTCCCTATTCGCCTCGTATACGAAGCTAGGGAAAAAACCAGAAAACTATACGAACAACCCCGCCTAATTGTAAAAGGGTATAATGATGATGGCAAAAAGAATATTATAACATGATCGTCTATTTCACAACGAGCTAATCACCATTTGATTTTTACGTTAGTAACCTTCTTTAATATCCTTTACAACTTATATATTAAATTCCCTAACATTACACATCTTTATATACTATTTAAGGAGCGATTTAAACGACGTATTTACGTTAATATGCCTACGAATTTGCAATAGAACTCTACCTATTTAAAAAGATCTTAATTATTGTAAAAAATCTTTACGGATTAGCTAAAATTAGTATTTATTGATATAACACTTATTATAGGTATTATAAGGAACGGCTTGGAATATCCAGCTCGACTTTCGACCTATATCTATTGGTTTCGACGATTCGTTTCAACGACTTTATACTAACGGGTATATAAACGGACGACACGTTGATGTTTTGTA
Organism: Anisogramma anomala; assembly: GCA_038502455.1. NCBI lineage: Eukaryota > Fungi > Ascomycota > Sordariomycetes > Diaporthales > Gnomoniaceae > Anisogramma > Anisogramma anomala. The sequence continues at coordinate 6,699,663 of JASMMZ010000004.1, read as the reverse complement.
ATGCGTCGGTTTTTGTATTTTAAAAAGGGAAACTTTTAAAGGCCGGCCTAAAAGCGAAACCCAAGACGTACCTAACGTAAAACCATATAATTAAATTTAATGGCGTAATAATCACTTTTCGAAACTTCTTTTTGAGTCTTACATAAAAAGAGTAATTGGATAAAGTTGCTCTTATTATTTTTAGTAGTGTAAAACAGGCCGACAAATATAGATATTAACGCGTACGTGGCGTTTGGTTGCTTTAATAGTATAATGGGAAGCGGCTTTCGACCTTTTAATCGCCTCATAATGCTAGACTGCATTATTAAACAATATATATAAGGTGTTGAATAAAAGCTTTACGTGGCAAATACACAATTAAAACCGCGATTTATAATTTGTAACACTGAATATACGTATAGCAAAGCTATTTGTTTTTACTAATGGATCCTTTACCAAAAATACCGATTATAACTCGTAAATAAGGTTTATCCTAATTCTAGGTAACGAAACACCAGCTCGAAACGGGTTCACGCTTCGTGGAAATATTATTTATTGAAACTTAACCAAGTGTAGGCAGTTACCAAAAAGCGTCCTAGCATCGGAAATCCATAATATAGTTAAAGGTTTCGATTTAAGAATTACCATAACGATAACGGTCCGCATAATTATTTGCAATTTTAATTTAAAACCTATCCCTATCGTTATATATATTGATTCCTTTTCTCTTTAGGAATATCTGGTTAAATTTAGCATTACGAACGAAAAACGTTTGATAATCAATAATATAACTTTACGCGAGTTATATAAGTGTCTGGAAATCGAAGTAACGAGGTAAATCGATGGAAAATCCAACCTAATGGATATAATAGCCAAAAAGAACCCGAACGAATTATTAAAAGCGTCAATATCAACTAGTATATTGTTTATTAATATTATAGAGAAAGTTTCAAAAATTCAATAAATCTGATATTCTGTGCCTTACTTTTTTTTACGCTATTACACCACTTTAGACGATTTACAGCGGTTCGAACCCCATTATTTATAAAGCTCCCCGCATTATACCATGGTATATAACTTGTAATTATATAGCTTTTACAAATTTTCACTTATTTATATCTACTATTTCGTACCACTACTAACATAATATTACTTTTTATTTAATTTAGCTATACTAATTTCAATCTTTTCTTTTTTTCATTTTAATTTACAATTTCGTATAACTTTGACCACAGTGTCACTTTTTATGTTATATATTTTAAATCTATTTTATTAGTTACATTTGTCACTTACATTACAATTATTTTTGTGAAAAGCCATAATATTACTGTGCAACATACTACATTATTTCTAGGCGCACTGGATTAGCCAAAAGGGGCAGCTATTTATTGTTAGAAAATGATGGAAAAAGCAATGTCGTCACGTTCCCACCATTTTCCCCATCGCTCTACCCCTTTATATTAGCGCTACCGTGATTGCTATTATCTACGCCGTTGTCGGTATTAACAAGGAGGTGGCACTGCGCCTTAGGCCATATACCCTTAGACAAATTCGCGAGGGGGTTTTTACCTTCCTTATGGCAACACAAGATAACGTCGTTAAACTTGCCTACGTAGTATATGCATAGGCTCCACTTTTATGCGGTAATAACGGTTTTTGACTCCTTAATCCACCGGTTAACGTCTATTACTAATTAATATCAGTATATTTTAGTTATTTACGAACGTGGTTATTTTGAAGAACGTCTTGAACATTATTTCTTTGAAAGTGGAGATTTTGGAAAGCAATTGAAAATGTAAATATAAACTTACCATAAATTCGGTGGACATATAACACAGCTTCGACCCACAGCCCTAGGATTAACGAAATGGGGGCGTATCCACTATCAATCCGCTTGTAACGGGGGTACCGAGCCTAACGACCCCCACTTTCGTAATATTCGTTAATAAACTTGCCCGCGATTGCGAATGCGATACATGTCACGCAAGGCGTATTTATTGGCGGTCTGAGGCTACGGACCCAGATACGCCGTTTTAACGCCTTAAGTATCAAAAAGGCCCCGTAACGTACCTTAGAGATGCGTAACTCGAGGCGGCGGAGGAGGTCTGTCTCGATCTCCTCGTTTATAAAAACATTAAAGGCAAATAAATGGGTGGGTTTAATAAGTACAAACTGCGGAATAACTCTGTTAGGCTACGTTTACGGCATAAACGGGTCCCCGCGGGTAAGGGGGTTTTCACCTACGGGGAAAGGGTAAAATTAATAACTTTAGAAACTTTCTACTCCTCCCTTTAGGAGTTAGGGGAAATAGGGAGTAAAAGGGAGGAGGAAAGGCTGTAGTGTTGTAAAAGGCGGCGGCGGCGGCGGCGGCAGCAAGCAACAAGTCCGAGGGCGAGATAGCGATAAATAAAATGGTTCCTAAAAAGGGGGGGCTATAAGTGGTGGTAGTGGTAGCGGTGGTGATAGCAATAGAGGCAGCGGCGCGTCGGCGCTTACGCGCCAAACGGTGCCTAGAAGTCTAATTTTTACGCGGTATCTATTTAAAGTCGAGGTTAATACATGGGAATTATTCAAGTAACCTACCTACAAAAGCGGTTTCAAATAATTGAATAAAATATGGGGTTAGTTTTAATCAAATGGAGACTTATATTAGCTTTAGGTACGCGCCGTCAAAGGGGAAAAGGGAGGTTTTACTTAAACCGATAACAATATATCTTTTTATACTAATCCAAAACACATAACGGTATAATTACCCCTACACAATCACCCTTATAGCACTTACGCAATTACACTCGTATCGAAAATAACAGAAAATGCTATTAAAAACTATATCGCGACCGATGGGTTATACCAACCAAGCCCTTATTATAATTACCACTTCGGCTTAAAAATACTACTTCAAACCTTTATAATTCATACATTAACTACACTGTTACTATAAAACTATAAATATGAACTACATTATAATGACACTGTCACTACACCAAACTATAGATATAGGCTACATTACAACTATATTATTACTATTAGACTATGGGTAAGAAACGTAAAAAAAGAAAGAAAAGATTGCTTATATGGATATTATTATATATCCTTATAATTAGTATACGTGGGTTAAGTAGCAGTGCACTACACTATAAGATACACTCTTACAGAGTACATGATAACGTGTTACGCTGCAGATTTCATTTTTTTAGAGTGCATTATACGTGAAGCGGTCTAAAAGGGGTGTTTCAGAGTATATAGCAAAGTACCACTACCCGGATGAGAGGTTTATAACCTCTCATCCGTGGCATACACTCCTTGAATTCTTTTTCTTAAACTTGGCTATCTTCACAACTACGATAACAATCTTTATGATTTCTCTTCTGCTACATTAAGTTAATGGAGACTTTATAGACAACTTACTTATAAACCCGGAAAATTTACGTGTTATTCGTAAATATGCGAGTTTTATATTCATATTAAATGTAAAGTTTTTTTTTTCGAATTCTTTAACTTTTAACAATAATTAATTCATGGTCATTTTACGATTATTAGGCCTTTAATTCTATTTAATTGGAAAGGTACCACTTTTTGTTGGAGACTTAAAAAGGAAGTCGTTTTCGAATAACTTAAGCTTAGCTTCCTTTCCGATCCCGTTTTCGCCTAGTGAGATCCCGACCGCGACACTTCTTTTAAAAGCTGATTGCTTTAGCTACGCTTCGGATGGCTGTTTGCTTTAACGTTATAATTATTGTAACCTACGCCTAGTGGCATATTACTTTCGCTTTTTTCCGCCTATCGAATGAAATTACAAAATTTATGATAATAATTTATTTGGAACTATAAGTTGTTTGGATGCGTAAAATGTGGAACTTTGGGCTGCGACTCGTTCATTTACTATTTTTAAAAATTATAAAATTTGGAGTACTTTATAATTATATAACGACTTTCTAAACGATAATTTCGTTAATTAGAACGCCTTTTCTATTTCTTTTTCATTGCTTTACAATGAAGGAGCTAATTTTATACGACCTAATATAATATCTCAAAACAATTAGGATATTTTAGAGGTCTTATCGACCCTCGTCTTTTAGGCCAGGAACTTTAACTTTCACGCTCCGAATAGGCTATTATTAAATAGCCCTTGCGCATGTATATCTCCCTATTAATCGTCTCTAACTAATATATTTCAAAAGATTAGGAATTTTTCATTAATATTCACCATTTAAATTGCCAAAACGCCGTTATTACCCATTACGTTATCTATTTCTGCTTTATTCATGTAATACGTATAAGCGACGGGAGGTTCCCTACCGATATTTGTATTAAAGATAACCAGATACTGAAGGTTTTAATTTCGGAATATTAAGTAAACGACCATGTTATTTTGAAATTTAGTAACCATATTTGGGTACCAGTTCATGAACCGTTTGGTATCGCGTTAATATAAGTTATTTACGATTTACTTTTTGCTAGTCATCTAGGCCATAACTTTATTAACGTTATTATTATTGAAAAGTACTTTTAGCACGGGTTAAATCGTTCGGTCCAGCGATTTTACCGTAATTACGATACTTATTAACGTACGATTTATTAAAGATATCGTCGCAGAGGCTTTTCAAACCTTTAATGGTTTTTAAGCGGTTTTAAAACGAACTTTTTATCGACTTTATAATCGATTTCCCTTAAAACTATGCCGGCAACTTATGCTACCTTATCATTATTATAGATTGTTTCAATAAAACCATTAATCTCGAGGTCATAATTATTATCAACGCTAAAACTTACGTAAAACGAGGTTTAAATTATTATTCACCATTTTTCAGATTATTCTATGTAATTGTTAGTGATTGGAATTTAAATTGGACCGATAAGTGTTGGAAATGCCTTTACAACTTAACGGTGGTAGAGTAGCGTCTAAATACTATCTTTTACCCCAAAACCGACAGAATCACCGAACGCGTCAATTAAAAAGTTCTAATATACCTACATTATTTTGTCGTTTATATTCAATTTAAATGGAGTCACTTGTTACTGGTTACCAATTGGTTTTGATTAATAAGAGCACAACTACTATCGGTATTAGCCTGTACAACGCTCACTTATCCCAGATATGAAGCCGCGTATAAAAACCGAAGAATTTATTCAAAGGATACGTAATACTACGGAGTTCATATAAGCTATAATGGCGGTCATACAACAACGCATAGAGAAGGCCGCTAATAAACAACGCTCCCCCTTCAAACGATTTTGGTTCGGTAATGAAGTCTAGATTTTTTAGAAAACTATAAGCTAAATAAGTTTTTTAAAATCTTAGTTAACTTTACTATAAATACCGTACTATATATATTATCGATCTCGATGTTATCGAATTCGATGTATCGGGAGAGAAATATCCCCGGTTTTATATAAACTAACTTATCTGAACTACTTCCAACACGCTTTTAAGTTAATGAGCCCGTAATGTTTAACTACTAATTTTCGATATTATAAGTAACAACGGCGAAATAAAACCGAAATACCACGTCAACAGTATTTTAAAAATCTGAAAAACACATTAAATTAGTCTTCCCTAACTTAGCGACCCTCTAGAACAACAAGTATGAATTAAATGGGTAGTTTACATATATCTATTTTAAAAGCTGTTTTTAAATTTTCTAAATACGGCGGTACTTAATATTTCATAATTACGTTATAGGTTAGCTAAATACAAGAAGAAGCCCTTCTACCTATTCAATAAACGAATTTAAAATATTATATTTTACATTACTAAACAGTATATAAACCGCTATTTTACGGGTACCAAGTATAAACTTAACTTGTATTAACAATATAACTGAAACTACTGAAATATATTATCTTATTTTCTCCCATTAAAACCCAAATTTCTACTTATACGGTCTAACTTATTATCAATGCGACTTAAAACTTTGCCCAATTGTTTAATCATTGTTAGTTACGTATCATACCTGATTTTTAACCGTGATAGCCATATTGACTTTTAACCTACCTATTTACCTGAAAATGACGCTCCTCGTTTAGAAGCTATATGTCCTATAAGCTACCGAAATATATAGGGGTAATAAGTATTAAACCTACCTTATTAGGTGTGTCGACCTTTCTTACGTTGTCCGACGAATTTTCATCGTCTTTTTAACGATGATAACCTACGTTTAAACATTATTTAGTCGTTTACTAACACTTAGAAAACGCTTTAGAAATAAATAACTTACTTCGATTTAAAGTATCAAAGGCTAAATAAGTTTTAGAAAGCTCTTTTACGACTTTATTTATACCGGGGTTTCAGTCTGAGGAAGTATAATTATAACCAAAGTTATAACCCTTTACGCTAATGAAATACAGGCGGTAACGAATACCGGTATTAAACCGTTTATTATAAATTATACAAATTGAACTTACCTTCGGTTTCCTATGAAAACCTTTTGGGATTGTACGCTATTTTATGAACATATTGAAAATATTTTTATTCGTTTATCCCTTTTCATCATTTATTAATAATATAATAGGCATAGAATTTTATACTTGTTAACAGGAACTAAAAAAAAAAATATAAAACATATATATTTATGTTTTAAAGCCCTTATTAACCATTATAAACAACTATAAATTTCTTTCAAGAATCGTTAACGATAATAACAAAAAAATCAAGGGAACTCAAAGACAATTTATGGGATTAGTAATGGTATTGTTTTTTATAAGAAGGTGGTTATGAAAAGAAAGTTTTGTGTTTTTAAAAGAGAGCCTATGAAATTATTTATAGGGAAGGCTACAACGGCGCTTTTTATACGGTACTTGACCGTTCGATAACTTAAAACCTTTTATACAATGCTACGGTGTTTTAATCTGTTTCAAAACGGTTATTTAGCACCTATTGTACCTCTTAGTTCGTTAGCATCTTTTACCTCCTTTTATACTATACCGGGAAGGGGGGGAGGGTTGGGAGGTAATGTCATAAGCTGGTATCTAAGCCAATAATCACCATGAATCTAACCCTAGTAGTTGCTATCTATACTCCTACGGTACTTTAAAGCTGCTTGAAAGTTGTACGGAAACATACCCTAATCTGTCACGTGACCGGGTCACTCCTTTTATGTAGCTCTATAATAACTCCTTAGCAAGGGTTTCTACTTTCCTCTTTATCGAGGATTATATATAGTATCCGACCACCTTAAGCAACAGCTCTGGCCTTAGTCCTTTCTCATTGAGTAACCTTTTTATATAATTTGACTTTAACTATATATTAAATTACTTTCCACATATTAATTGTCCAGTAATCGAAAAACTTATGAGAATATTTAAAGATACGAATATTACGGCCTAATTCTTCGCCGAGGTTTATATAGAGGATATATTAGCCAACATAATTAGTTATATTATTAGTTAAATATTTTTCGATATTCTTCATTCAATTTTCTTTATCGTAATAGTTGATAAAAACAGTTTCAAAGGCTTCAATTTCTTTTACATATTCTTGACTGAGTGTTATATTAACTTTTTAGTTGGTAAGTTGACATTAATTTAGGTAGAAAGAGAACTTAGTGGTTTAATCCAAGGAACTTGGCGATTTGGGATTATAAGAACTTAATAATTTGACTTAAATCCATGCAACGTGGATTTCTTGGCGCGACTTGACGATTCTTGGTACTTTAGCTCGATTTAACGATTCTGACGATTGACGATCTCGTGATATAAGGGGAGGGAAAAGATTGGTATAGGAGATGAGGTTTGGTGTAGGAAATAGGGTCAAAGATTGTATGTTGTTGTTGTTTGTGGTTAAAGGTTGAAAGTTGTAGGCCGTGGGACTTGGTCATTTTTATAGTAGCAATACCCTTAGTAGTACTGACTTAGTCGTTTGCTAACTTGAATATTTTTAAGAGTTTTAACGTTTAATTTCAACGTTTGTTTTGAAGAAGGATCGGTGAAGATTTTTTAGTGTTTTAGATAGCAATATCATTGCCACCTCCAGGCTACAGTGAAAACCGACGCAACATAAAAGTCTTTTCTACTTACTTCCGTGAAAACCGACGCAGATCATAGAGTCTTTTCATAATAATCTTTCTTCTACCTTGGTCTTTTAAAAACGTAACCGGAAAGTAGCTTATTCTACCTAGCTAATCTGTGCTTAACCTAATGAATACTAATTCATATTAATAGGCCTTTTTTATTGATAGGCCTTTAGACGTTACAACATTATCAATTCGAATCGGTTGAAGTAACAGTAGTATTGCGTGGTCAAGTGATGGATGTATTGTTCTAGGTTTAGCAGACCGCTATCCGGTCTGCATACTAATTTGTATGGCCAATTTCATGGCATGTACCCTGATGTAAATTGAGCGCATACTGTATTTCACTTGACAGTAGACCCACAAAAACAATACAATCAACTTGTAGTCAGTATAGTTAACTTACTTATAGTAAAGTTCATTGACTGCACTGCAATTACTACTGTTCCAATATAACTGATGATATGTATAAATATCTAGATTGATAAATATGTAGGCTATAGACTAAAAGTAGTCTAGCTTGGTTCCTTTCAATACCATACATTATTTATTTGCATTCGTTTTACCTATACAAATCTATTAGTAAATAGAGATACTAGAAATTACCTATTTCACCAGTAAATTCCTACCAATTATATTTTCTTAAGTAATATATATTATATGTTTCCCATTGATGTATTTATTCAAATAAAGTAGTATTATATATAAAAAATCATATATGTTTCAATATAGTATTCGTATACAATGATGTTGATATTAAGGTAAGTTATGAACAAAATTGTATACGGTTGAATGACAGCGTTATAATGTTTGATTTTGTCAAATTAACGGGAGTAAATAAAAAAAACATAGTGACTTTGGTTTTTGAATCAAAGTTTTATTGATAGCGTTATACCATTCATAATTCGTATGTATCAAAATGTGAACAGTTTAAATTCAATGAAAAAATCATTCAAAATTGTGAATTATTTATATATTGTAATGTAATAATTAAGTTAGAGTTAATTCCTTTCTATTTGTATACGCTATTATATATAACAAACAAAATTCTTGCGAAAATCAATAAGATTATCTGTAATCATAAACCGAATACCGATATTGATACCCGTATTAAAGCCGGCGAAGCGTTACGTAAGAACCAGGTTATAAGTAAGAATCAAGTAGCTATCTCTGCCGCAACTCAAACATAAGCTGTAGTTCTTACAACGTTGAATTTAAATTTATGTTACTTAAGTTGGGCGCTGTTTATTACCATTTCCTGTTGACAAGCCTTAACTGATAAGCCTTTAGACGTTGCAACGTTGTCGATTTTAATTGGTTAAAATAACAGTAGTATTGCGTGGTCAAGTGGTGGATGTATTGTTCTAGGTTTAGTAGACCGCTATCCGGTCTGCACAGTAATTTGTATGACCAATTGCTTGGTCTGTATCCTAGTGTGAAGTGGGTGCATACTGTACTTGACTTACAGCCAATATAATAGGCCCGCCAACAATACATTCAACTTGTAGTTAGTATAGTTAACTTTACTGTAAATAAAGATGATCTACTACACTGCAAATATTACTATTCCAATACTAGCGGCTTTTTAGTTTGTATGCGTACGCCAGTATGTTTAACCAATCTTTTCCGGTAAGCGTTAAACTGCGACCTCATTAACTGGCCAGACGCCTATCAATTTCAATTAACCTCCGCATCAAATTACACCGATTTTCAATTAAATCAACCCCAATCGCCGTCAATTGCCCCACGGCTCCGAGGTCCGACTTTATAAACTTTTATGAAAAGTTCTTTCGCCACTAACCTATACAAACATTTAATTTATCCGTGCTAATTAAATAAGTTGTTATCATTAACCTCCTAGCAATCTTTCGGTTTCATAATACATCCCCGACTGTTGTTATTACGTAATTTAACCTTATCGGGCGCCCTATTAACGTAGCTTTCGATACGTATAATCAGCTTATTGCTACCTATAAATCTTTTAAAAGTCTTATTCGATAATACTTTCATTATAATATTAATAGTATTATCTTTCGTATTAATATACTGAGAATCTTCAATCTCTCCTCCTTCGTAAACTTCGCGAAGTGCTTTCATGTCGATTATCAAGCTTTTTTTTCGCTAATAGTTTTAAGCTTCGAAAGGTATTTGAACAGGCTCTTTTAATCTATATAAATCACTACTGGGATAAAAGGAATCTTCAATTGTCTAGTAATAACGTTAAGGGTTTCCTACAATATTATAATTATACTAAAACCCGCTATTATACTATAAACATTTCAAACTAATACACTTCTTATAATTATTTTACATTTGATAAAGATCTAGTAAATCGAGCTACCGATAATAATAAACCAATTCTATCGCTTATCTTTATTAACCAGAGTCATTCAAAAACCGATTTATAGAAATACGTCAGTGTTATTTGTAGAAGCCTTATCCGTCAAGATTATCAATTTAACCTTCGTCAAGTCGATTAAAACAATATTAATACCTCGGTTTATGTTTTGTATTTTTTACTTAAACCTCTTATTTAGCCATTTAAAGTTGGTACCTATCGTGTTTTATATTTATACCGCGATAAATAGGCTGTATAAAGCCTCCGGTTAAAATAAGCTGGCAATATAACTGATATAATCACGTTATTTTTGGTACTGTTAAGCCTTGACCACGTTAGTTTTATTGATTATAGCCAAATTAATGCCTTGACTCTTTTGGCGAAAGCTAAGGCCAGTATTAACACCACGTATACGGATTAACTATTTATCAAAGTTAAATAAGCTGGTTTCCTCTAACGATATAACCAACTTATACTTTTAAAACTTAAAGTCTTTAATCTCCTTCTATTCAGATATTGTAAAACTAGTTGTTCCAACAAAAAGTATATTGTCTATCTAAATACCCATGAACCAAAATCTTTTTTTACGTTACCAAAAAATACGGATAGTATATAAAAAACTATATACCTAACCGTGATTTAAAATACGATTAGAAGGTTCAAGATTAATGAACACCTACTTTATCTAATTCGTATAAAAACTTAATATATTGTAATACCGTTTCTAAAGGGTAAATAGGCCGTAATTCCTGTAGAAATTCCCACAGTATAATCCGCTATAAATTCATTGCTGATTACATATAAACTTATGTTATATTTTGGCTATTAAGCATAAACGTGCCTTTAGTTTTAATTACCAAACCTACTGTTAACGCAACCATTAAAGGCTAGTCGATGTTTTGAATTATTAACGATTACATAAAAATCTAGTTTTTATTTTTATTTCTGTATCCTTAAACGATTAGGCGTAATTTTTCGTACGACCGCCTTATGGTCCTACCCTTAACCTTGTGAATCCATGTTATGACTCAGATAACGGTTGGGTCAGGAAACAGGCCGGCAAGCAGCCGAGCTACTCAGAGCCAAGTGTTCAATACATCAGGCGGGGAATACACAGGGATAGGGTTACGCCTAAGAATAATCAGGACATAGGCAGCATAGGCAAGAGACCACCTATTCTGCCTAACAACATAGGCAAGTGATCCCAGACTGAAGAGCTGGATATATAAGGAATACACTCTCTATGCATTTCCTAGATTCAGTAGATAGCTCTTTAGTTGTCAATCTAAGTATTCTCCCCAGAATAGCTTCACAGCTTTTGATCAGCACTACTAGAAAGACGTGTCGTTAATATTGTATTACGCATACCTCTGCAACCGAACTGCTAACATAAACTCCTCTAACTACTACTGATACTCACGGGTATTTAGTGTAATAATTACAATCCATTTGAAAATCTCACTATTTATGTTTTACAAGTTAAAGTCAGCCTTCGATACGAATTATACGATTACTCAAGTCAGTAGACCGTTAATATCAACCCTCTCTCTCTTTTTAAAGGGTTTATCGAAAGTCTTAATAATGCTTTACATTTTAAGCTTCAATGATAAGTTTTTATCGTTCTACTCTTTTTTAATTATCCAATCAGTATTGTAAATACGACCCAATATGTATTTCTTTCCTTTAATATTCCTTCCTTTTGGGGGTCGTCGGTGCTGGCAGCGTTTTATCGACTTATTGATAACGGGTAGAAAATGTTAGTATGGGCTCGGTCATTTAGCTTAAAGGTCTTTACCATTAGTATCTTTAATATAAAGATTAACTTGGATAATGATAAACGTTATAAAGCCGTTAACAATTTTAACAATTACTTTAAAGTTATCGATACTCAAAATTTTGTATAAACACTCCTATTTATCCTGCTTCCGTTACACGAAGACTTTACTTTGTAATGGTAAAGTAAGTAGGTCTTTTATTATAAAGCAGTTCCTAATATTAAAAGCATCGTTAATCTAATGGTATGTCGATTCCTTCCGTAATTCCTTTAATGTTTTACTGTAAACTACAACTCGCTTTTAGATACTTGCTAATAGCTGAGATTTACTCGTTAAATGCGGGTACACTCCAAAGACTAGTAGAGTTAACATTCAGCCGTCAGGGTCTACAGTATCGTTTAAGCTCTTTAATACTATTTAAAGGCGTGTCTCTAGATCTATAAAGATTTTAATCTTTAACGTAAGGATATTATACGTTTGGAGAAATAGGGAATGCACTCTTTTAACCTTGTAAATGTTTTATTAAGCCTTTATAACTACCTATTTGCATTAAATACCTATTATCTTAACATCTTCCTAGAATTTCGCCGTCGAAAAATTAGTACCGGTATCTTAAACGATGACGTTAGGTGGGCCTAAGTACGTGTCAATCCATAACATCATTAGCATTTCCCACGTATCATTTGCCGAAAAGAACTTTGAAAACTTAACTTCGTAAAAAAAGTTCTAGAGTTAATAAAGTAAAATATAAGCTTATTATTTAAGTAAACTACATTAAGAAAAACATAATAATTAAAGTCTTTGCCGTTTTTTAATGTAAATTTAAATTTTAAGAAGGCTTAGACATATATTTAGGAGTAATGGTAAAGCTTTTCAATATCTTTCAAGGCAACATATTCCACATTTTTATATCTTACGGACTTGAAAACTTTATATAATATGTTAACGGCTAGGTGATTAAAACACCGATGCAATAAGAGTATCTTCGGCTCCTTCAGGTTTGAAATCACTGTCTTTAGGCCTTAAAGATAAAATTATCAGTGGTTTCATTTAAAGGCGAGGGGAAACTTTTATCCGTTTTTAACCAGTTTATCGGCGTTAACGTTAACGTTGATACCGAAGATCTTTATATCATCTAAGTAAAAAAGGAAGATTGTAAGGGACATAAGGATATAAAACGTAATCGACTAAATAATAGTTGAAATTACCGATATCTTTAACAACTATAATTACTCGCTTAATTAGACGTTAACTTTAACCTTACTAGTGTCATAATAATTAATTTCAATAGATATAGTGTTTTCCCGTCACAGTACCACGTATTTCGAATAGCCTTATATTAAATATATAATTGTCACTATATCTGGTGTAATACTTTAAAACAGGTAATCCATATAACGATTGCGAAAGCTAAAAGTGTATAAGTAATTAGGGGCTTGGTTACATCAAAGGTAAAGGTTTTTACCGCCTAAACGGTATAGGAAAACGTGGTCAACTAATTACTAGGCCGCGTTAAAAACAGTATCTTTATACTATTTAACTTACTTAAAGCCGTTGTCGTCGTTAATTAGCTTATCGCTTTCAAATTCTTCAATTTAATCCAAATAGTCTTATTTAAAAGTTATAAGGTACTAAACATAATCAATTACCTTTTTATTGTTTCGTTTTACTGAGGGATAACGAGTTAACAAACAGCCAGACTCACTACAAATTTAATATATTTTATTGTTGGTAGGCCTTAGACGTTGCAATGTTATCGATTCGATTGGTCGAAGTAACAGTAGTATTGCATTGGTCAAGTAGTGGATGTATTGTTCTAGGTTTATCAGACCGCTAGCTGGTCTGCACTGTAATTTGTATGGTTAATTGCTTGTCCCGTGCCATAAAGTTAGGTGCAGCGTACTGCAATCGACTTACACCCAATGTGGTAAGTCTCCACAAAGTAATACACTCAACTTGCAGTTCAATATAGTCAACTTTACTATAAGTAAAGTTGACCTACTACACTGCATATAATACTATTCTAACACTGGCGGCTTTTTAGTTTGTATGCGCACGCCAGTATAGCTGACCAATCTTTTCCGGTTACCACTGAATTTAGTCCTCATCAACCAGCCAGACCCCTACTAATTTCGCAGCCAAATTAACTCCAATTACCTCCCTTTTACCCACAGTTCCAAGTCTTTCGTTCCTTAACTCCCGTACACAAATCTTTCGCCACGGACTTACTCGTATCGCGCATTTCACTAATTACGTACCCTTTGCCAGTAGTTTCACCTACTACTATCGCCACCACTACCCTAACAGTCTTTCAGTTTGCCAAGGTACCCCTATTCGATAGCACGTATCTTAGCCCCATTAGGTAGTTTTTTCATATAACATTTTAATTAATTAACGCCTTCAAAATATATACCTCGACCTTAATAGTCTTTCTAGACCTGCCGGCCCTACAAGGCTTACTAAGCCTGCTGATTCTGCTAGGCTTATTAAGCCTACAGGCTCTGTTTGGCTTACCAGGCCTGTAAAGCTTACCAAGCTTATTAAGCTTATTAAGCTTACCAGCCCTGCTAGGCCTGTAGCGCCTATTCCTCAATCTTTTGGACTTGTTGGGCTTGCCAAACCTACTGGCCCTGCTAAACTTGCTAAGTCTACCAGCCCTATTTGGCTTGCCAAGCCTACTGGACTTGCTAGACTAACTAGATTTATGAAACCTGTTTTTTAGCCTTATATATTTGTTACGCCTGTGGTGTCTAAACCTTTCAAGAGTTTTAATGGTCTTATACTCGAAAAAGGGTTTCGCCTTAATAATTAACAAGGTTCTTATTTTAAGGATAGAAAGAGTTCTTATTTTAATAAACTTAAAGGTCTTCGGCTTAAGGAATTTAAAAGTCTTTAGCTTAAAGGACTTAAAGGTTTTAGACTTAAAGAACTTAACGGTTTTTGACTTAAGAAAGGTTTTCGTTTTTGTTTTCCAAAGGGTTCTCGTTTTTAAAAGCTTAAAGAGAATCTTTATCTTAGGTTATTTTAAAAAAGGTTTTTACCAATTTCAATAAAGTCTTTCCTGGGATATAAATGTCATGGCTAATAATATTTTTAACCTAATATTAACCGTATATTGAATTATCTTATATATATCTATTTTCCAGTGGTTGAAAGATTTACGAAAATCTCAAAAGGCGCGGGCGCCTTAACCAAACTCTTTACAAATGTTAAATTCGAAAATATACTAGTTAACGTAATTATTTGAAGAAACTTCATTTAAGGTTTGATCAATATCTGTAATCTAAAATTATTCGTCGTAATTGTTAACGAAAACTATTTTTAGGTTTTTGATTGATTTTTTCCAAACGGGGTCGGTAATACCTAGAAATAAAGACTTACGGTAATTATCTTGACGTTTTGGCTTGTATAAGATATATAGGGCGAAGGACTTGGTGTTTTAACGTGAAGTTGCGTAGAAACTTAGTAAATTGGCAACTTAACGTAAAGTTATGCGATGTGGCTTTTTCGACATGAATTGGTGGTTATTAATGCTTTTTAGTTAAATTAACGAGCTTAACGATTAAATTGACGTGGGGAAAGTGAAAAAAAGTAAAGTATAGGTAAAGGTTTAGTGTAAAAGGTAAGGTTGAAAATCGTTATAAGTGATAAATAGTGAAGGTTATTTATTATTATAGGTTGTTTAGCGTAAGGATTCAATCGTTTTTTCCAGTAGTAAAACCCATAATAGTACTAACTTAGCTATTTGCCAATTTGCCTAACTTTAAGACTTCTAATAGTTAATCTCAACGTTTTTTAAAAAAGTTAATAAAGATTTTTTTGATGTTTTCGATAGCGATACCGTTGCTAATTTCCAGATTACCGTTAAAAGACTAACGTAACCCAAAATTATTCTTTATTTTCATGTTATTAAAAGACTGGCGCAGTACTAATAGAGGCTTTTCACAAAAACCTTTCTTTTACCCTAGTAGTCGTTTAACTTAAAACGTGACTAGAAAGTAGCTTTTTCTTCTACTTAGCTTATCTATGATTAACCTAATAAGTACTGATCAGTATTGGTAGGCCTTAGACGTTACAACGTTATCTATTCGATTAGTCGAAGTAACAGTAGTATTACATTGGTCAAGTGGTAAATGTATTGTTTTAGGTTTAGCAGACCGCTAGCCGGTCTGCACTGTAATTTGTATGGCTAATTGCTTAGCTCGTGCCCTAAAGTGAAGTGCAGCGTACTGCACTCAACTTACATCCAATGAGGTAAGTCTCCACAAAGCAATACACTCAACTTTCAGTTTAGTATAGTCAACTTTACTGTAAGTAAAGTTGATCTACAGCACTACATGTAATACTATTCCAACATTTATCACAATTACGACGATAATACTTACTGTTAACAGACCCTTTTAAATATTAGTCCTATTCACACTAACGTGGTTATTACCTCCATTCTAAGGTCGATAGGCCAGATTTTAAATTCTAAAGATAGCTGTAACCGTATTCACGGTCGATGTAATTAATTATTGTAAAAAGAATTTTTATTTACGTTAGAGAAATTACTGGCTTAGGTGTATATACCAAATAAGTTTAGTATACGCGTCATTACAGTTGTAAACGAGAAGCATTACTAGCTAAAAAAAGCCTTTACAGGTAGTATCTAGGCGTTTTAAGACGCATTTAAACTCGATAACACCTGTAACGGTTAGCCGTACCTATCTGAAAAGCATAGCTTCGTCAATGTATGCCTTTTCCATTACTTGTTAGTATAACATTAACTTATCAAACATTTAATTTAACAAATTTATCGGTATTTCCTCTTCTTTCTTCTTCGCTATTATCGTAATCCACCTTATAGTAACCCAATATATATAATATTAAGTAAGGTAGAAGTTGTGTTCAAAATGGCTTTTCATACCATCGTAAACTTTGCGAAAGGTAGTTGCTTGGGTCAGGAAAGTTCGGTAGTAATCCTTAACGTATCCTATAAGAATTTCAGGAAATAGTAAGTAAAGACCAGAAAAATAAACCTTTATCCACTCACAAATATTGAAAAAAGATATTATCTTCGTATCGAAAATGTTGTAAGACCTTCCGTTATACTTCTGTACATCGTTTTAAAATTTAAAAAAGTCTATGAAAAATTTACAATTAATGTTAACTATCTTAACAAGTTTTGTAGATAGGTTGCTATAATTATAGTAATATTTATTAATAGTATTTCTTGGGATTTTAAGCCTTAAAGCCTTCGAAGTACGGTGTTAAGGGTAATTGCTAATCGTTTAGCTCGAGAGGCAAATCCCTATAGTAAGTCTTATACTGGATTCGCAAATATAGGTAAAACTACAATAAAAAAATCTTTTAGGGAATTCAACGATTAAAGGGTTAAGGGGTAATAAGGGCTTAAAAGTTTTAAAATACTTAACGATCTTGCTTAATTAACTGGTGTAAAATGCTAACGTCAATTCTTTTAACGGTATTAGCGACCGTTGCTTTACGCACCCTTCCGCCGCTAAAGGCGTACTCTACGCTATTACGTAAAGTCGCTAAACTTTCGAATAGGTTAACAGGTTCCTTATCGCCATCGTGTAAAAAGGCTTAACTAAGCTAAAGGTAAAGGGGTAGCCTCTTAAATCGCATATAAAGGTATTAAAGTTCTTTAACATCTTATCTTTGAAAGCGTAGGCTTTAAAGGTATTTTTTAAGTCAAACCAACTCGAAAAAGGTCTTTACTAATTTATTCGAGCTTCCCCTTCATTCGTATATCCGTCGGCACTTAAATTTAGCCTTTAATTTAGACTTAATGGTCTCTTAGGTTGCCTTTCATATATTAATCGACCAGTCCTCGAAAAAACTTACGATACTTACGAAAAACGCGGTTAAAATTCTCACTGTTGTCGTATTCAGGGATATAGCAGCCGACGAAGTTAGTCAAATATTCTTCGGTTAAGTTTTTATTCACGTCTTATCCCTAAAGGTTGTGGTTATAATGCTTGGTGAAATGGTAGCCGAAGGCTTTAATTACTTCTTTACTAACGGGGTTGGTAATAACTTTAAAGTAAACACTAAATTTAGCCATTTTAACGTTTTAACTTGTATAGGATATATAGGGTATATAAGGCGAGTGTTGGAATAGTACTATATGCAGTGTAGTAGGTTAATTTTACTTACAGTAAAATTAATTATACTGACCGCAAGTTGAGTGTATTGTTTTGTTTTGGCTTACTGTATTGGGTGTAAGTCGAGAAGTAGGCCAGAATTCATACCAGAGAATGAGCCAAACAATTAGCCATACAAATTATGGTGCAAACCAGCTAGTGGTTTGCCAAACCTAGAATAATACATCCACCACTTAACCAATGCAATACTACTGTTACTTCGACCACAATTCGAATCGACAAAGTTACAACGATCTAAGGCTCTACCAATACTGATCAGTGCTTATTGAGTTAAGTACAGATTGGCTAAGTAGAAAAAGAAGCTACTTTCCAGTTATTACGCTCTACATTATCGTTAGGGTAGAGGAAAGATTCTTGCGAAAGGCTTTTACTACTGTGTCACTCTCTATGGAAGTACGTAAAAAAGACCTTTGGGCTACATCAGTCTTTATGGCAGACTAGAGGTAGCGACGATATTGTTATTGAAAATACCAAGAAATCTTTACCAAATATCTTTCTTAAAGAGAATTTAGATTAAGCGCTAAAAGTCTTAAAAAATGAGTTAGAAAACAGCTAAATTAGTATTACGGCCGGTGCTACTATTATAAAAACTACGAAGCTCTATAGCCCATAACTTTTAACCTTCGCCCTTTACCAATAATAACAAACAACCTCCAATCTTACCCTTTACATCAAACCTTTACCCCTACTTTTCTTCTTTCACTTCCCCTACGGCAATTCAATCTTTAAATTCGCTACTTTAAACAAAAATACCAAGAATCTCCAAGTAGCGTTAAGAAAGCTATGCCGTGCGATCTAATGCTAATTTGACAAGTTTTTACACGACTTTAACCTAAAACACTAAGTCCTTACGTCCCAAATCACCAAGTCTTTCGTTTAACAAGACCCACATCGCCTTGAATATTCAAATAACACCTATTTAAGAGATTTAAAAAGGTATTGATACCTTGGGATCCTCATTTACCAAGTTATACAATAAAAACCTATAGGGGTAAGATATTAACAAAAACTTAAACGAAAAATACTTTACCAATTTCGTTAGTTATTACATCGTTAAATACAACAAAACTAACTACCCTAACCATGCTTTTCGAAACTTTTGTAACCTTTTAACGACAAGACTATAAAAATGTAAACTTTAATCCAAGAAGAGATTAGGTTAAAAATTAAGGTAAAACTCAAACAGCAAGAAATCTATATACTAGCACAAGGTAATATAGAGCTAGCCTAAAAACTCTTCGACTTAGCTTAGCTTGAGGAATGCCCTTAGGAATTACGTCCTAAAGTAAAGGATATTAAGGAACCTTACCGCTCCTATACTCGATTTAGGGGACCCCCTCTTTATTCTCAGCTAAGTTAAGCCTTTTTAAGCGTTAACGATAAAGAACCCATTAACCTGCTTAGCAGCTTAACACCTTTACATGGAAGTGTGAAGTAAACCCTTAGCGGTGGTAAAGTATATAAAGCAACGGCTGCCTATGCGGCTAAAAGAATTAACTTCAACGCTTTACACTAGTTAATTAAGTAAAATTGTTGAGCCTCTTAAAACTTTTAGGTTCCTCTTCCCCCTTAGCACTTCAATTAAAATTGATAAGTCCCCTATGAGACTTCCTACAGTAGTTTTATCTACATGTGAAAGCCCACTATAGGTTTTACTACAGGACTTTATCCCTCGAGTTAGGCAACTGGCAATTGCCCTTAATACTATACTTTGGATGTTTTAAGGCTTAAACTACCAGGGAAAACCACCAATAAAGACTGAGATAATTATAGTAACTTGCTCCTAAAACCTTTAAAAATAGTTTACATTAACTATGAACTCCTTACAAACTTGGCTAATATTTGGAGCGACGTCGAAAAGTATAACGAAAAAGACTTATAACCTTCTAGATACGAATATAATGCCTTTTTAAAACATTTACAAATAAATAGAGGTTCTTCTTTCAGGTTTTCACTTACTATTCCCCAGAATCCTTACAAGGCACGCCCGTGATAATTACTTAAACTTTCTAACGCGAGTAACCACTTTTCGCGAAGTTTATAATAACATGAAAAGCCACTTCGAACACGACGTCCACCTCGCTTAATGTCATATAAACTGGGCTACTATGTAGTGGATTACAATAATAGCAAAGAAGAAAAAGGAGGAAATACCAATGAATATATTTAATTAAATGTTTAATAAGCTGATATTATGTTAATAAAGAATGGGGAAATTCTACACTAGCGAAGATACACTTTGCGAATAGGTACGGGTAATAATTACTGGCATTAACGAGTTTAAATACGCCTTATAACGCACAAATATCACTTACTAAGGATTTTTTAACCAGTTACGTTTTTCGTTTGCCACTTCAATAACATGTATACTAAACTCGCTTAATATGTACCCTTAAGTTGGCAACTTTTTATAACGTCGATAAAAAAACCTTATGATAATTAATTACGTCAACTGCAAGTATATCTACGGGTGCCCTTAACGCCTAAGATTTATCCTATTGACTACAAACTGAAGATAATAGCTAAGTTAGCACTAATTGAGTTCATATTAAAATGGACCTGCTAATCGTAAGTATTATCGTCGTGATAATAGTAAAATATGTTGGATTTATGCTAAATTTAGCTATTGAATAACTCAATACCCCCCCGCGAAACGAAACAAAAAAGGTAATATACTACATCAAGTACCCTATAACTTTGGAATAGGATTACTTAAATTAAATCGTAAACTTTAAAGGCGACGAGTTAATTGACGGCGATAATACCCCCAAATAGATTAAGTGGTTTAAAGATTCTGTTTTAACGCAGCTTAATAATTAGCTAAATTCGCCTTTTTATACCATTTAGGTAGTGAAGACCCTTACATTTACCTTAACTAAGCTTCTAATCCCTTAATATACTTTTAATCTTTTTGATCGCTATGCGGATAATACTTTTTAAGGTATTATATCAAATATAGTGGCAGTAAGCTATTTAATAAAAGGCTAATTGTAATACTTAGTATTATAAAGGGAAAATATTATAATTATTGAAATTGATTGTTATGATACTAATAGCGTTAAAGTTAGCTTCAAACCAGGCGAAGAACTATCATCACTAGAGGTAACGATAATTTAAACTATTGTAGAAGTAATTACATTTTATATCCTTAATTCTCCCACACTTTTCCTTCTTTACTTAAAGGATATGAAGACCCTCAGCATCAATATTAATGTTAATGTAAACGAGCTGGTTAAAAACAGTTAAAGGTTTTTATACGCTTTCAAATAGGAGTACTTATAGTTTTATCTTTAAAAGCCTAAATTAGTAGTATTAAACCTAATGGAGCCGGGAATACGCTAATTATACCATCGTTTCAACTACTTAACTATTAATAGGTTTTATAAAATCTTAAAGTCTATAAGGCACGAAGATGTAGAATACTTTACCTTAAAAACTATTAAAAGGCTTTGTTACTACTATTAAACGTATATCTAAACCTTTCGAAAATTTAAGTTTATATTTAAAAACGATAAGGACTTTAATCATGCGGTTGTTATTAATATGTTTTACTTGGATAATAAGCCTGTTTTTCACGTCGTTAATTCCGTAATATATTTTTACGAAGCTAAGTTTTCAAAATCTCCTTCGGTAAGGGATACTTGGGAAATACGAAGGATACTACGAATTAATACGTACCTAGGCTTATCTAATGTCATAGTTTACGATGCCGGTACGAACTTTACGACGGCAAAATTTGAAAAAGATATTAAAATAATAGGTATTTAATGTAAATGAATATTTATAAAGGTCTATTGAAATATTGAAAAGGTTAAAAATATATACGCTCTACTTCACTGAGTATATAATATCCTTATATTAGAAATCAAATGTTTTAAGAGTCTAGAGGCACGCCTTTTAATGGCGGTAAAGGATTGAAACGATATTTTAGGCCCTAACGGCCTTATGCTATCGCTGCTGGTCTTTAAACCGTATTCACGCCTAACGAATGAATCTCCTCCATTAGTAAACCTAAAAACGTATTATGGCTTACGGCAAAACTTTAAGGAAACTACGAAGGGCATCGGTACGCCGCCAGGTTAATAATATCCTTAACACAAGGAACGACCCTATCATAATCGACGTATTTGTTTTACCGTTACAAAGTAAAGTCTTTGTATAATAGGAGCTGAGAAAATGTAAGGGTCTATATAAAATCTTAAATATCGTAAACTTTAAAGTAATTGTTAAAATTACTAACGGTTTTATATCTTTCCGAATTACCTAGGTAAAGCCTTATATCTGGGTTATTAACGATAAAGACTCTTTACATAAGTGACTGAGCTAATATAAACCTCTCTTACTCGTTATCGATAAGTTGATAAAACGCTGCCAATGCGAACGACCTCCTAAAAAGAGAAACTTTAAAGAACAGAAATATACACTGGGTTGTATTCATAATACTATTTGGGTAAACAGAAAAAAAAGATAACTAAAACTTGGAATCAAAGCTTCGAGTATAAGAAGTTATTAAAACCTTCAGCAAACCTTTTAAGGAAAACAAAAAGGTCAAAAATGATGGCCTATTAACTTGAAGGGTTGTATAATTTATACCGAAGGCTAATTTTAACTTTCAAGACCCAAATATTACGATTTTCAAGTCGAGGATTATATATACGGTTAAAGGAAAGACTACAGGATGGTTATACAAAAAGTCACATTAAATTGCTTAAGGATATGTCGATAAAAGCAAAAACTTAATCCTTATATAATCGCTAACTATTTAAATAATTGCTAACACTCAGTAGTTAATTTAATGATGAGCTTACTAGCAAAGATTAAAAGTGAATTTACACGAAATAGTTGTAATATAACGTAAATTCACAGGTAGTTAGTAACGAAATTACAACGGATTATACTACTGGAATTATTATAAGAATTACATGTTATTTACCCTTTATAAACGAAAAAATGATATATTAACCTATTATACGGACTGGCTAAAACAAACGATCATTAGTTTTGAACTTACTAATCGCATTTTGAATTACAATTACATATAATCTTTTGAGTACACGAGCCGTACTTATCAATGACGTAGAAGAAATACTTTGGTTGAGTAAATATACAAATTAACGACGACCTTTTCGTTAAAATGGTTAAATTTACATTATTGAAATAAGAGGCGATTAAGGACTTTAAGTTTTGAAATTACAAGCTAGTAACAATGCTTGCAAATGGTAATTAACTTAACTTTAATGGATCGTTAATTCTTATGCCTAATATTCATGCTAGCCTTAATTTTCACCAAAAGAGTTAGGGTACTAATTTAACTATAATCGACAAAACTGACGTAGCTAAGACCTAACGTTACCTGAAATAACGTGCCTATAGCAGTTATATTACCATAGTATACCAACAGAAGGCCTTTTACGGTCTCTTTATTGCGTTACAGATATAAAAACCAATATGTAACGACTTTGAATGGTTTAATAAGAGGATTAAATAACAAATACAAAACGTGAACAGAGGGATTGATATGATTTTAATATACTTATAGAAGGATAGGCTAATGATTTTTACAAATAGATCTTACGTAAATAACACCGATCTATTTTTACAAATCGGCTTCCTAATAACTCTTGTCAATGAAAAGAAGCCAGAAAATCAATTTAATATTATTGACAGTATAATTTACTAAACCTCTATCAAATATAGAGGGATTACGCAAAAAGTACTAAATTTCAAGGTTTATGGTATAATAACAGACTTGAATATAAGTATAATATTATAGGAAACCCTTAACATTATCAATAAGTAACTTAAATCCCGATGGTAATTTATACCAACTCGAAAAATCTATTCAAATTCCTTTCGAAACTTAGAATTACTATCGAAAAACTCTTGATAATCTATATAATAACACTCCGTGAAGCCTACTAAAGAAAAGAGATTAAAGACTTTTGATAAATTAACGGTTAAAATAATCCTGCTAATATTATTACAAAGGCGTCGCTAGATAAGGCCTTAAAAATGTTTGTAAACAGTAATAGTCTAACTATACTTATTGAAGACTACGTTAATAAGCTACCCATTAAACTCAAGTCACGTAACGGTGTTTAAGAATATATTGGCAAACTAAATAACTATTAAGGAACTGACGATAGCGACTTATTTAATTGTCACGGTTCAAGTGGATAAAGTAAAGGTTTACAAAAGTCTATGGCGAAAAAACTTTTTGTAGGAGTCAATAAAGTCGGACCTCGGAGCCGTAGCGCAACTAACAGCAATTGAAGTCAATTTTCATATAAATAGGCACATTTATATACGGAGATCGATTGAAATTAATAAGGGTCTGGCCAGTTAACGAGGTCGCAATTCAGTGTTTACCGAAAAATATTGGTTAATCACACTAATGTGTACGTACAAACTAAAAAGCTGCCAGTGTTGGAATAGTACTATATATAATGCAGTAAGTCAACTTTACTTACATTAAGTTAACTATACTGACGGCAAGTTAATTATATTGTTTTGTGTGAGCTTACTATATTGGGTGTAAGTCGCGTACAGTAGGCCACATTTTACACTAGGGTACGGGCTAAGCAATTGGATATACAAATTATGGTGCAGACCGGCTAGCGGTCTGCCAAAAGTAAAACAATACATCCATCACTTGATCAATGCAATACTACTATTAATTCGACCACGATTCAAATTGACAACGTTGCAACAATCTAAGGCTCTACTAACAGTGAGAGACTTAATAATCTTTGGTTTAAGGGCTTGGTATTTTGACATAAAGTCGCGTAGAAACTTAGCAATTTAGCATGGAGTCGCGTAACGTAGATTTTTTGGCCCTATTTGGCGAATCTTAGTATTTTTCGTTGAGGGAAGCGAATTTAACGATTAAATTAGCGTATAGAAAGAGAAAAAGAATAAAGTAAGAGTAAAGGTTTAGTATAAAGCATAAGGTCGAAGGTTGTTCATTGTTTTAGCCGTGAGACTTCATCGTTTTTCTTACAACAGTAGCTCCCGTAATAGTATTAATTTAGCCGTTTACCAACTTATCGAACTTTAAGACTTCTAACAGTTAACCTTAACGTCTTTGAAAAGGATATTTAGTAAAAATTCTTAATATTTTTCGATAACGATACCGTCATTACCTGCAAGTTGCTGTAAAAACCGATGCAGCCTAAAAGTTTTCTTTACTTCCTGCCCTAAAAACCGATTCAATTCGTAAAGACCTTTCGTAAAAATCTTTCCTCTACCCTAGCCGCCATTATTAACGTAAAGCGTAACTAGAAAGTAGTTCCTTTTTCTACCTAACTTATCTGTGCTCAATCTAATAAGTATTGATCAGTATTAGTAGAGCTTTGGACACTATAATGTTGTCAATTCAATTGGTCGAAGTAATAGTAGTATTGTATAGTTATGTGGTGAATGTATTATTCTAGGTTTGGCAGACTGCTAGCCGGTCTACACAGTAATTTATATGGCTAATTGTTTGGCCTATGCTTTGGTGTGAATTGGGTGCATATTGTACTTGACTTGCAGCCAATACAATAGGCTCGCCAACGATATATTAAACTTGCAGTTAATATAGTCAACTTTACTGTAAGAAAAATTAACTCAATACACTTTAAATACTATTATTCCAACACTTGCTGTATTTTCTAGGCCTATGGCATCTGTTGCGCCTATGCCGCTTGTTTCGCCTGTATCCTAACCTCTTGAAAATTCTTCGAGGGGAGGGTTTGAAAATTTAAAAGATCTTCAACTTCGTTTTTAAAAGGGGTTTCAACTTTGTTTTTAGGAGGGTCTTTGACTTAAGGATTTTGAAGCGGGGCTTTATGTTAAGCCAGTTCGAAAAGGGTTTTTGCTAACGCTAATGGTTTTTTTGGGACGTAAATATCACGTCGATTAACTTCTTTATTCAGTTTGGCTTTGACACCTCTTTGGAGTATCTTTCGCATATCAATTATCTAGTGGTTGAAGAACTTACAATAGGTTTGGAAGGAACAAGCATCGCGACCAATTTTTTTGTCGAAGTTTGATTCAAGGATATACCAACCGACGTAATTGAACAAGTACTTTTTAGTGAACCTTTTGTTGGATTTTTTCCTCTAATAACTTATGATTAAAGTAGGAAAAGAAAAAGAATACCAAGTCCTTGATTTCCTTTATTCGCTCTTAATTGAATGCTATTTTCCTTGGGAGTTTAGCGATTAAAACAAGGAAACTTAACGATTTAGTCACGTAAAAATTTGGTGTTTTGGGTAAGGGGTTTATTGATTTAGAAAAGTAAGGACTTGGTATTTTGGCTAAAGAGTTAGGTGATTAGGTTTAGGGATACTGAATGTGGTTTTCGTGTATAAAATTGGATATTTTTCATATTTTCGTTCGGTGTAACGATTTTAACGTGTTTGTTAACGTATTTGATTAAAAATTTGTAATTTAAAGGAAAGAAATAGTGTTGTAAAAGGAAAAAGTTGGTGTAAGAGGTAAAGTTGAACTTTGTAAGAATAGAGGTAAATTTTATTTGTTATTATTATTCATAATTAAAGGTTAAAAGTTGTAGGCCATTTGAATTATTCGTTTTTGTAGGAATAATACCCGTAGTAGTATTGACTTAATCGTTTGCTAATTGAATGATCTTTGGAACTTTTGACATTAAATTTTAACGTTTCTCTTTAAAAATGATCCGTGAATATTTTTTGGTGTTTTCAAATGATGATGACGTCGTCACCTTAAAATTACCGTGAAAAACCGATGCAATACGGAGGTTTTCTTAACTTACTGCCTTGAAAAACCGACGCAGTAGTAGAGGCTCTTCGAAAAAATCTTTTTTCTACCTTAGTATTACACGAAGCGTAACCTGAAAGTAGCTTTTTCCTTTATGTAGCTAATCTGTGTTTAACCTAATAAGCACTGGTTAATTTTCATAAGATTTTCCTGATGAGCCTTTAAACATTGCAATGTTATCAATTTGAATTAGCTGAAGTAATAGTAGTATTGCTTCATTAAGTGGTGGATGTATTGTTTTAGGTTTAATATACTGATAGCTAGTTTTCCTAAAAATTTGTATGCCCGATTTTTTGTCTCATACCCTAGTATAAGGTGGGCGTATACAGTACTTGAATTTACAGTAAACCCACAAAATAATACACTCAACTTGCAGTCAGTACGGTCGACTTGCCTGACTGTAAAATTGACTGACTGAACTGTAATTACTGCTGTTCCAACAGTTCCTATAATATTTACACCGGTTATAACCACGTTCTTTTAGATATTCCTAACTAGGTCGCCGCCATCGTCGTTATTAATACTATTGTTTTTATTAACATGGTTAGTACCACCGTTATTAATAAACCTGCCATTATAAACTTCCTTACAACCAACGATACTTCTACTACTACTGTTACTATTACCACCTATAAAGGTAATACCAAAGTTTCGAAAGCTATAAAACAGGCCTTCAATAAGACTAATAAGAGTAATATAACCGATACAATTATAGGATATATTCACAATGATACACAACGCGTTAATAAAGTTGTGATTGATTACATTTTATACTAAGCCGAGTTTAATTAACTTGTAGCAGCTGTTATTGCTAGTTTTTAAGAGGATGTATTTCAATTTATGATATAAGTATAAAATCTTATTCAAATACCTTACTTTAAGAATATAAGCTTTAATTAAGCATATTGGTAAACGTTAGTATATTAATATTAAATACATTACAAAGTGATAAACTTGTTTGATTTATCTTGGTTATCGGCACTATGACAAACGTAATAGCTTGTTATCATTATTTTGATAACTTTGTTCACTTATAAAAAACATTTACAACATATTATAGTTATTTGGAATAAAATATATCTCGACGCAATCTATCCTTAACTATTACTTTTTACAACGAAAAAAGCGATTTTACATTATGAAAATTCATAAACTAATCGTGTACCTTACGTTTAGGCATAAAATAGCTATCATAATAGCTTTGAACCGAGACTAGCGAGTTATCGTCATTTTTAAATTAGTTAAAAAAGTTTTAGTTGTCATTTGACGACTCCTTTCTGTCCCTAAAAGAAAATAATAACGTAACTCAACTAGTTGTAACAGAAGTCTAAATGGATTTTTAAATATTCCCGATAAGAAGTTACCCGACTTTGGTAACCAGCCTCGTAAATCCAGTAAATATATTAACATAGGTTTCGAAGCGTTGTATAATAGCTATCATTACTCGTAATATATCGGTTTACTAAATCGAGTACTTTCTAGAAATTTGGTTTTGTTAGTTTAGAATTAAGAAAAAGTTTTCGGCTAAACGTTCTTAATGAATATTTAAACATTTTCGGTAATAAGGTAGTGAATAACTGTTGGAATAGCAGTCAAATGCAATACAGTCAAGTCAACTTTACTTGCAGTAAAGTTGATTTTACGTACTGCAAATTGACTGTAGTTTGTGGAATTTGAATACACTGCACTGCAAGTGCAGTGCAGTAGGTGCCCACTTCAAAGTGGGGCACAGGCCAAAGCATTTGGCCATACAAATTATTGTGTAAACTGGCTAGCAGTCTGCTAAACTTAAAACTTACACATCTCAAAACAACAATATCAACGCAACACCAGTTACTTCAACCACAGTGATTCGAATCGACTAGGTTGCAACGATAAAGGCCTACCAACAATAACTATTATATCGGAGGTCGTATTAAAAAAAAACATTATCTAAGCTGTAGCCGTTCTATAAAAACTAAAATACCGTCGAAGAAAAAAAATCTAAGCTTATATATAAAGTGATTAGCTTGAAACTGTCGTTTATAAAGGTGTAATACTGTTTATGATCTTTGACAAAAAGAAAAGGAAAAAAGGAAATATTTGTTATAAAACTATTATGAAGCTAATATAATATGAGATGTGGCTTAATTATATAACTAGTTACGTAATATAAGTATAGGAATAGTATTGCAGAAGTGTAATAATTATTAAAGCTAGAATTCTAGAAAAAGCTAGGGCAGGTATAAATCTAAAACACTGTGACTCTTAGTGCGGCCGCCAAATGAGCAAAAAGATAAAATTCATCTTAAAACGATTTTATATAATCTGGTTAACTTTCGAAAATTCGTCCGGAGTAAGAACAACGATTTTAAGATATAATAGATGTATTTTTTCGACTTGTAAAGGGTCAATATAAAACGATGAACGATAATAGCTAAATTAATCATAAACGCTTCACGATATATAGGTGCATGTGAAAGATATCGAATAAAAAAAATATAGTATAGACTGATTAACGAAACCCCTCCCTCCTTATAAACCTATTTGAAAAATAAATAAAAATAACGCCTAAATACGCTTTTACTATCGTTATAATAAATAACCGCATGTCATAAGTTTTAGCAACACGGAGCCCCAAACCAATTACCTTTTCCTTCTCATTTTTATTGCGTTACTTCTACTTACCCTCGATTTCGTCCTTTAATATCGCCGACGCCAATACTAAAGCCGATTTAATTTAATTGCTGTAGCTAACTAAACCATCCAAAAGAGTTATCGCTTTAGCAGTAGCTATAGCTATATATATAAAACAGTATAAGATAGTAAAACGCTCCATTAATACGCTGGCTGCTAACTCAGACTAATAATCGAATAAAGAGCCCATCGTAGTAAGATGAACAACTATGCATTTAATTTTCTTTTAATGAATATATTCAAGTTAGTTATAAAGCCTTTGTTAAATTAGAAGCGATGTTGGTAAGTCTTAGACGTTGCAATGTTGTTGATTCGATTGGTCTTCGAAGTAACAGTAGTATTGCGTGGTCAGATGGTGGATGCATTGTTTTAGGTTTGGCAGACCGCTATCTGGTCTGCACTGTAATTTGTATGGCCAATTGCTTGTCCTGTGCACTAGAGTGAAGTGTAGCGTACTACACTCGACTTACACCCAATGCGGTAAGTCTGCACAAAGCAATACACTTAACTTGCAGTACAGTTAACTTCACTGTAAGTAAAGTTGACCTACTGCACTGCATGTAATAGTATTCCAACACTGGCGGCTTTTTAGTTTGTGCGCGTGTATGCCAGTGTGGCTGATCAATCTTTTCTAGTTCGCACTGAATAGCGATCTTGTACCCCCTGTTAATTCCAATTAACCTTTATATTGTATTATACCTAATAACATACAAATTAACCCCATTTGACCTCAATTGCTCCGCCGCTCCGAGGTCCGAGTTTATTAACTCTTATAAAAAGTTTTTCCGCTACATTTCTTTGTAAATTCAACTGTATCATTCAAACAGATTACTATTATTAATCTTTTGGCAGTCTTTTAGTCTGCCAGCATATCTCTGTCCGCTGTCACGTGATTTGGGCGGCCTATTTACATAGCCTTTAATACGTATAATCAGCTTATTGCTATTTATAAACTTTTCTAGTACTTTGTTTGGCGTGGCTTTTATTATAGCATTTGCAGGATTATTTTTTCCATCGATCCATCGAAACTCCTTAATCTCCCTCCCTTCGTAGGCTTTACGAAGTAACATCACATCGATTATCAGGAGCTTTTCGCTGGTAATTCCGAGCTTCGACAGACATTCGAAGAGGCTCCTCAAGTCAGTATAAATTACTATCGGGATAGAAAGAATCTTTAGCTGCCTGGTAATATGGTTAAGGGTCTTTTACAGTGTTATGCCAACGTTAAAGCCTGTTATCATGCCTTAGATCTCCGGGGTTAGCATTCTTTATATAATTCTTTTACATTTGACGGAGGTTTAGTGGATTAGGTTGTTAATGATGATAAATTAATTTTCCTGTTTATCTTCGTTAACGAGGGTTATTAGGAAGCCGATTTATAAAGAAAAGTCTATTTTGTTTGTAAAGAACTCTTCCGTGAAGATTATTAGCTTAGTATCTAAAAGATCTATTAATATTATATTGATTTCACGGTCCAAGTTTCGTATCTGCCACTCTAGCTTTTCATTTAGTCGATTGAAGTCTTTATCCATTGATATTTATACTTATACCGTAATGGATAAGTTGTATAAGGTTTCTGGTTAGTATAAGGTTGTAATATAACTACCCTATATACGCTATTTCAATTACTATTAAACCTTAGCATTATTAGTTTTGTCGATTATAGTAAAAATAACGCCCTAATCCTTTTAGCGGAAACTTAATCTGGTATTAATACTAAGTATACGGATTAACTATTTATTAGAGTTGAATTGGTTGTTTTCCATTAACGTTGTCACCAGCTAATAATTTCAAAATTTAAAGTCCACAATTACTTGTTATTCCTATTTTATAAAGCTAACGGTTCCGACGAAAAGGGTATCGTTAATTTACATGTCTAATATTCCGAAATCCTTTTTTTACGTTACCAATAAGTATGGATCGTATATTAAAGACTTTATCATCATTTAGGACTTAAAGTGTAACTAGTAGATTAATAACTAGTGAACTCTTACCTTAACCAATCCATATAGTGGTTTAACACACCGCATTACCGTTTCTAATAGGTAAACGACACGAAGTTCCTATAGTAATTCTAACAATATAATCTGTTATAAATTCGTTGTTCATTATATATAAGCTTACTTAATATTATGGCTATTAAATGTAAACCTGTCATTAGCTTTAGTCGGTAAATTTATTACTAAAGTAACTACCAAACGTTAACTGATTTTTCAAATATTTAGCAACTATATAAGGATTTAGTTTTTGCCTTTATTGCCGTATCTTTAAACGATTAGCCGCTATTTTTTATCGGTCGCCCCGTAGTTTTACCTTTAACCTTATGGATAATATTCGACTTAAAGATCGTGACGTTTGGGTTTTGGAGGTTAAAGTTAACCTTCGGCACAAATTGTAATATACATTGAGTTAGTAGTCCGTCGATTTCGACCTTGTCATTTTTCTTAAAAGGTTTGCCGAAAGTTTTAATAATTCCTTATACCCTAAATTTTACTGCCAAGCTTTCTTTATTTTTTTTTCCCCTACTTACCCAAGTAGTATTATAGGTACGACTTGGTATGTATTCCTCTTCTTTAACGTTTATCTTTTTTGGAGGTTATCCGCACCGACGGCGTTTTATTAGCCTGTCGATAATGGGCGAGGAAGGTTCATGTTAACTTGGTCATTTAACTTAAGAGTCTTTATCGTTAATGGCCTTGATATAAGGCTTAACCTAAGTAATTCTAAAAGAAATAAATCCGTTAGTAATTTCAATAACCACTTTAAAGTTTATGATACTTAATATCTTATACGGTGTAATGATCACACTAAATACCCGCGAGTATATAGAAAGTGTCAGAGGGTTTATGTTATCAAGAAGGTAGCAGAGGTGCTGAGTAAATAATATCGCAACCGTGCAAGTAATGATCAAAAGCCGTGAGGCTATTCAGAATATACTGAGACTGAATACTTAGATTGACAACTGAAGAGMTATGAAGGAAATACTATCTATGTGGTGATGGCCGTGTCCTTATATCCTATGGCCTTCATACCATCTTCAATGCTAAGGCTCACCGGTGCTCACTGAGGCTCACCGGTACTCACTGAGGCTCACCGGTACTCACTGAGGCTCACCGGTGCTCACTGAGGCTCACCGGTACTCACTGAGGCTCACCGGTGCTCACTGAGGCTCACCGGTAGCTCAGCTGCATGCTGGCTTGTTTCCTGACCCGCCAACGTGCTTGGGTCATAACATACGGCCTCTCCTATTTACCCGGCTCCCGTCATACAAGGACTTTACTTTGTAATATTAAAGTAAACACGTCGATTATTATGGGCCCGTTTTTAGTATTAAGGGTATTATTAACTTGGCGGCGTACCAATTTCTTTCGTAATTCTCTTAAAGCTTTGTTATAATCCATAATACGTTTTTAAGTACTTACCGAAGGCGGAGATTCACTCGTTAAACGTAGGTACGCTTCAAAGACCAACAGCGTTAGTACTAAGCCGTTAGGGCCTATAATATCGTTTAAACCCTTTACTGTTATTTATAAACGTGTTTTCAGATTCGTAAAACTTTTAATTTCCAACATAAGGATATTATAAACTCGGCGAAATAGGGCGTATACCCTGTTAACTTTTCTAATGCTTTAATAGGATTTTACAGGTACCTGTTTGTATTGGATACCTATTATTTTAATATCTTCTTAAAACTTCGCCGCCTTAAAGTTGGTACCTACATTGTAAACAACAACGTTGGATGGATCTAAGTACGTATCAATCTAAAGTATCCTTAACTTTTTTTACGTATTTTTTTCCGAAAGAAATTTTAGGAACTTGGCTCCGTAAAAAGAGGTTTCGAAGTTAATGACGTAAAAAATAGGCTTGTTATTTAAGTAAAACATATTAACAAAAATATTATAATTAAAGTCTTTGTCATCTTTTAATATAAAGTTAAATTTCTGGGGAACTTAGGTATACGTTTAACAGTAACAGCAAGACCTTTTAATGGCTTTCAAGGTAAAGTATTCTATATCGTTATGCCTTGCAAACTTTAGAACTTTGTATAGCCTGTTAACAATTGAGTAGTTAAAGCGCAAGTGTAGTTAACATATTTCTGGCTCCATCAAGTCTAATACTACTGCTTTCGAACCTTAAAGATAAAACTATAAATTCCCCTACTTAAAGGCGAGTGAAAACCTTTAGCCGTTTTTAACCAGTTCGTTTATATTAACATCCAAGTTAACGCCAAAGGTCTTTATATACTTTAAGTAAAGTAGGAAAGTGGTAGAGAGCTTAAGGATGTGAATCGTGATTGCTTTTATAACAGTTTAAATTACCTTTATCCGTAATGACAATAGTTATTTGTCCGTGTTAAAGTTAACTTTGACTTTGCCGATATCGTAACGATTAATCTCAGTGGCTATAGTGTTTTCCTTCCGTAATATTACGTACTACGAATAGTCTCCTGTTAAGTACTTTATTATCTTAATATCCGGCATAATACCTTAAAACGTATGGTCTACATAACGATTGCAAAGGTTAAAGATATGTAAGGGGTTAAGGGTATAGTTAGGGTAAAAGCAAGGGTCTTTACCACCTAAACGGTAAAAAAAGGTATAGTCGACTAGTTACTAAGTTGCCGTGCTAAAAACAGTATTTTCATGCCATTTAATCTGCTTAGAAGCATTAATGACGTTAATTAGCTCGTTACCTTTAACATTTACAACCTGGTCTAAATAATCTTATTTCAAAGTAGTAGGATATTGGATGTGGTACGTTGCTTTCCTATTGTTACGTTCGGTAGGGGGGTGGCGAGTCGACCAACAGCTGACCTTACCACAAATCCAATATCTCTTACCACTATTACGACGATAGTACTTACAGTTAATAGGTCCGCCTGAATCTTAATAACGCTAACATAAGTGCTGCTTCCAGTTTAGGATCGAAGTCGATAAGCTTAACCTTAAACATTATAGGCACTCGTACTTGCAGTCGACGTAATTAATTACTGTAAGATTTTCCTTATTTACGTTAAGGAAGTTGTCGACTTGGGAATATATATTAAGCGAATTTGGTGTACGTGTCATTACGGTGGTAATCGAGGAGCGCAGCTAGTTAAAAAAAGCTTTTATAGGTAATATTTAGGCGTTATAGGGCGTATTCGAACTTATTAACACCCGTAACCACTATATGTACCTACTCACGAAGTGTAGCTTTACTAACGTGAGCTTTTTCCATTACTTTTTGGTATATTATCAACTTGTCAAGCATTTGGTTGAAAACATTCATTGGTAATTCCTCCTTTTTTTTTCTTTGGTATTATTGTAGTCTACCGCGTGTGTAATGATCACACTAAATACCCGTGAGTAAATAGAAGGTGTCAGGGGGTTTATATTAGCAGTAAGGTAGCAGAGGTAACAAAGGTACAATATCAAGAAGATGTTTGTTCGTGCTGTAGAATGATCACTAGCTGTTAGGATATTCAGGTGTATAGACTGAATACTTAGATTGAAAACTGAAGAGCTATGAAGGAAATACTATCTATGTGGTAATGACTGTGTCCTTATATCCTATAGCCTTCATACCATCTTCAGTACTGGACCGTTGAAGTCGCTGGTTGCTTCCTGCGGTTTTATGTAGTATCGACTAGACCGTTCTTCGGTCCTTGCGGCCCCAACCCTAACCCTGAATCCTTACATAAGAGATATCCCCGCTTGATATGTTGAACATCAAGCTTCTAGCCGCTGGCTTATTCCATGGTCTGTAGTTGGTTCTTGGGTTATAATAGCATGGTGGTCTAGTTCGTATGGTATTATGCAAGATGGACGTCGTGTTCGAAGTGGCCCTTTATGCCGTTATAAATTTCGCGGAACGTTATGGCGTTCGTTAGGAAGGTTAGGTAGTAGTTCTTGGCGTACCTTATGAGAATTTCAGGAAATAGTAAGTGAAAATCAGAAGGAGGTACCTTTATTCATTTGTAAATATTTAAAAAAGATATTATTTTGGTGTCGAAAAGGTTATAAATCTTTCCGTTATACTTTTTTGTATTATTCCAAATCTTAATGAAGTCCATTATTAGCTTGTAATCAATATTGACTATCTTGATAGGTCTTATAGGAAGGTCGCGATAATCATTTCAAGCTTAGTTGGTATTTTCTGGCAGCTTAAGTTTTGAAGGTTTCGAGGCACGGTATTAAGGGTAATTACCAGTCGCCTGACCCGATAGATAAAGTCTTATGGTAGGGCTTTTGGTTGGTTCGCGCGCGTAGGTGTATTTGAAAAGAAAAGGGTTTTAAGGATCTTGGCGGTGGGTTTATTAAGGCACGATAGGTACTTAAAGGTTTTGAGAAGTTTAGTGATTCTACTTAATTAACTGGTATAAAGCGTTAACGTTAATACCTTTGGTCTCATTGGTAACTACTACTTTACGCGCTCTTCTACCGCTAAGGGCGTACTTCGCGCTGTTATGTAGTGGTATT
The DNA here is from genome assembly GCA_038502455.1 of Anisogramma anomala. NCBI lineage: Eukaryota > Fungi > Ascomycota > Sordariomycetes > Diaporthales > Gnomoniaceae > Anisogramma > Anisogramma anomala. The sequence continues at coordinate 6,663,474 of JASMMZ010000004.1, read as the reverse complement.
AAATTGCCGAGTAGATTAATAGTATTTTTATTACCAACGTATAAAGAGGTTTAACTTAGTTAAGGGTATATTAAGGGTCCTTTAAAACGTATGTGTGAGCGTTGGGATCCCTTAACACCTTTCCTCTTTCCTTAACGATCTTAAAGATTAGGGTCGTAAAGGCGTTCTTAAAGCTAGGCTAGGTTGACAAGTTCCTACATCAACTTCGTAATACTTTTTAATAGTACATAGACTTTTTGCCGTTTAAGTTTAGCTTTAACACTTAATTTAACCCCTTTTTAAATTAAGTTTTATATGTTAATAGTTTAATCACCGAAAAGGTTACGGAAATTATCAAAAGCGTAGTCGGGGTCCTTAGTATTGTTATACTTAACGATATAGTAACCGATAAAGTTAGTGAGGTGTTTTTTCGTTGATTTTTCGTTAACATTTAGAGTTTAAAGGTTTTCGTCGTAAAACTTGGTAAAGGCAGTTTCGAGGGCGTTAATTACCTTTTAAATCTCTGTGATAGGTGCTACTTTGAAATTTACGGCGATAGAAGACTTGATAGAGCTTGTAAGGCGAGGGATTTGGTGATTTTGGGCGTAGAAACTTGGTGTTTTGGCGTAAAGTCGCGTGACGTGGATTTTTCGGCGCTACTTGACGATTTTAGGTGTTTTAGTTTAGGGCAGCGAACTTAACGATTAAAGTAGCATAGGGAGTGAAAAGAGTGAAGTAGGGGCAAAGATTTGGTGTAGAGGGTAAGGTCGGAGGTCGTTGTTGTTAGTGGAGGGCGAAGGTTATTTGTTATTTGACTATAGGACTTGGTCGTTTTTGTAGTACTAACACCCATAGTAATACTAACTTAACCATTTGCTAACTTGTCGTTTGAGACTTTTAGCGGTTAATTTCAACGCTTTTTAAGAAGAATTACTGAAGATTTCTTGGTGTTTTTAAGTAACGATACCGTTACTAACTTTTAGATTGCCGTTATAAGACTGACACAATCCAAAAGTCTTCTTTTTTTTCCTGCCGTCATAAGACTGACATAGTATTAATAAAGGCCCTTCGTAAAAATCTTTCCTTTACCCTAGCCACCGTAGCTATAAAGTGTAACCGGAAAGTAGCTTTTTATTTTACTTAGCTTATCTGTGCTTAACCTAGCAGGCAAGCACTAATTAGTATTGGTAGGCCTTAGACGTTGCAACGTTATCGATTCGATTGGTCTTCGAAGTAACAGTAGTATTGCGTGATCAGATGGTGGATGTATTGTTCTAAGTTTGGTAGACCGCTAGCCGGTCTGCACTGTAATTTGTATGGCCAATTGCTTGGCCCGTGTCCTAGAGTGAAGTGCAGCGTACTGCACTCGACTTACACCCAATGTAGTAAGTCTACACAAAGCAATACACTCAACTTGCAGTACAGTCAACTTTACTGTAAGTAAAGTTAACTTACTGCACTGCATGTAATTGTATTCCAACAAGCGACATATATGTGTAACGAATATACTTAACGACATCACCCTCATAAATGCCGTTACTAACGCCTATTCATAGAAATCAAAAACACCTCGTATAAAGATTTTATATAAAATTAGGGGGTATGAAGCATATATGTGTACCAGTTATCCCTCCTGTTTTACATTAATCATTGGAGTGAAAAAGACGATAATTCGTTTATACCTCGCGTTTAATATTGACAACTTCACGCGAAACATATATGTTTGACAATAGTTATTAATTTACGGAAGATAGTTAATATTGTAATTATATAAATCATAGCAACAACTATTCTTTTAAAAAATATTATTATAACATGAATTAATATGCGAGCAACTTAGCTTGCAACAGGTAATGATAATGTTATAAGTCCTTGATTTATGAATTGAATATGAAAAATACTATTTTTTTTTGAAAATAAAACTATAATTAATTTCAAGTATTTTATTACTAGAGTTTATGGAAGTAATATAATAATAACTTAATTTATTTTGGTTTTCATTCGGATAATAACTATATTTACTTTTTGTTGGAACAGCAGTCAATTACTATACGGTCAAGTCAACTATATGACAGTAAATTGATTGTATTGACTGCAAGTTAACTGTATCGTTTGTGGGTTGACTGCAAGTCAAGTGCAGTAGGTACCCACTTCAAACTAGGGCACAGGCCAAGCAATTGGCCACACAAATTAGTGTGCAGACCGGCTAGCGGTCTGCCAAACTTAGAAGTAACACATCACCACTTTCAATGCAATACACCAGTTACTTCGACCACAGAGATTCGAATCGATTACGTTGCAACGAGAAGGGCCTACCAACACTTTTATTTTTAAATCGAAAAGCCTACGTTACAACGTACGGACTACGCCGGAGGACCTTACGGATTGTTTGATAACGGTAAAAGCACTATGCGCCTAGGACGAAAAACCTTTGGCGTATTACTTTCTGACTATCTATATTAAACACCTTCGCATACATACACACAAGTGCTATTTACGAATCCTTTTTTAAAAAAGGCTTTAAATCCTTTCCTGGCGCAAATGGGTACCGGGTAACGACGGGATAAGCCATAACAATAGCCCGATGATAGGTTTATTACACCGTGAGGTTTTGGATTTCAAGGATAGCTATAAGGGTTTCGTTCATTTACGTTAGCGTTGACACACTTTAAGTAGCAGCACCACTCACTGCGGTGCATAGTGTGACAAAAAAAAATCTGTCGCTTCTACTTTCGAAGAGCGGATGCTGATTGATCACAACGCCCTTGGTTACTCGGTCTTTGGACCACCTTGAGGCTCACCTATACAGGCAAGGAAACCATGTTGGGCAAAGAGCTCACAAGAGACAGGGACTCTCCGAACATGCCCAGTAGACAATGAAACGGATTGTCAAAGGTCAAATAGCAAGGAGGTGTTATGATTCATGATCTTTTACTAGATTATCGGTATCACCAAGGGGGCTTAGTGACTAGACCAACCCAGAGCCCATAGCCGCCTGGTCAGACAACTGTTTAACCATCTCTCACCTGGGAATATGCTGAGCATTCGCATTGCCATGACGTACACCACTTCTGTCAACTGTGCTATGGAAACACCCAAGAGTGTCAGGGTCAGTCCACAATCCCAGCCCACATCCCATATCGATCCAACAAACACCGCCAGCGCTCCGTCTCAGCCAGCAAAGCAGCCGGCACATCCTTGTTGTGTTGAATGCGATAGAACATCTCCCCGTCCCTGTCGCGCAAGCCCACGCCGCGCCTCACCAGTGCCACAATCCCGTCGCGCTCCTGATCCTTGGATGCAGTCCAGAGAACCTGCGACCCCTCCACCGTCTGGACCACCTCGTCCACCGCCGGACGGCACGACGAGCAATACCACCCGGCGTTCCACAGATCTCCCCTGTCCGGCCACTGTGCCACGTCTCTAAAGTAGCCCCCCCAGCCGCCGGCCCCACCGCGGCCGCGCAAGTCGTCCGGCATGAGCGTGTCGCGCATCCCCTGGTACGTCGTCGCCTGCGGGTGCGGCCAGTCCATGCCGCGGCGCAGGAGCTGGAAGCTGTAGTAGTAGAGCCTGCTGTGCAGGGTCAGGCGGCGCGGCAGCTCGCACGCGCGCAGCACGAGCAGCGCCTCGGGCCGCACGAGCTCGTCCACGTTGGCGACGAGCAGCACATCGCCCTGGGTGGGCGCCTGCGCGCCGGCGAGCCGGGGGAACACCTGCGCGAAGGGCGCGTTGCGCCGGCGCCGCTTGTCGCGGGTGAGGTCCGCGGGGCGGTGCTGGGGGCGCTGCTGGCGCCGGGACGAGTCGTCGGCCGCGGCGGGCTCGGCAAGCTCGTGGTAGATGATCTTGTCGTGGTATGCCGCGAACCGGCCCCAGTTGTCCTTGATCGCCAGAGGCTTGTCCGCCCCGGCGGCAGTCTTGCGCCCCTCCACGATGACGAAGTAGTCCACGAAGTCGTAGGTCGAGTTCAGGCGGATCTCCAGCCAGTCCAGCTCGGTGCCGACGTCGACGAGGTCGAAGACTTTGCGCTTGGCGCTGCCGCCGCCGGGCCTCGGCACCGGTGCCTTGTGGAAGATGTCGAGCCCGTGGTCCCTGCACAGCGCCTGGGCGTACTGCGGCTGGGAGGCGTCGGCGGCACTGAAGCGGTTGCTGAACGAGATGGCTGCGACGAGCTCGCGGGCGGTGGTGATGGAGGCGCTGGAGGATATCTCGTGGGCGTGGGAGGATCGTGCGCTGCGATGCTTGTGGCCGAGGAGGAGGGCGAGGATCAGGACGACGGCCAGGGCCTTGACTAGCCGGTGGCGGTCGAGCAGCCGAGGGCGCAGCCGGCAAACCATTGTCGATGGGGAGGCTGAGCTTGGACTATGGGGTGGCGTGCTGTCCACAGCTAGCCTGAGCTTTGGGCTACAAAGCGAGAACAAGCTGAAAGCCTAAATCACCCCAGGAGCGAGAAATGATTCCTTGCTCGCTGGGCCTTCGTTGTGACGGTTGGACCGTGTCACCACGACGTTTCTTCGTGAAATGCTTCGTGGGAAAGGGGGACAGGAAGGGCAGGCTTGCGCAAGCTGGCACCGGAACCGAGAAGATGGACGTCGGGTACTGTGAAATGGCACAGAGCACAGAGCACAGAGCACAGAGCACAGATGGCACAGATGGCGCAGAGTTGTATAGGATAGGGCAGGGATGTTCTGAACTTGATCGTGGTCAGTGTTCTGGGGGGCCATGAGGTCAACCAAGCTCCGTTTTTGCAGGCAAGCAATGTGGTGAAGTCGGGGGACCTTGCGGGCAGAGCAAGTGGTTGAAGACGACAATCAACCAGGAAGCCGTAGCCGATCTCGTGACGAATACCACGTGCTTTTAGAGAGCGGCCTGATGTGATTGTGTTGCGTGAGTGTGCTTGTGGTTTTCACTAACTCAAGTCGTTTGCCACGGTTGTACTCGGCACCTTTTCAGCTGTTCCATCGTCCCTTCCCTGCTAGCACTCTTAGTACAGTAAGTAGCCTTTGGGATCGCAACAGTTGGTATTTTGACCTTGCCAGAGCTAGTCCAGCATACTGTAGACGTCTTCAGGAGTTCCATAGTGCCTGTGGTATCGCAAGGGGGAAGAAAGTCACCCAAATTGATGATAGTTGTGGAGGTGAGAATTTACATGTGCCAAATTCAAGGAGTGACGTGATGTGCAGCTGCTCCGTTTTACCAGGATCATGCTTGGTCAGCAGTTGGTATGCATGATGCGCCGGAGCGAGCGGCAGCCCTACGTAAGCACAGCTGCAATCCTCATACAAATACTACTTATAGTAATGATGTGTGCATTTCAGATTGGGAACTGGTGTTATGGAAGCTTGTGATTTGGTTTCTAGAAGAAAATGCGAGTCTTGGGTCTTGGGCTTGAGGAGTTCCCAGTCAACTACAAAGTAGAGGTTTGAGCAACAGGTCATTGATTATGCCACTATGTATATCTTCAGCATCTCTGCTCACAACACACTATCACATGCCGTGGCCCCCAAGATGAAACAGGCTGGGTTGGACTCGACGGAGCACCTAACTATTGTGTATGGTCGGGTACTTCCGATTCCGACAGCCATTTTCAGTCTCGCAAAGCCTGATGCCAAACACTGCAACTGCTGCAGTCAGCTTACTACCACCGGGCCAGGGTGGGATTGTTGGTGGTACTCGTGGAAATATACGGTAAAAGCGGTATCGCAATAGAAGGCATCGTCATGGTCAAGTGCTGTGAGCTTGCAAAGTGGGCTCTAGCAGTACAGAGGCAGAACAAGGTGCGAGGTAAGGTACCGGCAGCTAGTGCAAGTGCCTAGGCCCCTGCAGCTACCACCTCCAGCACCCTGGCAACCCCATCCCCCCGAGCAGGACTGGTGAAAGCACCAAGCTCTTGAGGACACCTGGCCGAGTAGCCTCACCTCCAAGCTGATATAGTATGACAAAGCAGGCTACCGTTATTTTTTCCTTCTCCCAGAGTCTGGCTGGACACTCGCCGACTTTATACTTTTCTACATTGTTTCCACCTCCGCAACATCTGCAACGGCGCCACTTCAATTCACTGTCGCTTTCAGAGACCTCGCCTCTCGACTTCGAGCACCTGCGACGCCACTCCTTCGGTCGCCACCGCATCAAGCTCCACCACCTAATTTCTCCAGTCCTCCCTGAACGACACTCGACCCAAGCCAGACCGACCCAACAGTCAACATGGCAACGCAGCGCGGGCACTCGGGTGGCTATGGCATGGGCGCCCCTACGTACGGTGGCACCGTCAACCAGCCCGCTCAAGAGGGCGGCAGCGCTATGGACATCATCAGAGAACAAACCAGCAAGATCGAGGACCTGCTTGACACCGTCTCCGAGCCCATCAAGCCGTACGTCCATCGCAAACATGGGCCCCCACACGGGAACGCGACGCTGACGATACACAGTTACATGCCCGCCATTGGCCGCTTCCTGATTGTCGTCACCTTCCTCGAGGATGCCCTGCGCATAATTACGCAGTGGAACGACCAACTCCTCTACCTGCATGATTACCGCCACAGTAAGTCCCACGACGAGCCGCCGTTTGCGGGAGAAGCGCCGGCCCTCCACCGACGATCGCCAGCTAATCCGCGCCGTCGCAGTCCCCGGCGGCCTGAACCACTTCTTCCTGATCATCAACGTAATCGCCATGGTCTCCTGCTCTGCGCTCGTCATCGCCCGCAGATTCCCCGAGTACGCCGTCGGCGGCCTGTGCGCCGTCGTCGTGACCCAGGCGCTCGGCTACGGCCTCATCTTCGACCTCAACTTCTTCCTGCGCAACCTGTCCGTCATGGGCGGCCTGCTGATGGTGCTGTCCGACTCGTGGGTGCGCAAGACCAAGGCCTTCGCCGGCCTGCCCGAGATCGAGGAGAAGGACCGCAAGCAGTACTTCCAGTTTGCCGGCCGTGTGCTGCTCATCTTCCTCTTTGTCGGCTTCGTCTTCAGTGGAGAGTGGTCCATTGGGAGGGTGATTGTCTCGATCGTCGGCCTGGCGGCGTGCGTCATGGTTGTGGTTGGGTTCAAAGCCAAGTGGAGCGCGACGTTGTTGGTGGTTATTCTGAGTGTATTTAACGTTGTAGTCAACAACTTCTGGACAGTAAGTGCATAGCTTCCGACACTTGCAGCTGAAGAGGGTGCTAACCAACATCGTCACAGCTCCACGAGCACCACCCTCACAAGGACTTCGCCAAGTACGACTTCTTCCAGATTCTTTCTATTGTTGGCGGTCTGTTGCTTCTGGTCACCAGCGGGCCCGGCCAGCTTAGCCTGGACGAGAAGAAGAAGGTCTACTAAGTAGAGTGTCTACTAAGTATAGTGGGACGGGCGGGGCGGGGCAAAAAGCCAGTATGCCAGCATAAGCCGTCCGAGCAGAGATTGGCGCCGGCAGTAGGATTCGAATCCTACCGTTGGCAAAGGTAGATGGCATTGGACGTCTGACGGAAGGTCTCAATTATGGATATAATGGAACACGGCGTCCAGGGTTCAGGGAGGTTAGCCAAGAGTTATGACTGCTCATGGTGCTACAATACATGTACAACGGAACTGCACTGCTGTCCAGACGTCCTGAGTGAGCCAAGAGGTATTGTCCAAGGACCTGCGTCTTGACCTCACACTGACCGACTTCGAACCGACCAACGAGAAGATCACCGGGTAACTTTGGGCGTTGGCTACATCAAAAAAGAGGATGAATTCTGATCTATCATGTAGATCCCGTCCGCCACGAGTCAGTTGTCTGGAACCGCAATGTGGCTACCACGCTCGGGAAATCGCGTTGGCAGGTCCTCGCAAAAGAGGCCCCTCCAGTTTTCGTTTGTGCATGATTCATTACTATATGGTGGTTGTGGGGGATTCGATAAACACAAATGACAGTGGTCCGGGCGGGGACAAACTCCACTTAGTACACACGTCTCTTGCAAGGGTCTTCACCGACTTGCTGTATTTGGTTGAAGGGCCCAATTCTTGGCAGGGATCCAGGTTCTTGGGTCATGGGGGGGGGGGGAAAAAGCGAAATGCTGCAGGTGTTTCTGCCTGCATATCCAAAACCAATCCCATGATATCCAACACGTTGGTACTCCCGCAACCATGAGGCTGCGCTCTGCAATCAAGAAGCCATCGGCCGAGCAGCCCCTCGAGCTGGTGCTGCCGCCCTCAGCAGCTGCCACTCCCCATGCGAAGCCCAAGCCCAAGCCTCCTGCTGCGAAACGCGACCAGCCCGTGCCAGCCTCGCGCCACCCCGCCCCGCGGAAGCGCAAGGCCAACCCCATCCAGGAGGTCCCGCAGGAGTCACAGTCCGAACATGGAGACGATGAGTCGGGGGATGAAATGGCCCAGCTGGAGGGGGCTTTGTCGGCTGGGGAGGACGACGACGAAGGATCCGAGCCGGAGGATGCTGAGCAGGAGAACGAGCACGAGCCCGACCACGATCAGACCAATGGAGGCCGCGAGATCGATGGCGAGGGCGAGGCCGGGCCAGGGGAACACTCCGAGCAAGAGAATGGTGATGCTGCGTTGCACAGCGATGATGCGCACTCGGACGACGACGAAGACGCGGGCAAGATTCCACCGCTGAAGCCGGGCCAAGTACCAGGACTTGACCCAGAGGATCTGGATGGCCAAGAGGAGGATCTGCGCAACTACCGCGTCGAGCCTGATGCCAACGGCAACGACAAATACGTGTATGACGAGATCGACCCCGTCTACGACTCGGATGACACGGATGCGCACGAGCCAGTCAACACCATTGGTGACATCGACCTCAAGTTTTACGACACTTACCCTCACATTGGCTACGACATCAATGGAAAAAAGATCATGCGCCCTGCTGCGGGCGACGCTCTGGACGCTCTGCTTGACAGCATCGAGGTGCCCAAGGGGTGGACTGGCCTTACCGACCCTGCGACTGGAAAGCCTCTGAACCTGAGCCAGAACGAGCTGGAGCTCATCAAGAAGATTCAAAGGAACGAGCTCCAGGATGGCTTCGACCCTTACCCTGTCCGTCTTCTCTGTTGCGTTTGGTTCACCTGCAGTTGCTGACAACCTTGCAGGACACTGTCGAGTGGTTTACCAGCCACGAGGAGATGATGCCGCTGAGCGCGGCCCCGGAGCCCAAACGCCGATTCGTCCCGTCCAAGAACGAGCAGAAGCGCATCATGAAGCTTGTTCGAGCCATCAGGGAGGGCAGGATAGTACCGTACAAGCCACCCGAGGAGCGCGAGAGGGAGGAAGACGACGAGGCAGAAATCCACTTCGACCTGTGGAAGGACGAGGTGCCGAGAGAAGCACATGTCATGCACATACCGGCACCGAAGCTTGCGCCGCCTGGATTCGATCTCAGCTACAACCCGCCGCCCGAGTATCTGCCGACCGAGGAGGACAGGAAAGCCTGGGAGGAGCAGGACGAGGAGGACCGCGACAAGGAGTACTTGCCCAAGAAGTACGACTCGCTACGAAAGGTTCCTGGGTACGATTTGTTCGTCAAAGAGCGGTTCGAGCGCAGCTTGGACTTGTACCTCGCGCCCCGTGTCCGCAAAAACAGACTCAACATCGACCCCAACTCGCTTCTACCGAAGCTGCCCAGACCCGAGGACCTCAAGCCCTTTCCGACTGTTTGCCAGACCATTTTCAGAGGCCACGACGGTCGTGTGCGGTCCTTGTCTGTGGACCCTAGCGGGTGCTGGCTTGCCACTGGTGGTGATGATGGTACCGTGCGGGTATGGGAGATCTTGACGGGTCGACAAGTGTGGAGTGCCCAGTTCAGCAGTGACGAGGCCGTTCATGTCGTCAAGTGGAGGCCAACCAAGGATGCATTTGTACTGGCTGCGGCTGCAGAGGAGGACATCTACCTGATGGTGCCACCGGTTGTTGACCCGCAACTGGAGCAGACCAGCAGGGAAATCTTGGATGCCGGGTTCGGCTACGCGGCCAGCGGAAAAGCCCCGAACCCAGCCATCGACAAGACCAAAGAGCCAGCAGCGAAGTGGGCCCGGCCAGGCTTGAAGCTGGAGGACGACGGCGCTCTCTTGAGGATCACGGTGCGGTCCAGCGTCAAGGGCATCAGCTGGCACCGACGCGGCGACCATTTCTGCACGGTCTCACCGACTGGCCAGCGCAGTTCCGTGGCCATCCACACGCTGTCCAAGCACCTGACGCAAATCCCGTTCAGGAAACTTGCGGGCCTCGCCCAGGCAGCGCACTTCCACCCGTCGCGCCCCATGTTCTTCGTCGCCACGCAGCGCATGATCCGGTGCTACGACCTGCAGAAGCTCGAGCTCATCAAGGTGATCCAGCCCGGCGCGCGGTGGATCTCGTCGTTCGACCTCCACACCGGCGGCGACAACCTGATCGTTGGCTCCTACGACAGGAGGCTGCTCTGGCACGACCTGGAGCTGTCGATGCGGCCGTACAAGACGATGCGGTTCCACCCCAAGGCCATCCGCGCTGTCAAGTACCACAAGGACCTGCCACTGTTTGCGGACGCCTCCGACGACGGCTCGCTGCAGATCTTCCACGGCAAGGTGGTCACCGACCTCATGGCGAACGCCACGATCGTGCCCCTCAAGACGCTGAATGGGCACAAGGTGGTGAGCTCGCTGGGTGTGATGGATGTGGACTGGCACCCGCGAGAGCCATGGCTGTTCTCGGCCGGCGCTGACGGGACGGCCAGGCTGTGGATGTAGGCGCGGCAGGGCGGAGACGGAAGACGCGGTGCGAGAAGCAAAAAGGTCGACAGATATGTGGGTATGTGCAGCACCTACCTGCCTTCGTATGCACCGGCGTGGCGTTCCGCGAGAGGCGTCAGATACCACTAGCAAACGAGAAGGCATTGTTCCAGCCAACGGCTCGAGCGAGCCCTGCCCCCGTGTGCATGTGCTCACAATGCCCCGGCACAAGCGTCCAACTCGTCGATGTCTAGTATGGACACGCGTTCGTGTGGTTTGTCGAGGGAACCGGCATCAGGGACCCGCATCTGCCGACGACTACTAGACGGTGACCTTGCTAACTAATTGGGTGTGCAAGCAAACCCGTCAGCGAACTGCAGGCTTGAATAAGCCGATTCGTCAGGAAGGTCGCCGTATAGACAAGAACACACAGGTCTGCCTCATGTTCCGCTGCGACAGGTGGTGGCCGAACCCATGTATACACCAGGGTGCCTGGAAGTACCCCGCCGACATTCATGATCTATTCCAAACCGATGATTCCATATGCAGTGTTAGTCTTGCGAGCCGAGCAAAGGGTGGGGGTCTCCCTGTGGAGTCTGATAAGGTGCCGGGACTGTGTACCAAGTACACAGTAGAGTGCATGTACTGTATGCACCGACGATCAGGATTGCGGGGAGGTGGAATAGTAGGTAGGTATCCTGCAGATAGGGTCACCGGACCGGAGGTGCTGCTGGGGGTTGGGGGCGCGTCTCCCCGCCTGGCGACATGAGCAAGAGAGAGGGAGAGAGAGAGAGAGAGGTAGGAGGTATAGACAGGCGCTGGCCATGAGAGACCCCTTCTTCCTCGATGACGATGTCTGCTGCCATCATCGGCAGCGCCGACCCGCCGTGCTTCCAGCCATTCCAGTGCCCTGTATGCCAGGTCCGCTTCACGAGGCACGAGAATCTCAAGCGGCATGCCTCGCTGCACACGGCCGCGCCGGAGAAGCCGTCGTTCGCGTGCGCGTTCTGCGCAAGCGCCTTCTCGCGGCGGGACCTGCGCCATCGCCACGTCGCGAGGAAGCATCCCGAGGAGGGCCAGCGCCGTGCTTGCAAGCGACGGCGCCGGGCGTCGTCGGCGGCCGCCGCCACGGCGGCCGAGGCCAGTGGCGATGGGCGCAGCGATGCCGAGCCCGCTTCTGCACCAGGCCGGGCGCGAGCGATGGAGTCGCCCCCGAAGCAGTGGAACGCCGCCGGAGGCCTGGAGATGCTCGGCCACGGAGGGTGGAGTCCGGCTTGGTTGGGCGGCCAGCCGGGGGCCCCGGGGTCCTCTCCTGGGTCCACCGCTGACAATTCAGTGTTTGGCCAAGGTCGCCCCGACGGCTTCTGGCCGAGCAACCTGCCATATACTCGGGAAGAATGGCGTCCGACAGCCTTCCAGATCGCCCAGGGAGTGCGTCTGTTTTTCACTCACTTGTCGCACTTTATCCCGTTCCTCCACCGCCCCACATTCGACCCTACGCAGAGTGCCGAGTACTTGGTCCTCAGCATGCTATGTCTCTCCTACCAGTACGGCGAGGACCCGGACGCTGGTGAAGGCCTGGGCACGGGTGACCGCCTGTCTCAGCACTGTTTCCATCGAGCTCGCGTCCTGGTTGCGTCTGAAGGGGAGCAAGAGGACCCCCCCAGTGACCATCTTGCCGTTGCGCAGACGTATCTGCTCCTGGAGATAGCTGCAATGACCTGCCTTGGCGGAAGGGATTCAGCGTATGGCCTCCGAGTGCACTGCAAGATGATCGCCCTCGCGCGCTCTAGCGGGCTGACGCAACCGGGCTCACCAGCCGCTGCTACCGCACAAGACCTGGACGCACTGTGGCGGGCGTTCGCCGCGGCCGAGTCACGCAAGCGGACCATGTTCGCCATCCACCAGATCGACACCCTGTGGTACCAGATCCTGTCGGTGCCCCGTTCGCTGTCGCACCTGGAGATCAAGCACGAGCTGCCGTGCCCGGCCGACCGCTGGGCCGCCCCCTCCGCGGCAGCATGGGCCCACCGCCAGCTGCTCGGGGGCCCCGCCGCGCCGCCGCTGCCGTACGCGGCCGCGGTCCGGCGCCTCCTCGCGGCCGACGCGGCCGCCGCGCCGATGCCCGCGTTCGACCTGTTCGGCGCCGTCAACATCGCCCAGTTCCTGCTGTCGAGCGCCCGCGAGGTGTCGGGCTGGGCGGCCATGACGGGGCGCCTGAGCCTCGAGCGGCTCGAGGCCTGCGCCGCGTCGCTCGCGGCCCTGGGCGCGCTCGTGCACCCGGCCGAGGCCCGCCGCGCCGCCGCGCCGGTCGAGGCCACGGCGGCGTGGCAGATGGCCATGATCGAGCTGCGCATCTGGTCGCCGACGCACACCGCCGGCGTCGTCCAGGCGAGCGTGGACTCGGCCTTGCGGCAGCTGGCCGTGCTCGCGGCCACCTCGGAGCTCTCCTACGGCGTCGAGACTGCGCAGGCCACACGGCCGCACATCGCCTGGTTTCTGCGCTACCTGCACGACGAGCTGGCCCCCGACGCCGAATCGCCGTGGGTCACCATGTACGCGTACAAGGCCTTTGTGATTGCATGGCAGCTTGTGCGAGCCAAGATACCGGGCGTCATGCATATTGTTGGCGTGGAAGATGGCGATGTCGACGGCGCCCTGGCGTGGGCGAGGGTCATTTTTAGGCGTAGGGAACCGCGGCGGCTGGGAAAGCTCATCGGAGCATACTTGGATCTGCTCAAGTCCTAAGAAAAGAATGCGAGATGATTGGAGCAACACCTCATGGTCGCCTGGGAAGCTGGCCCCAACTGTATCTGTATCACGTTAGAGAAAACACAAAGAACTGTCCGATGCTGGAAAGAAGCGAACAGTCAACCGGATAAGGTCGGGAAGACTTCTCCTGTGGAACTACTGCATCCCGATGAGGATGAAAACAGTCCAGAAGCTGTTGAGGAAGACAGCTTTTCAACGTGGCATCAGCCACGGGAGAAGAGGCGCGGGTCCTCAACACAACGCAAGTAGGAATCATCCGGAACATCCGGTCAGGCGAAGAGAGGGGCTTGGTGGAGGAGGACGGCCTCTTCTCTAGACATAGTGTGCGACTCTTTTTGATACGCCCTTGGTGAATAGTCAGAGGACATCTGTACACTGTAACCTGGAGAGCATCAGCTTCACCTCTTCACACTCTCGCGATCAAGACGGTTGGCCGTGCTCACTGAGGCCGCACGGCGCGGTTTTTGCCTCCGCACGCAGTCATCAACAGTCGAATGCGCCGCCCCCATGCTTGACTGTATTGCCCAGTTGCTGGCCGCTGTGTAATACCCACTTCGTAAAGGGACACACCCGCCCTTGCATCGTAGCTTCATTCACGCATTACTTGGCCGCGCCCTTCTCAGCCTTCTCCACCTTCTCCACATCCTTCATGCGCGCCTTGAACTCCCTCGGCGTCTCAAAAGACTCCCTCGAAGGCTTCGTCGTGCCCCGAAGTCCAAACCAGCCCTTGTTCTTCCCTCCCAGCGCACCCCACAAGCCCAGCTTCCGCTTCTGGGCCTCGGCCTCGGCGGCCCTGTACGCCTCCTCCATCGCCTCGCCGCCGAACTCGGCACCGCTCTTGGCCTCGTAGGTGGTGGCAAGCCCGAGCCGCAGCATCTCAAGGCCGACGTCGGTGCGGAAGAAGAGCAGGCGGCGCATGTAGGCGGTGGCGACGACGCGCTCGTACTGGTCGCGCCTGTAGATGTGCGCGCGCACGTCGCGGTGCAGGATCTTGCTCTGCAGCCATTGCAGCGCCTCCGCGGAGTTGGGCTGGGCCGGCCGGCCAAAGTGGGCGAGCTCGGGCGCGTCTATGCCGGCGATGCGGATGGATATCTTGCAGCATCGCACGTTCGTTAGTCCCGCATGTTTCCGCAGAGATTCGACGACGGCCGCATACTGTCTGGCCTTTCAGGGCCTTCTTGTCCGTGGGCACCTGTCGCAACCAGCCCCAGCCAGCCCAGCGCCCGCCCGGGGTGTGGAACAAGTGGAAGCCGTCGCCATCACCGACACTGGTGACTCTGCCAAAGATGGTCCGTCTCCGGTACTTGTCGGGGTGGATGTACTCGATGCTGGGTATTCGGCGCAGGTAGATTCGGTAGAACTTGAGGGCGCCAAAGAGGACGGTGGTCACGACGAAGGCCGGCACCCAGGTGCGAGGGTCCCGGTAATGGTCGCCGTAGCTGAGCGAGTCATTCCAGCTCACCGGCTTGGGCTGCCGCGAAGACCAGTGGAAGAAGGAGCGCTTGTCATCGCTCTTGTCCGACGGGGAGGAGGTAGACCCCGACTGCCATGGCAATGGCACCATAGTTTGTTGTCGTGACGGGAAGTCCACCCTGGTGGCCTGGTGCGGTGACCGGCCAAACGAAGTGCGAGGTCGGCCGTGGGGTCTGCCAGGATCTGGGGTCTGCCAGAATCGGGATCTGCCAGAATCCGGGTCTGCCAGAATCCGGGTCTGAACAACGTTAGACACACTGACGACAGGGCACGGTCAGGGGCCAGATCGATAGAGCCACGATGAGAAGACGTCGGGGATGTTTACAGGGCGAATGATCGCATGAGCTATATATTACACACTCTCAATTGTCTGCATGCGCTCTTTTTGGGAAGTCGTCTCTGCTCTCCTGAGCCTGTTTGCCAGTAGTATGAGATGCCCAATAGAAGCAACTCGCAGCTGCAATGCTACGAAGCTCGCGGTTTGTGCAACAGCCGAGGTACGTCTGGCGTCTCCAACTCTGTTTGTCCACACCTCATGTTCCTTGTACCTTGAATGTCCGTCCACTGGCCGTCTTCCGCTCCTTTTCCTCGCTGTCGGGTCTTGCTCTCCGAAGGACTGTGCGTGGTCAGCAGGGCGCCTGATCTGTCGTAGACACACTGGAAGCTTACCTTGGAGGAAGTCCGCCGTGCGTCGCCTCATCCGGGAGTGGATGTATGCCTTGGAGGCTTTGATGTGGTAATGGAAGTAGTCCCGGAATGTCTGCATGTGAGAAATGACATCCGGCATCCGTTGAGGCGTCAAGTGTCGAGGGAAAAGAACTACTTGGCAGTCAGTCAAGGTCCGACGGCACACGAGACCCGCCCACAAGACCCGCCCACAAGCACTCACCAAAGGTAACGTAGCCAACCTCGCCCGTTCCGCTGCTCTTCACGCCTTGGACGCCCTGCAACTCTAGCGGTGGATCTGTGCGGAACAACACCTGCGGCGCGTTCTGGATGGCCCGCCGCCTGGCGTCCACGAACTCCTGTATAAACACCCGGCCAAACACCCTATCTGTTTCTTCCCTGAAAATGGTGCTGAAGATGACAGTGACCCTGTCGTGGCTTGCTTTTACGTAAATGGCCTCTTCCTCTCGGTAGTGAATCGCCATGACTTCCCCGCCCTCTTTGACACCTTGTGGAGCTTCCTCGGAGGTGTACTGAGCCGCGGCCTCCTTCAACTTGTAGTGCTCCTCATAGGCATGTTCGAATGGCGCAGCCATGGCGTTGCGCTTCAAGAGGGCGATCTTGTTGACGAGTTCATCCCGTGCCTCTGAAGGACAGAGGTCCGATTAGCACTTTGACGGCTGGGCCCACAGCTACTCAGTCTGTGACATACCTTTCTCGGCCGGGAGATTCTCCAGGTCAACCAGAACGGAGAAGTCGTAGCCTGGCTCCGCAGGGGCAACATATTCGCCGTACTCGCGGTGGAGGACCTGCTCTGCACCGTACTTGACCAGGTCCTTGTAGCATTTGATCTGGATGGACACGAGAATCTTGGTCTTTGACTCGGGAGTGGAAATGTGAAAGAGAACGCCGTCAAAGTCAGAGACTGTCTGGTCAATGGAGACGGGAGGAGCTCTGCAATAAGGGGGTGGGCACGTCAGCGGCGGGCGGGCTTTGGGCGGCGCAGACGGAGCTGTTCTTTGGTCAGGGCCTTACCCGGAGAGCCTCTCGGTTAGGACCGACTGGATCAGCACATTCTGGTAGTCGAGAAGAAGCATGGTGACGATGGTTACTCCTCGCAGTCAGAGCGTTGTGGTAGTGTGGAGGAGAGGGAGGAGAGGAAGGCACTTGAGTGTGTCAACGGTAGGTGGACTTGGCTGATGCTCTGCTGCCAGGCTCTCTTGATACTGGATGTACTAGGTACAGTCAATGGATGCTACAATGTCTGCCGCCCCCCCTGTCCCTGTCATTTAGTCAGCAATAGGTAAGGGCATCCCTGCAGTATACTGTATCTACTTTGTACTGTACTTTGTAGGTGTTACTCTTGCTTATCGTGCTATCGTGCTATCAGGACCAAAAAAGTTCCAACCTGCCTTTGCAAGAACCTCTACCTCTTCTGACCTGCCACTTGGAGACACCATTTGCGAGTTCTCCGGGGCAACAACCATGGTGAAATCCTATCTGTACGTTTGATTGTTCCTGGCCCACATTGTGAGAAAAATTCGCTTAACCCTAGCTCTTTACAGCAAATACGAGCACGCCAAATCGTTCGGCCTTGTCTCGTCAAGCTCTTCGAATATTGTCTGGTCCGCCAGAGACAAGTCCGCCACTGGCGCGGGACATGCTGTTGTCGCTGCCAACGAAGACGTGCTCTGCTGGGACATAAAGAAAAGCGAGCTCCTTGCTCGCTGGCATGATGAGAAATGCAAGGCGCAAGTGACAGCCATAATCCAGAGCAAGACCGACTCCGACATCTTCGCCGTCGGCTACGAAGATGGAAGCATCCGCCTTTGGGACAGCAAAATCACAACCAACATTCTCAACTTCAACGGCCACAAATCTGCCATCACACACCTGGCCTTTGACAAGTCAGGCGTTCGTCTGGCCAGCGGCTCCCAAGACACCGATATCATGGTATGGGATCTGGTCGCCGAGGTTGGCCAATACAAGCTGCGAGGACACAAGGACCAAATAACCGGATTGCGCTTCATCGAGCCGGATGCGCAGGCCGAGGATGAGGATACTCAGCAGGCAATAATATTGGATGGCCAATCGGGCGAGGGCTTTCTTCTGACCACGGGCAAGGACTCCCTTATCAAATTGTGGGATCTCTCCACGCGGCACTGTGTCGAGACTCATGTCGCCCAGACGAACGGAGAATGCTGGGCTCTGGGGGTGTCTCCTGATCTGTCTGCCTGTGTCACGGCCGGGAACGACGGGGAGCTCAAAGTGTGGGCGCTAGACACAAAAGCTCTCTCCGCAGCTGCACAGCAGGTCGACATTCCACAGACGCTTCGTTTCCTCCAGGACCGCGGGACCCTTCACCGCCAAAGCAAGGACCGAGCAGTGGAGGTGTCATTCCACCCACGACGGGACTATTTTGCTGTGCATGGCCTGGAGAAGGCGATTGAAATATGGAGAATTAAGAGCGATGCCGAGGTCAAAAAGAGTGTGGCTCGAAAACGGAAGAGGAGAAGAGAGAAGCTTGCGTCTGCCAAGAAGGATAAATTTAATGGAGATGTTGTCATGGACGACGCTGATGAACACGATGATGACGACCCAAACGCACAGCTGGACATATCGGATATGCTCACACAGCATGTTATTGTGAGGACCACCGGCAAGGTGCGGTCAGTGGACTGGGCCATGAACCACGGACACAAGCAACTGCAGTTGCTGGCTGCCACAACAAACAACCAAATCGAATTATACAACATCACAGCGAAGGAGAAGTCGAGCAAGACAAAAGCAGAGAAGGAAGCTGCCCCAGACTACTCGAGGTCTCTTTCTGTTGACCTACCCGGTCACAGGGCTGATATCCGGGCACTATCATTGAGCTCAGATGACAAGATGCTTGCCTCTGCTGCCAATGGCAGTTTGAAGATCTGGAATGTCAAGACACAGACTTGTGTTCGGACATTTGAGTGTGGCTATGCGCTCTGCTGCTCCTTCTTGCCCGGCGATAAGGTGGTTGTTGTTGGAACCAAGAGTGGTGAATTGGAGCTGTTCGATGTGACATCGGCATCTCTCATCGACAATGTACCTGCTCATGAGGGGGCTATCTGGTCGCTTCATGTGCATCCGGATGGTCGATCTGTTGTCACCGGCAGTGCTGACAAGACGGCCAAGTTCTGGGACTTCAAAATTGTCCAGGAGCAGGTCCTTGGGACTATTCGAACCACACCAAAGCTGAAGCTTGTCCAGTCCAGAATCCTCAAGGTGTCTGATGATATTCTGAGCCTGAAATTCTCCCCTGATTCCAAGCTCTTAGCAATGTCACTTCTGGACAGTACAGTCAAAGTGTTCTTCGTCGACTCTCTCAAGCTGTACCTCAACTTATATGGTCATAAACTCCCGGTGCTGAGCATGGACATTTCATATGACAGCAAGCTCATCGTCACCAGCTCAGCAGACAAGAATGTCAGGATCTGGGGCTTGGACTTTGGAGATTGCCACAAAGCACTGTTTGCACACCAGGACAGTATTCTCCAAGTGGGTTTCGTGCCGCACAACTCAGATGGCAACGGACACCAATTCTTCAGCAGCAGCAAGGATCGATCAATCAAGTACTGGGATGCCGACAAGTTCGAGCAAATCCAGCGGATGGAAGGTCACCATGGGGAGATTTGGGCACTAGCTGTCAGCCACAGTGGAAACTTCATTGTCAGTGCCAGTCACGACAAGAGTATTCGTGTGTGGGAGGAGACTGATGAGCAGATTTTCCTCGAAGAAGAACGGGAACGGGAAATTGAGGAGCTCTATGAATCTACACTGGCCACCACACTGGAGCACGACCCCGACGGGGACCGCCAAAACGGCGAGGTAGCAGCGGCAGGAAAGCAGACGGTCGAGACGCTCATGGCCGGCGAGAGGATCGCGGAGGCCCTGGAACTCGGGATGGCAGACCTCGGGGTGGTGCAAGCGTGGGAGGAAGCTCAACGCAGCAACGCCAGCATCGCGCCGCCGCAGCGAGACATGGTCTTCATGGCTCTGGGCAACATTAGCGCCGAGGCCTATGTGATGAATGCTTTGCAGCGAATCAAGGCCTCGGCGCTCCACGACGCTCTCCTGGTACTGCCATTCTCGACAGTACCAGTCTTGTTCACCTTCCTCAACATCTTCGCGATGCGGTCGATGAACATTCCCCTCACCTGTCGCATCCTCTTCTTCATGCTCAAGACGCATCACAGACAGATGGTGGCAAGCAAGACAATGCGGGCCATGTTGGACGGTATACGGTCGAATCTCCAGCAGGTGTTGAAGAAACAGAAGGATGAGATGGGCTACAACATCGCCGCGCTGAAGATTGTGGGAATGCAGATAGAAGAGAACAGTATCAAGGACTACGTGGACGAGAACTGGGACGAGGAGGAGGGCCGTGAGACCAAGAAACGGGGCTTTGTCCAAGTGTCTTGAGGATCATCCGAGATTCCTTAGATTCGAAGGGGTGCGGTACCTCTGCCCGGTGATGGACGAATGTATTCGGACACCATCACCTCAGTTGCCCAGGACTGGAACATGTCCTGGCTAGCCGAATGGTATGCCGGGGACAGGTTCAAACAACGATGGGGTTGAAGTTGGGCGTTCTGAGGCGGGGTGGATCACCAATGGCAGGATGCGAGCTACTGCCGCCTGTGGGGCCTCGGCGCTGTATATCTAGCACAAATGATCATTGCATGAGTCCTCTTTTGCGTTGATGCACCTTGCCGTCACTCCATTCCAGTTTCCCCCGACTCCACAATCGTGAGCTCTCGGACTTGCATGTTGTGTGGGTAGGTGGGTCGATCACCGCGAGGAATTTGCAAGTAGGGCCTCTAACGGTCGTACCATTGGAGGGGGTTTTTCTCCTTGAAACCAGCGCCTGTAGACGACAAGCCGGCCTATGGAAAACGGGGGTCGTCGGCACAGGCTTGCTCAGGGATCCTGACGGCCGCGCGCCCGGTCAACAAATCAGACCTGGTTTCCCGGGTCTGGAGGTTCAGGCCCATGCTTGCGCTTGGCTTGGACCCCAACGATGTCAAGAGTGGGATTGGCATTCCGGATGGGGATCGGAAGATGCGCAAGGTCGGGTTGGAGGACGGCGGTAACCTGGACGATCCATGACTAGCGACCACCCGCGGAACCGACATGCAGCAGCAGCAGTGTTGTGGGCGAGTCCACTGGCAGTCTCACCCTGAGAGCTGCATGAGCGTCATGGTCGATAGGGTTTCCGAACTACATGATGATGTCTGGGCCGAACAGTGCCATTTGCTTCGAGAGTCTGACCAAGATCCTCGCGAACGAGTGCGGCGACTGCGTCAAGGTTGTCCGGAGGTTGCAGAAGGAGGACTATGCAGCAATCGAGTCTGAAGTAAAGAGGGCCAAGGATTTCCAGCAGTACATAAGGGCATACCTCGCCACGTGTAAGTGTGCATGTCAACTCTTCACGGTACGTAAGGAAGTGTAGGCTGAAAATTCGTTCAAAAGATCTATGTTGGCGAGCGTCTATTGGGCCTTGGAGGAAACGATCTCTGCAGGACATATTAGCAACTTCACAGTCATACAAAACACAGCACCCAGTAGAAGTCAAGACGTACTCTCGACATCTGCCACACTCTGGGCAAGAATTTGCTGCAGCACCCTGGGGTTCTCCAACTCCTTCTGCACCTTGGCAATGATGCTCTCGGCCAGCTCCTTCTGCTGGCGCTGCTTCACCTGGCCCTCGTAGCGGACCCAGGAGTCCAGTACGGCCTTGGCCTCCGCAGCAATGGCGGTCTTCTGCGCCAGCTCGTACGCCTCCGCCTCGAGCTTGGCGGTTTCCTAAGAAGCCATCAGAACCGGCACACACAACCACTTCCCGCAGCCGCCCCATGGGTTCAGACCTTGGAGACCTCGAAGAGGCTCTTGGTGATGTCCACAACACCGCTCATCTGCTGGACGCTGTCAATGCGGGACTTGACGGCCTGGGTGTGGTCGGCACGTGCGGCGTTCAGAATGCCGGCGATCTTCTTGTTCTGCGCCTCGGCCCACTCGCTGTACATGGGCCCGGCATACTTGATGAGGCCGGCCCAGACGCTCAGCAGGCAGAAGGCGACGACGCTCTCCTCGTTGACGACGTAGTACTCGTTGCTGAGGGCGTAGACGGACAGGCCGGCGGCGGAGGACAGAATGGCGGCCTTGGAGACGAGCGAGCTGCCGGGCAGGGCGTCAAGGATGGACTGGGCCTTCTGCTTGGGGTCCTCGGCGGGGACGTTGGAGGCGCTGCGGTGGCCGCCGGCGGCGAGGGTGGTGATGGCCGGGAGCGATCGGGTCGCGATGGAGGGTCGCAGACGGGCAGCCCCTGCGCGCCAGTCGCCCTGTCTGTCAGTGGCCCGATTGCCCAGTGCTATGCCACCGCCAGAAACGGGCCTACTCACCGAGCGCGGATCTAGCCAGGCGGGACGCCATTGTGCTGAGCAGTGCGGGTTGTGGGTGTGTTCTTGAACGACGCTTTCCAGTCTGGCCTTCGTTGGCGGCGGAGGTTTGCGATTTGCTGTTTGCGTCTCGGAGCGGGCAGGCACGGACCGGGTAGAGCGGTTGCATGCTCTGATTGGTCAGCCTCCGCCCGGGCCAATCTTTCTTCTTGGTGAACTCGGGAGATTCAGTACTTTCTAGAACGACCAAGCATTCGATTCCCAACTTCGGCAACCGCCCGCGTTTTATTCCACTGCCAATCATACATGTCACCGGCCGAGGGCGGAAAGGCCGCCAACGCAAAGCGCAAGCGGCCTGCGACAACAGAAGCCCCGAAGAAACGCGCGCGACCCGAGAGCAGCCCCGAGGACCAGGCAGACGATGCCCGTGTTCGCGTTCTGGCCCTCGAAGCGGCCATCCTCGAATCCAAAAAGAACTACAACAACATCACCACCCTGATCGACCTCGCCAGTGCAACGGGCAGGCAAGACGGGCAAGACGAGGAGGAGGCCTTGCTTGCCGCGGTGGCGCTGTGCAGGGTCTTCATCCGACTCCTGGCTGCGGGCGCGCTTCTGCGGGAGAAGGGCAAGCCCGACAAGGCCGTCGTGGTTGTGCATTGGCTCAGGGACCGCTTCGCTGAAGCGCGCGAGGTCATACTATCGCTGTTGGCCCGCGACGAGCAGGCCATGACCGCCCTGACTCTGTACATGCGGCTGTTGAAGACCGAGGGACAGTACCCACTCAGCGACAGGGAGGAGAACAGCTTTCCGAAGGCATCGTTGAAGGCCGTCGTCGCCGCATTGTGCCGGCCCGAAGTCGACCAGCTGGTGCGGAAAGAGTTCGCTGAGAAGTATGCCAACCAGTTCCACGATGTGAGGCTTTACACCTTCAAGGCCGTACAAGACATCCTGGGCGAGCCGGCTGGGGACGCCACGCAGGCCTTGCCGTTCGAGACTTTCTTTGGTCTACTGTCGTCAATAGGAGACGTGCCCGAGTCTGCCGATGCGCTGGAGGACTTCTACATCGATCCACCCAAGAAGAAGAAGGGCCAGGAGCTGTTCTCCGTCGTCAAACACAAGAAGCAGGCCCAAGCGGCGTGGCTGGCTCTGTTGAGGTTGGGCACGAGCAAGGATCACAGGAAACGGCTCCTGGATGTCATGTCGACCGTCATTGCGCCCTGGTTCACCCAGCCCGAGCTCCTGATGGACTTTCTCACCGACTGCTACGACACTGGCGGCTCCATGTCGCTCCTCGCCCTGTCCGGTGTCTTCTACCTCATCCAGGAGCGCAACCTCGACTACCCGGCCTTCTACGAAAAGCTCTACTCCCTCCTCGACGCCGAAATACTGCACTCCAAGTACCGGTCCAGATTCTTCCGCTTGCTCGACACCTTCCTCTCCTCGTCCCATCTACCGGCGGCCCTGGTCGCGAGCTTCATCAAGCGGCTCGCGCGGCTCAGCCTCCACGCTCCACCGAGCGCCATTGTGACCATCGTCCCGTGGATGTACAACATATTCAGGAAGCATCCGACCTGCACTTTCATGATGCACCGGCTTCCGCGGACAGAAGAGGAGAAGGAAAAGCTCGCCACCGAGGGCCTGCAAGACCCCTTTCTACCGCACGAGGAAGACCCGATGGAAACGGGCGCGATCGACAGCTGCATCTGGGAGATTGTACAGCTGCAGTCGCACTACCATCCCAACGTGGCGACCATCGCCAAGATCGTCTCGGAGCAATTTACGAAGCAGATCTACAACATGGAGGATTTCCTGGATCACTCTTACGGCAGCCTGCTCGAGGCGGAGATGGTCAAGAATGTGAAAAAGGCCCCCGTGGTGGAATTCAGCATACCCAAGCGAGTATTCCTGCCGCAGGATGGCGAGTCGGGCATGGAGGACAGCTTATTGGTCAAGCTGTGGGACTTGAACTAAGATGCATCAGGGACTCGCCCGAATTTGATACCGTCAAGACACTTTGGGCAGTTTTACATGCGCATGCCCATCTATCATCACTACTTGGCTCGTGAGTGCCGTCGTGTGTATGCGGAAGCCGGAGCTCAGCTACAAGCCGGTGACCCTCCAGCGCCCATGAAGTCGGAATGCCAAAACCTACCTGTCCAGCACTACAGTTTACCTGCAGGACTTCCCCCGGAAGCCCACCCAGGAACCTGGGGCCTTCACCGAGGCAACGCCGACATGTCTTCTAGCCGGTCTACGGAACTGGGGCGCCGGTGGGTTCGTGGCACACGCCCCTTCGCCTTCGTCCCAAAACCCAGCGCCAGATAGGAAAAGGATTCCACAGGGGGAAAGAAATGCAATGAGCAACGTCCACCATGTCACGCTGGGGTCCTGCGCGTCCTGCTCGTCCTGGTGGGAGAACCCGAGCTCCTCCAGCCTCCTCCGCAGGATCTGCGGACCCAATGGCACAGACCCCGTCCCCAGCGCCAGTCTTGGACACCACGTCCATCTCCCGAGGCCCTCAAGCACCACCGCCTGCCTGTCTTTTACACCGCATGGCCCCAGGAGGCACCGCCGGCGCCCTTTGGGGGGGTGGCAGCAAGGTCCTTGTGGAGGAGGGAGTAGGTTATTTCAGCCGAGCACGTCAAGCAGGCACTCCTTCAAGGCTTGTTGACAGGGAAAGAGCCCGTCTCATGCGTTGCCGCAAGGCTCGTGGTTCCGGCTACGGATCCGTCGGCGCCCAGCTCGGGCGCTGGCGTAATCAGAGGGGTTGGGCAGTGGCTTGCAAGCCTGTTGGTGCGCCCCCCCGCGCCCCCCTCGCCGCAAGCCACCCCAGCCTTGGGGTTGCCAGAGTCCAGCAGCGTAGGCGCTGGCCAGCCAGCCAGCCAGCCAGCCGTGCTGTTCGCCGCTAGGGCCAGTCGGGCCGCTGCCGCCTGCTTGCTCCGGGCCCGATGGTATGGTTGTGGGTAGGGGAAGCGGGGTTCCAGAGCGCCAGACGGAATCAGGCCCCGAAGGATCGCTTGTGTGAAGGCATGGCTTGTATGCACGTGCGTGTTATCCAGCCTCTCGGGTCGCTGAATGGGAGGCTAGGGTTCTATGGCTGGTCATGCTACCCATGCAAGACGGTAATTTCTATCCGCTTGGCCCGTATGAATGCAGGAGGCTGATGTTCGGATTTCACGATTTCAGAGTCTTGCCTTGCTAGAAGCCTGTCTTCTGTAGGGATGTTCCTTTCGAGCTGATCTGTGCTAGCCTGGCCGCTTGGCTCGATCCACGCGTCCGCCGTCTCCGTCGTTTGGCAATGTGATGTCCATCTTTCCAACTCCGTCCTTCGGCTTTGATGATTGCTAGTAAGCTGTGTAGTTCCCAGCTGAGCTGAAGCTTCAAGCAGCACCCAAGCACAGTTCGAACCATGCAACGACTGCATAAAGCATCTTGCCATTCTCGCAGAGAAAAAATGGCGATGCATGATCGTGGGATGGGGAACATGCCATGCCGCACATGCAGCGGATTTAAATGCAGGCTGTCCCCTCGGACACTCGCACTACTCACCTTGGAGCCTTCTCCAATACATGGATGGTGGACTTCATCAAGAGCTCTTCGTATTCGGGTGTCGCAACCACGACGTTCGGCTCTTGAGAGGCTTCCATGGCAGACATGCACACTGGAGCACCGCTGGGTTGTACCTAGCCGCCCTCACCGCCAAACTTCGCGCTATATACAAAGTGCCATTGTCTCTGCTGTCGAGTTTTGAAAGACCGGGGCCGGGGTCGGGGGGCCGGGACGCTGGGGAGGTTGTCAAATCGAATTCGGAGGCTCGGCGGGCGCCCTTGTTCTTGACCCACAGGTTTCCATTCACCCGACGAAGACCAGCGAAGACGGTGCGCCATTCCGCTGCCGGTGCCTCGGTGGCATGGCTGTGGCCACTGGCCAACGCTCACAGCAACAGATTCTTTGATCTGGGAGCACCTGGTCAATGACCCGCACCTCGCATGAAGAAGTTCACGCCGCTATCTTGGGACCCGGCCTGGTCCATTCCCGTCGGCGTTGCTGTGCGCTTGCCATGCAAGCCCCAACAGGCAGGATCCTGGAGCTCCTCCACGGCTTGCCAGCTTCTCGGGGGTGTTTTCTCGCGCTTTTTCAGAATTCTTTCCCGTACGGGTACGGCTTGCGCCGAGGCACCACGAGCGTGTCGCAGTGCGCAAACGACGGATGCTATCGGTACCTGGTACGAATTATACGCCAGATTCTGTACTTGGGCAAGAAATCATGACTGGGCGAAAAGGATCGGCAAACGCACCTTCGGTGCTGTGGGGAATTGTGGATAGTGCCCCGGAATATGGTGGGCCATGATACCGGGTTGCTTGGGAGTACTGGCATTGACAGCTTGTGCTGATGCAGGCGTTGTTCCAACGTCAAGAACAGATGAAGCACTGGTCAACAGATGGGAGAACGAGAAGCAGACTGGCGAGATAGAAGCAGGAAACACGGGTTCGGAAAGTTTCAAGTGAAGCTGTCCCTACCAACCAGAGAACTGAAGGCATCATCTTACAGAACCAAATCAACCCACGGATTGTGCGGCTCCCGTTGTGGGAAGATTGCAGATGCATCAGACATATCGTCTGGTGTGTTTCAGCCAGGCTATAAGGCAGCGTAGCTAACCAGCGGTCTGTTGAGACGCAGAGATGCAATGCACAACCATGTCGCCAACTGGAGCTGCATCGGGGCTCCCGACGTCTCCAGCAGGAGCCGCTTTCGAAAACGACGGGGCGACGCGCCGGTGCGCCACTAGACCGATTGCTGGACAGCGCCAAAGGGAGGCGCCCGGTCCTCGCAACGTCGGTACAGTTATATCCGTGGTGAAGCAGGTAGAGACTTTGCTGAAAGCTCTTGATTGCTTTGGGGTCACTCGACCACCAAGGCCACGGTGACTCTCGAAAGACTCCAGGGGCGTCCATTACGTGGCCTTGTTCGCCCGGGTCGTTATAGCTTGCCATTTCTCGAGCTACAAGTTCAATTCGATCTTATTTACCCAAGTGTAGCAGGAAAAAAGCCCAAACCCATGTGGTATACTCGAAGACCATCACGTCGAAAAAAACATTACCCCCTGAAGCTTCGGATGGCCGCTCAGCCAAGCAGCTGCAGTTGAGGCGATTTGCATATAGTGAGGGCCAAATTGGCACCTGTCAGAAGCCGTCTTGTGAACCCAGCACCGCACTGCACTGCACTGCATTGGGGTCGCCTTGTCCAGACTGGCGGGCTGAATAAGGAAGGCTGTCGGGAGAAGGGAACAATCGACCTCGTGATCAAGGCCAATATTGCATAGGCTGCCACGGAGAGCATGCGCTACTAGGCACGATATTGGCAATGGCGAAGACTTGGAGCGGTGGGGACGCTGACTCTGGTGAGGGTCTGAGGCGACGGCACGGCATGTCGTCGATTCGTCGCAACTGCAAGGACTCGACGGTCTCCACGGTGCTCTCGGCGGTGCTCCGTAGGCGCAGGTCGAAATGCGATGGGAGAAGGGGCCGAGGAGGGAGTTTGCAGGTGAAACGGGCCAGACCAGACGACACACCGACTTTATTACGATGGCGATGCTGACTTGTTTGCCGCGACGTATTCGGCAGAAGCTGGCAGGTTGGGTATCCACGGCAGGGCCCGTTGGTATGCGGCCGGATGGGCTCTGGTTGACAAAGATGTGCTTGTCAGGACTGGACTTGGGGCGGGGCTTCGATGCAGAGACGCCGCGCAGGTTGGCGACAAAACGACAACCGGACATTGCCAGTGAGGTTTAATTGCTGACTGATGAAGTGGATGACGTGGGTGAGGATGTGAAAGGTGGAGCCTAGCCCTAACCCTCCAACCTCCTTCCTACTAGGTAGCCATACTCAGTCTGTACTGGATTCCATGCGTGTATTTACACAGTACACTCTAACAGCACTGCCCACTGCCGGTGGCCGAGCGGCAGATGCAATAGCACTCGCTCCGATCAGGAATCCAAGACAAGCTAGCGGACACCAGTGGGTACTTCAGATGCCCCGGCAGGCTGCTAGAACACAGGGTCCTCGGGCTAGAAGAGCTGCTACACAGTACACAGTAGCCTCCGGATCACCCTAGCTTCACCGTTGCTCTCCACGCTGCCCCGAGCGACCCATCATCGGTGGCTTGCCCTTCCCGGGCTCGGCTCCGTGCCAGGCATGCCACTGCTCTGGCAAGCCTGGTTGTGTTGGGCTCACAAACGCCCTGGCGGGCAACGGCCGTTGATGCCCAACCTTCTGCATGCCGGGCACCACGCCGCGCCGCCTCTCCGCCAGTCATTGGGCCTTTTTCTACACAGGCTCGCAGGCTCGCAGCAAGTGTGGGCACAGTGGGCTGTCCATGGGGTTCATGTGCCCACCTGCCGCCTGCATCCGGCATCCGGATCATCCTCCCATTTCCATCAAGCCACTTGGGGTCGAGCATGAGGGGACCCACTACTACAGGTCGCTTCCGCTTCCCACACCTGGCATGGTAGAGTACGTACCTCCTCCAACGAAAAATTGTGCGAGACATTCTAGAAGGCGAAGGCGGCTATGGAGGGCTAAACGGGCCCCTGCTGGGCACCCCTTCGCCTACGGAATACAATACGCTGGGCGGCAACCTGTCGGCCATGTTCATCGGCCCAAAGCATCAAGCATTCAATCCCTATCGCTGATGCCGGTGGAGGGACGATGGGCAACGGCAAGGACTTCCCGTGCTGGCTGTCCTCGGAACCGGAACCTTGGAAGCTGGCCCGATATTTAGAGTTTGTGGGCTGCCACCCCCTCCCACTGGTGTGGGTTCGATGATGAGATCCTAACTGCGGTAAATCAGCTTGCGTTCAGTGCAAGGATCGGAGTTGTCTGCGAGCCATCAGCGGCTGTATACTACAGAGTAGTACTGGCCTGCGACGCCAGCCGCCGGTGCAATGCAGTGGTTTTCATGTGCGGGTAGGGTTTCATGTGACCTTGTCGCTTTATCTTTATTCGAGGTTGGGCTCACCACGATGACCAGAAGTCACGTATAAACGTATAAAAGACGTAGGCATTGTGCATGTGCAACGCGCAACACCTTCTCCACCGCAACTGATCTCAACTGATGTATCGAGGACTCCGGGGCATGGGGCGTGTGGCATGGGGCGTGGGGCATGGGGCATGGGGCATATGGGGCATGGGCATGGGCATGCAGTACCCCCAAAAACGTACTGTAGATACTACTACGGTGATTGCATGTACAGAGCAGTAGGGGTTATCCTTCCACCCTTGACCCCTGTCCTCCCATCCCTCCCTCCTCTTCTTCTCATCCCACACCCAACCCAAGGTTTTCCAACGGCTACATACTTATCCCTATCCCACCTGCCCCTCCACCGACTCTTGCCCGCCCCTTAGTCAACGTAACAGCATCCAAGAGCAAAAGTTGATCGTCCATACCAATACACACACCGAAAACTCAAAACTCGGCTTCTTTCTGTCTTGGGACAGTTGCATTATCACCACCACTCACCCAAACATTCAAGAGTCAACCCGCCCCGCACTCGCACTCGCACTCGCCCCCGCCCAGCATCACACCACACAACAATCCCGTCTTTTCCATTTGACTCGGATTGTCTATTTCCGATCGAGACCATTGCACGGCAGCAACACAGCTGCTGCAGCACTGTCCCCGCGGCAGTACGACTACTCCCACCGGGCCCGACACCATCACCATCACCACCATCGGACGATTTCCAAGCCTGGAAACAGACTAAAGCCTACCGACCCTGGTGAGTTCTGCAGCCCATCGGATGCATCATCCTCATCATCCTCACCCTTATCCTCTTGTCCTGTTGCTGCCCACATACACAGCACACATGTGCCCAAACCCACGCCTGCTGGTTTTCTTCCGGTTTTCCGTTCCCTATCACCCTGTGTGATCTGAACAGCCTTGGCGATTCTACATCCTGGTCTTCCCAGGCCGTATAAATCTCTATTCTGCCGGGGCCGGGCTGCGAGCCTATGCAACTTTCGGTTCTGGTCTGGTCTGGTCTGGTCTTGGTCTCCCCACCACAGGAAAAACCATCAACCACACTGGCCTGCCTCCCCAAATCTTCATTTCGACCGTCTCTAGCGCCGTCTCGTGCCAGTTCAAGTTGTTCTGTGCCTTGCTTTGCCTTGCAATCGACCCAGTGTCAACAACGCAACAACTTGCGTGCTACACCGCTCTGGCCCGCGACCGGCCCAAGCACAGACCTTCTCTGCTCACTCACCCCAACTAACACGCGCCTGTCACTACAGAATACAGACAATCCAGTCCGCCTTGGTTTCGGCGTCCTTTTGGCATCATCGTCCTGATTCCAACTGGCCACTCGTTGAGGCCGCAACGGTGACCAGACAATCCGCCAAGAGGCCGTCATGGTCTCTACACTTCAGATGCAAGATTACTACCGCCAAACGGGGTTGACGGTGGATACGGCGCACGCTCAGCACAAGTTCTTCGAGGAGGAAGACTGCACACTGGACGACACCATTCTGGATCAAAGCGCTCTTGACTCGGGCCTTGAGATGTCACCAACACTTGTCGACAGCAGGAGGGACTCATTTGCAGTGTCGACGCATATCTTCTCGCCCAAGAACGAGGCCTGGACTGCCGTCGACATGGAGTCGGTCCCTTCCAACAACCCATTCATGGAGTCACAACATGTCCAGCAGCAACCGCAGCACCACAGCACCAACCCCTTCGTGCGCCTGGAGCAGCAACAGCACCAGCACCAGCACCAGCACCAGCACCAGCACCAGCACCAGCACCAGCACCAGCATCAGCAACAGCAACAGCCCCAGCCCCAGCCCCAGCCCCAGCCCCAGCCGCAAGCCTTCATGTCACAACCCACCAACCCTTGGTCCATGAATAGCTCGGGATCCTGCACTCCTTTGGCACAGCTCGACGGTCTTCCCAACGACTTCGACAACAATGGAGCTCCCCTTTTCCAGCGCACACAACTGCAAGGACAGACTCAGACTCCCTTCAGCAACCCGGCAAACCATGTTCCCATGTTTCCCCCGGTCAACGGCCACCCCATACAGCAGTCGGCCTCGAAGGATGGGTGGATGACGAGTCTGAAGGATGGCAAGCACCATAGTCCTACAATCCGGTCGCACAATGACCTCAGGAGGGGCGATGGCATCCGGAAGAAGAATGCCCGGTTTGACATTCCTGCTGAACGAACATTGAACAACATCGATGCCCTGATCGCGCAGTCCAGCGACGAGACAGAGATCAAAGAGTTGAAGCAGCAAAAGCGTTTGCTGCGAAACCGACAGGCCGCGTTAGTCACCTCGTGAAATGCCCCCCTTTTCAGCGTATATGCCACTGACCCACAGTCTGCAGACTTGACTCGAGGCAACGAAAAAAACAGCATACCGAGCGCCTCGAGGATGAGAAGAAGCAGTATACTTCCATGATGGGCGACATGGAGTCGGAGATTGAGCAGCTGCGCAGCCAACTCGATGAGATGTTCCGAGAGAAGCACCAAAGCGACCAAATCATCGAGCACCTCAAATTCGAGAAGGAGGATATGGTTCGCACCCACACCATCGAGACGGGTGAGCTGCGCAAAAAAGTGAGCGTCCTCGCGAACCACGTCCAAAGACTAGAGAATGCTGCCATGTCCCAGACGCATGGCGTGTCCCACCAGCAGTTCGCCGACGGGCCCAACTTTGGCGAGATGGATGGCTTGACAGTGGACGCACCGTGGGACACCATGGGCCTGTTTGGCGCCGAATACTCCATGGAGCACTCCGACGTCAAGCAGGAGATGCACTTGGCCTCGACCAAGAAGCAAGAAGTCGCCAACCCCGCCAATGCCGACAACCCCCCCACGCATGGCGGCTTGCTCTTCATGCTCTTCTTGGTCGGTGCGTTCGTGCTGTCCAGTCGACAGGCCAGCATTCCCCGTGTCTCGGAAGACGTTCGCGTGGCTTCGGCCACTCTGCTTGACAACGTTCTCAAGGATGCTGGCGTCGGACACTCGGCGCCTGGCAGCCTGGATGCGATGGCTCCTCAACCCACGGCAACTTCATGGGCCTCGGCACCCACAGCATCGATGCCTGTTCTCGGCGGCGGTCTTGACGGCATGACTCCTTCCATGCTTGGCGACTTGTCGGACACCCTGACCCGGCCCACGCAGGAACAGCAGAATGAGCAGCTGTTTGGGCTCACTGCGGCGCAGTATGACGGGGTCCAGTCACAGGATTTCCTGCATAATGCGCCTACAGAAAAGCCTACCAGCCAAGGGAGGAGGAATCTCGCCGAGGCTCTTGCATCCATGCAGTCCAACAGCAAGGCGGAGGTGTACACGCGATCCCTTCTCTGGGACCAGATTCCCGGCGATGTCGTTCGCACATTCGCAAAAATGGTGGCCGAGAGCAATAATATGGCAGCAATGCCGCGGCTTGATTGAAGACTGTACGACCGACATGACAACTACACGACCTGATCCACATCACAGCGCTGACGGCTTCCGGCGGATGATTTTCCAACCGTCTCGGCTTCATCAGCGTGCTTACAGCATTTTCTACGACCTGCTTGTTTTGTTTAGCCACTGCGGTCCATATACAGTAGCCTGCATTTTGTGCTCACGCACCCCAAGATTGTTGCATTCGGTCCTTGGCCCACAACCACCCGGGCCCTGTCATTCCATTGTTCAACGGGAGCGAAATTCTATTCTTGCCATGATCTCCATGTTTGTGTTTCATTTCAAATTTGTGCGAGCAGGCGAGCGAGCATTTGATTTCGAGTCGAAGCTGTTTTTTGGTTCTGCAAGTCGATTCATCATTGCTCATTGATCATTATCCAGCGTATTTCATATAGCGGTTTTTGTATAGGGATTCCGCGGTGGTCGGGAACCTTGGAAGATTCTCATCTGGGCAATGGCAGGCAGTGCGCCTACATTATTTCAGCTGGGGAACAGTTGGGCTGGGGTTCTGGATCGGGAGATTCATCAATCATGGCGTCGACAGGACAGAAACACGGAGACGGAACCACTTTCGAATCTTGTCCGTCCAGAGATGGATATTTTTGGGTCTCATTCCGCAACCCCCACGGGGGGGATCCACCGCCCAACGGCACGTTCTTCCCCATCCATGTCTTGCCAATTTGCAGGCTCTACAAGATCTGCCAGCAGAGCGAGGGCAGCGGGACGACGCAATATACGGTAACAGAATCTACGCGAACGACTCAACGACTACACACACGACTATACACACTCATTCAGACCAAGCATTTTTCTCATGCGGAGACGTTCGTCCGATTGCATTCCGATATTCGGATGTCAATTTGCACACACCTTTGCAGGATGAGAAGACAGGGCAGGCGGTGTGGACGCCGCCCAGGACGGGGTGAGGTTGGAGTGTGTTGGCTTGCCTTGCCAACCTAGCAAATTCCACTCTTCTCAACAGAAAAAGGGGAGTCGTTTTTTTCGGGGGAGGGGGAGCCATTATGGACGCACAGGAGGCATGGCTTCCGACTCTCGTGACTATAGACGTCGTTGGCTGGCAAGTTAGACATGGGATTTTTGCGCTCTGTGATGGAAAATGTATCGTGCGATGATGAATGAACATTTGCAGCTAGATGATACCAGAGCGAACATGACACATGAAGCCCCCAACAACACCTGCTGTGTTTCTCCTGGGCTGTCGGTGCAGGTGGGCGTGAGTGACTGTCTCAACCCGGATGCCTCGCGAGCAAGTCCCCTCTGGCATATATATGTGTGTGTGTCACGGGACGGACGGGATCCGATTTCGAATAGAGCCACCATGAGGATTCATTCCCCACGGCACCGCCGTCCGCGCCCAAGCAACAAGAATAGGAACATGTCTCAGCGGGGGGGGGTCTAACGCCCTCCGCCGCACCCCACAACACAGAGATGGGTTGGGTGTGCTGACACTCTCTGAACGCGCGCTGGTTGGCTTGCTTAGCTGGGCTGGGTGGGAGTTCGCGGAAATTGGGCTGCGGCTTG